>OY992882.1:71464864-72064864 GCA_963921405.1 Cepaea hortensis
CTCCTTTTGAGAGAAGTTCCAGCATTTTGATTGTATCACAGGCTTCAGTTTGTCCACTAGCATGTCACTGTATTGAGCACCAATCACAGTCTCATCCCTTTCCTGGAAATGCACCAGTAGAGGGCCCTTGATATGCCAACAGATGGTCCTCATGACATTGTCAGCAGATTTCTACGTCTTGATTTTTTTCTTAACCAGAGGCAACGGGTGTTTCCTTTGAAATCCTTCTACCACCCGTGCTTAAAAAACTGTCTCCATACTGAACCATAATTTGTTTGTAGATTTCACAAGGTTTCACACACACACTGACCACACAAAAAGAATAATAATAGTGGGGCATCCCTTTTGTAATTGCTATTGCGCATGCACAAATTGTTTGATTCTCGTGACCCTTACATGGAGTATTGCTTAAGAGCCAGTTTGTGTCAAGATTTTCCATTGTCCATACTCTTCCATGTACTTTGTAATAACATTCCTGCCATTTAATGTCTTTCCCTCATACGAAAAAATAATGAAATAAGAACATTACATGTGTTTGGAAATTATGATCATAGTGAAAGCAAACAACATGAAATTACACAAACAGTAGAGATTGATTGTAGATTGTGGGATATAGTGTGTATATCTGTTGACAAATTGTGTGGATTTACTGTGTGGGTAGATCAGCAAAATACTGTTATCTCTGAGAGAATCTGTTTGAGTGCTTTTTCTGACACAGTTCCTTGAGATGTTTATTGCAAACAGAAACTGTTTCCTGGTGACCTTCTTTTCATCTTGAGTGTTCAATATCTGTCAAGCTGTTTCACATTATCGTTACAGTTTCTTTTACTTGTTTATTGTATTTAGAATGATGTTTATATGAAAGTATTGTATGAGAAAATGTGACACTTGTGTATTGTAATATGTTTCTTGATTGATTGATTGAGAAGTGGCCAATAAGTGCGTTTCTTACTCAGGTTATGGCGACTGTGCTCGTTGCTTCTACTGTGGAGGTGGGCTTAGGAATTGGGAAGACAATGACGATGTTTGGGTGGAGCATGCACGGTGGTTTCCAAAGTGTGCGTTTATTAGACAGACAATGGGGCAGCAGTTTGTTGATGCTGTTCAGGATCTTAATAAAAGCCATGACCAGGTAGGTGATTACAGGTCACAATTGTCATGAATGATTAATATGCTTTGTTTTGTTTAAAGCTTTACTTTTACAGTAAGTGTCTAGAATGATTAACATGCTTTCATTTATTTAAAGCCTTGCTTTTATAGTGTCCAAAAGGATTAAATGCTTTCGGTGGATAAACGTCCCATTAACACGGAATGGAACGCTTGGCTAGCGAATCCATTAAGTGGAAGTCCGAGGCGAAAGCTTGCTGAGTGGAGCATAATCAAAGATGTGAAAAAGTCTCATTAACACGAAATGGAACGCTTGGCTAGCAGATCCATTACGTGGAAGTCTGAAGCGAAAGTTTGCTGAGTGGATGTCGTCTGCAGACTGACCATTCCTGGTTTGCGTGGGGAGCGGCCAGTAGCGAACGAAAAGCCCAATATATGGAAGTGAGGAAATGAAGCAGCCATGCACAGGACGTGATGACCCCTTGGGTGAGCCCAGCACCAGAGCGCTATGTGTCGCCTCTGCAATTATTGAAGCCTCCTTGGATGGCGGGGAATGCCCATGGTCTGCCCCTGCCTTCCCTTGAGGGTTGACCGTGATGTCTCTGGCCATTCTAACTTGACCAGCTGAGGTGTGGACAACACAACAGTGAGTCTCCTGGGAAGGCAAACCCGAACACACACCCTCTAGAGTTGGATGTGTTGGCCTGCGGGCACATGACGTGACAGACCGCAGTTACGTCTGAAGAAACACTCCAGATGAACGCACAAGAAGAAGAAATGCTTTCATTTGTTTTTAAATCCTTACTTTTACAGCAAGTGTTTAGAATGATTAAAGGCCTTCACTCAAAGAATCTTCATGCCAGTAGATATGTTATATTGAAATAACTTGAATTTACTGTTTTAAACATTTGCAGATGCTGTATGAAGTACTAACTACTGTAAACTTTCTTTTTACCTAGATCACCTTTGAGATGGTGACCAACAAAATGGGCAGTTCAGCTACATCTTTTCAGTTAGGTGAGGACTTTTGTATGCTTGCTCCATTCTCATTGGTCTTTATAATCTGTACACTTGATGGATGTCTTTTTTACAATTAAAGCATTTAGTAGTTTCTGTTTGTGTAAATTGTATCAGTATTGACTGTGAGCACTTGTTGCCCACTTTCAGAGATATTTGTCACTACAACTGTATCAGATGTTTATATTCAAGTTGTCATGTACGTTTACATAATGTAGCAGCATTTAAATCTGGACAGTTCAAGATGACCCACCATAAGATATAATTTGTTGATAATATTACTAAAGCTATATTTAACTTATTACTACATACTCACACTAAAAAAATGTTCTTTGCACTTATATATTCCTGTTGATCCTATTGGATGAGGACACATTTACATATGTGGTATTCGACATGTATGGTCATTTGATGACAACTGAGATTATTCTATTTATTGTTCCCTCACCAAGTACTTTCAACAAATAGAATAATCTCAGTTGTCATCACATGACAATTCCCTTAACATCATGTACTTTATATTATCAACGTGCTATACCTCTCTCAGACTATCCATTCCATATTGTACATTCTGTAATCTCATAATGTATTTAAGGATTTATAACAAATATTCATAAGTACAGGAAATTATTCTATCCTGCATTAGTTGTGTTCCTGAAAATTCTTGTGTTAAAGCAGATTCGTGTTATAGACAAAATAGGGGCTATATGGAAAATGGGTTAAAGACAGAACATACATCATCATCATCATCATCCTCGACCATACCATGTGGCTAAGTCATCCAGGTATTTACTTCTATTGTATACATGTTCTGATGTCATTTGCAATGAGAAAAAGAGTGTTGAAATGCTACATAGAACCTGTACTTTTGTATGGATGTGAAGCGTGGGCATTGTGCAGACAAGCTGAAAAACATCTGATGACTGTGGAAATTTGGTTTCTGACGAAAATGCAAAGAATACCATGGACAGACAGAAAAACCAATGACCAAGTCCTACAAGAAACAAATGAAAACTATAAACTGTTTGGAGAAATTAGACATTGATAGTTAAAAATTTGTGACTACGTTATGAGAATAAATAAATTGGAGAACTTGGTGAAAACTTGCAAGACTGAGGGGAAGAGAACAAGAGGAAGGCATAGAAGTAAATACCTGGATGGCTTGACCATGTGGTATCATCAAGACAAGAACTTTGAGCTGATTCACGATTAGTTATCACGCGAAACATGACCGCCCATGCTTATCGGCATGTGACATGATGATGATTAGTTTTCAACTGTTACTAACACTTGTGACTCTTCAAATCAGTTTGAAATAGTAGTAACTGTGTTTGTGCAAAATATAGTTGCTGTAAAGATTTGTGAACAGAAATGATGTGATATTTCTAAAGCTGACTGGAATTGCTTGTGCTTGTGCTACATTGTAGATACCAAGAATATGCCCCTGAAAAGAGATCCAGCTGTGATCACTGTTTTAGCCATGGGCTACCAGGACAAGGATGTGTTAGAGGCTGCCAACTTTGTCAAGGAATCATGTAAGTATCTATCTCCATGTTAACTCTTGATACTAGATACTCATTGTTGTAGTTCTGGGTTGCATTTACATTCAGGAAGTATTTTTGTATGTCTTAATTAGGGCTGTCTGTGGTGTGGTTTTTTTTGGTGTGTGTATGTGCTTATTTAGTGATGTGTTTTTAAAATATTAAAGTAAATAGGTTAAGACACTTAAACAACTTTACCTGTGCCTGTGTCTTCTGTTTCCTCTTTATTTCACACATACATTACTACAGCTATTTCTGTTATAAAGTTGGCAGTTCCTCTAACGTTCGTTTCATCACCAGGTAGTTTGTCTGTTGTTGTTGGGTTAGACCATGTTGTCACTCGGTTGCCCTCCTGTGAGGACATGTGTTTGCTCATCCTTCCACATGGACACATAATACGATCATCTAATCACCATTTTCAGAAATAGGTCGCATGATTGGATGTGAATACATGATTATGTTGTTGGCCTCATTATAAGATGTGCTTCCCACAGGTGGTGTCCTGTCGGCTGACAAACTGTTTGAAAAACTGGAGCAGGATGGGAAGTACAGAGATAAGACTGAATCTCCAGGTGAATCGCAGGCTATCAGAAACAGTAGAGAGTCTAAAGATGAAGGTAGGCCATTCTGTACTGGAACACCAGTTTCCTGTCTGTGGCTGGGTGGTCATCCCTCACCCCTTCCAGGGAAGTGACCTGGCCAGCCTTCAACCTGGTTTTAAGCTGTATATTTCTCATCAGAGAACGTAGTATTATTGTGATGTGTCCACTTTTATCATTCCTGCTAAAATGTCATTTCTGTTGCAACTAAAGTCGTGGACACAGTGATTCAAGCATCTTCAGTGTATAATGTTTCTAGATGACACTAAGGCAATGTCAAAAGTATCCTTCGTTGATTCTGTTGTGTTGGCTGCCATGTTCATGACTTTTCTTCTTTGGGTGCCCTCTTGTCATCTGATACTTCGATGAAGTCAGTGTAACTAATAGTATTTATTGCCGAGCTATTTAAACTTCTCACCTACATTTTTATATGTCTTCCTCTGCCACTCTTGCCTAGTATTTCCCCACGTAATTTCTCTGTTCCACTTCTGTTTATGTGTTCCATTCACCTTTTCATTATGATTTTGGTGAGTGATTATAACGTTTGCAGCTCTCAATACCTCAACTGTGTTCTTATCTATCAATGATATACTCAACTCTTTTCTCAAAAACAACATCTCCATGACTCTAATGCCCTTATTAACCAGACACGCATATTTACTGTGTGCTTTCAGCAATTATGGAAATAAGAACACTGTGTTGAAACCAGCTTGATATCACCAAATCTTGTCTTCCTCTGAGTTGTGTACTCAGTGGCATTATGTAACATATCTGCAGAAGCAGTGTTCCTCTGTTGTGGCATTATGTAACATATTTGCAGAAGTAGTATTCTAAAATGATTGCAGATAGGTCAAACACTGATCACATGAGACGTAAGATGGTGCGTGATGGTGAAAATAACCATGTGTTCACATGCATCCATTGTGGACGAACATTTACTGCGTGAATTGGTCTGATCAGTCACATTTGCTACCACCATGGGTTGTATTTATTATGCCTTTTTGAAACACAATTTAATAAACTATCATTTGTCAAGACGGCAAGGGGCCAATGATTCTTCTGTTGTGGCCCTCCCAAGATTTGTTTCCTTTATGATGCTAATTTTGTAATGACTGAAGACGTCTACTTTTGTGTATGAAAACATTAACTTGAAAGTGGAGGTTAATCAGCCCACAAGAACTTAATGCTAGCACTTCCATTGTTGTCAATACTAGTTTAGTTCTCCCAATGTTCTGTCAGGTTTCTCCACACGGTTTCTTACCTGTTGCATGTCTGTTCTTCAGCAAAAGCTAACTGCTGTATTTCTCTCCATCAAGATCAGATCAAATATATAGAGTGAAGCATGAAGCCGCCCATTTTTGGACATTTGTTATGTCAAGATCAGATCAAATATAAAGGATAAGAGATGAAATACCAAGCCAGCCAATATTTGACATCATTTTTTATGTCAAGACAAGATCAAATATCATATAGGATAAGACCCCACACTGACCATTATTGGACATCAAGGTCAGATTGAATAGTATATAGGATGAGATTATTGGACATCAAGATCAGATTGAATAATATATAGGATGAGATTATTGGATATCAAGATCAGATTGAATAGTATTTAGGATGAGATTATTGGATATCAAGGTCAGATTGAATAGTATATAGGATGAGATTATTGGATATCAAGGTCAGATTGAATAGTATATAGGATGAGATTATTGGACATCAAGATCAGATTGAATAGTATATAGGATGAGATTATTGGACATCATTCCTGCTATAAATATCCTATCAAATATCATCTTCACATGTCAGCAGCTATGGATTTCTGGCATTCACTGTTTCATGACCATGATAATATGTCCTCTCCCTTGTCCATCATTTGATGTTATCTTCTTATTTAAACTATTGTCTTCTTCATGGATGCTTGCCTTCCACTTTTGCAGCATGGTTTTAAGAAAGTTATTATATATCTTTATAATGGGTAATGAACAGTTACCCTTTAAAGGAAGCATGCCAAATAGTAGAGAAAGTGACAACCCACAAGTTTGCAGCTGAGAGTTGTACGATTGAACTTCTCCTTGAACTGTTGTTGTAAACCATGGTCATTTACAATTACAAATGATTTAGAGAGACTGCTATTTTACAAGTTAGCAACAGTTTATTTCTGGCCACTATGTTTTCTAGTTGTCTAATATTTGTATATACTTTCTCATTCTCTAGAAGTCATGCAACAGCTGAAAGAACAAAACAACCAGCTTCGTCAGCAGACAGTTTGCAAAATTTGCATGGACAAGGAAGTAGCAGTGGTTTTCCTTCCTTGTGGACACCTTGTTTCGTGTACAGATTGTGCTGCAGCACTGAAAGATTGCCCAGTGTGCAGAAATTTGGTTCGAGGAATTGTCCGTGCCTTTATGGCATAAGCCCATCGCTCATGTTTGAGGTTTGATTCATCTCCAATGCCGTATTAAGTGTTCCTGACATTTATGGGAAGATGCCTTAGTCAGATATGACTGAGCTATAACAGTAGATGGTGCTACCTGTTTTCTGTTAGTACAAGTGTCGAGCAACTCTCACCAAAGCCGACACCCCACATTGTGTCAGTGGCTTCGGGTGGAGGAGTACAATTGGGAAGGTATAAGTCTTATCCTAGTGTGAAGAAATGCATGCTAAAGACTAACTGTCATGGCAGGCCAACTAGTCTAAGGTCGAAGAGGTCAGAATAATTAGTTTCCATTCACTAACCCATGTATTTTATCTGTCTGTGTCGATGTTTGCTGCATATAATAATGTCTGTTACAAAAAATCTTGTCGCCTGACGCGCCCATTGAGAGCACTTAGCAAAACCTTTGAATCACCTTGGTGAACTGTTGGTTGCCATAGTAAACAATAGCCACTACTACGTAACATTGTAAAATGAGCATCTCAATATTAAAGATAAAGTCTATGCTATCACATCAGTTTGAAAGTAAGAGTGGTCATATTGTGATTTTTAAACATTTGAGTGATTTTGCGTTAGTTGTGTTTGTTTTAATGTTTTCTGTTTGCATGTTTGTAATGTTTTCAGCAATGGCGCCAGCTAGTTCATGAGTGAAATGCAGGTAAGCAAATTTGAAATCATTTTCATACTTTAAGATTGTTTTTATTAAATTTTATATTGTGATAAAAAAAGCTCCACCGATGGTGTTTCCACCTTGTCGTGGTGGGGGAGCTTGAGTTTCTCAATGACCCTGAGAGCTATGCCGGCGGTAGCGTAGCTACCAGCAGGGCCTCCCAAGCCGGACAGGTCAAAGGGTAGAGAACAGACAAAGAGAAACACCCTGGTCCTCCAGGTTGGGGGTTGTAGCGTGGGGTTAACATCCCCACCTTTGTAGAAACTATTTTGTTACGAAACAGATACATGAGCCTCGAAGATGGTGGAATATCTAAACTCGAGTAAGACCACAGTCTACTCCAGCAAAGGAAAGTTGCTGAAGACAGACGCAACCAGCCAGGAGGTGCACCACAGAAATCAGGATGCTACGCAATCACGCCTTGGAATATGCTGATTACTACAAAACCTTATGGTGCTCGCTCTGTTATGAACGTCCAGGCAGGTGCAGTACCGGGCTCTATGCCACAAAAGGGTCCAATCAAAACAACTGATGTCCTGTGGAGCCAAGGGACCGGAGAATAGAGTGTCTGGCCATACCAAAGACTGAAAATAGTGCGCTGTAAAGCAGAGGGGGTTAGCAACAACAAAAATAGAGCCAGAAAACATCTTGAATCAAGAACATATAAGTGTATGTTGCTTGCGAGAAACTCAACTCAATGAAAACATAGCCTTTGAAATCTGAGGCTACCAGTGTTACTGATCTGACCGAAAGGACAAGTCAAAGGGTGGGATGCAGATCCTTGTAAAGAATACAATCAGTGCCTCCCAAATTGAAGTTTTCATGGAAGGGACAGAGTATCAAGGCCTTAAACTTAAGACAAGACTATACAGATCTACATTGACCAATTATTACTGTCCAAGTAACCACCAACAGGCACTGGACACACTGCAATTAAAAGAAAAATGATTATATGGTGATTTCAACAGCCACTCGCAGAGCTGGGGCTACGATCACATGGACCAGAGAGGAGAGAGACTGGAAGACTAGCAGGACGAGAATAGATTCATCTTAATTAACAATCCATCCAACCCACAAACCTTCTACTCAAGATCATAGCACACGACAACTACACCTGACCTGGCTTTTCAGATTTAATTCATTAGACCTGGAGTGGAACATACACGAATTGTTGGGAAACAGCTTGATGGCAGTGACCATCGGCCACTCTTTCTAACTGTAGAAAATAAGCTTGTAAGTGAAAGCAGCACCCTCTCGAGGTGGAGCTACAAGAAATATTTTTGCTGTATATAATAATATCTGTTGGAACAATCTCATCGCCTGACACACCCATTGAGAGCACTGGCATACTGGCTAGAAATCTGCAGATAAAAACATAAATAAAGTAGTTGAAAACTTCGGGAAATGCTTACCATAGGCAGCACGGAAAACAGTACCAAGAGGAGCTCGTAAACAATACAAACCGTACTGGAGTGGTGAACTAGAACAGTTGCATAATGATGTAGAAGTGTGTAGAAAGCAAGCAGAGGTCAAACCCAGCCAAGAGCACCACAATAAATACCAGCACGAAAAGGCTAAATTTCAAAGGGCAAACCTGCAGGCTGGACGGGAAAGTTGACAGGAGAAAACAGTCACTGAACTTTGAAAGAGAGACAAGGAAGTTGTGGAAACTAATAAAACTTAACGACGAGGGCACAGAGAGAACCTCAAATATTGCACTACGCAAGGACGGAAACATCTTAACAGGAAAGCAAACAGCTGACTATTTTGCAGACTCATTCGCACAAGATAACAATATTCAAATTAGTCCAGAGAAACAACAAGAGATTCGAGAAAATTGGCAACATACAGGACAGAAGGAAATAGTACATGAGGCGCTGAAGGCACCTATCACAATTGGCGAACTGGAGCTATCAATATGAAAACTGAAAATGAGAAAGTCACTAGGAGCCGACGGTATCTCAAATGAAATGATCAAGAACCTAGGAACAATTTTCGAAAACAAAGCTGCTGCATATCTTCGATAACTGTTGGACCTTAGGCAGCGTCCCACAAGCCTGGAGAGATGCAATCATGTTACTTCTCCTAAAATCAGAAAAAGACTGCCTCACCAGCTGTCTGCAAAACAATGAAGCGCATCATCAATCACAGACAGCAGTGGTACATGAAAGTGAAAACATTCTTATGCCACAGCAGGCTGGCTTTAGGCAGTGCTACTCTACGGAAGATCAGACATCCTATCTCTCTAGAGAAATTGAGGGCGCATTCCAAAAATGAAACTGGTGCTTGCGGCATGGATAGATCGAAAGAAAGCCGTTGACAGTCAAGAACAGTGGTTCTCAACCTTTTTTTTTTTTTTGGCCCGTGCCCCCTTCACAATATTTTCAGAACGTCATCCCCCCCCCCTTTTTCGTATTTCCTCCCTAAAACCCCCCACCCTTACACAGTGTACGTAATAATGGAAGCTAACTTTAATAGTACGTACTAAAACAAGTCTAGACGTCTATATACAACGTGATTTGCGGGTCTACTTACGTTATAAAATGAATTTCAGAGGGGGTGAGACGTATAGAATCGTAAAGTATGAAAGGAAAAACAAAATCAAGTAATCGGTTCTTGTATTAATGCGATCTTGAAATAATCTTAATTTCCCCCCCCCCCCCCCCACCGAAACCCTAACATTCCCCCTGGGGGGGGGGGAAATTCCCCACCGGTTGAGAACCACTGGTCTAGAAAGAAGGTGTGATGTATAAACTGAGAAACTATACAGCCAATGGAAGAATGTACAAGTGGGTGAAAGCATACTTGCACAACAGAAGAGCTCGAGAACAGATAGACGGACCCAAGAGCAAGAAAGTACTACTGCGTCACTGTGTTCCCCAGGGTGGAGTCTTGACCCCCACACTTCTCACACTACTCTTAACTTTGCAGCCAGTGTCACCATATAGTGCATACTATCTCACTGTGGAGTACCCTGAAACGAGAGAGCTGATTGATTATCTAAAGAAAGGACAACAGAACTTAGAAGAATAGACTGCTCTACCCGTTACATGTGTTGTGTTGTGTCCATCAAGAATGATGATGACCATTCAGTTAACCAGTGGGGTTGAAAGTATGGAGCCGTGAGTTCTAAGATGGCTGATAAGGCCTATATTGGCTCGAAATGTTCTTTGACAATGTGTGCAAAGAATGCTTGACATTCCAGGAGGAAGATTTCCTGCAGTGGTTTTTCTGTCCAGCCTTTTCTTCACAGCTCGTGCAGTCCTGTTAGCTTTACGAGTGACTGCACCCTTGTATAATGATGTACGCCACGAATGTCGGTCTTTGGCAGCAGTCTCCCAAGTGTCATGATGAATTCCAAAAGCTTTTAGTGAGATCTTCAGGGTATATTTAAAGCCTTTCCTTTGGGAGCATTTACCACAAGGATGAAGAATTACTTGCGCGATGAATTTGATTAAAGTGAGGAAGAGTTGCGCAATTCATTGACCACACTCTCTCGCCTGAGTCCAGTGGCAAGACAAGTCAAGACGACTGGAGACGAATACAAGTGCAGTGGATGACCAAGGGCGCCCTACGTGCCTTGCCGTGCTCATCACGTTCCACAACGCTTTCTTGCCCGTTGAATCATCAATAATTTCTTCCGCGCAGCAGGCCGAATTCCTGTCTTCACATGCTGAGTAGGCATACCCTAGTTCATCGATTGGTTTGAGGCCAAATCGGCTACCCACGCCTGGTTTTGCCAGCCTGTCACAGCTGTTGCCCGAGGGTGGCCGCTGTCTGATCAAATCAGTTTGAAAGCCACCAAAACCTGCTCAAGACAACTACCACCTTATGGACAGACCAGAACAAATCATTATTCTGCGCCTCAGAACAGAACACAACAGATTATGCAACCACATGTGTACAAAATTCAAGATTTGATAATCGGCACATGCATGGCGAATCATCTATGTGCACATTCGGATTGGCGCCGCAGACAACAGATAGCATACTCCAAGACTGCCCAAAATAGAACATATCTAGGCAAACCTTCTGGCCTAGAGAAACAACAATGGAAGATAAACTCTGTGGGCCACTGAGTTAACTATAAATAAAAAAAAGTGTTAAATTCACGCAAGAAACAACATTGCAGTTATAGAGACATTTCAAGCGGACGAAAGGAGGAGATGTGCTCTCTGTTTACCTGTACTGTAGCATTGGCCTTTCACCTGGAAGTCTTCTGTGGATGCTACGAGGAACTTCTAGTCTGCAATTTTGTACAATAAAGTATAGTGGATGTGCCATGAGGTTTCTCGCATGGACAAGATTCCAAGGCCCGATCCAGTGGCCACAAAATTCATGAACATATTTTATATTGAACATGGCAGCCACTACTGTTAGTTCACGCAGTTCATACTGAGTCAAGAGCTCGGAATTAGCTGTGAGCGATTTGGAAGCAGCCCGCCTTGCGTTGATTTCGATGGTTTAAGATGTCAGCTGTTCAGAACGCAATGGTGATTGCTGGTGTGACTTTGAACATCACATATTGTACTAAAATTGTGTAGTAAATCACAAACAGACACTAAATGGTGGAATTGATTTTGGCTATGAAGATTACATTTTATAATCATTTTTGTAGTTTGGATTATTGTTACATTTAATTTCAGTTAATGGGTAGAAATGTGTTAAAGCAGCTTATAATGGGAAATATTTCTTTAATTTCTATTTTTTTTTTTTTTTTTTTTTTTAGCATATCCTTTTACAGGACTTAGCTGTCAACATCAGCATCTTTCAGCTGTATGTTGATTTCTTGGCAAGATTACGCTCAGTAGTTTGCCATTGCTTTCTGAGCGGCCGGCTCAGTATCCCGCAAGTCACGAGCGGGGGTCGAACCGCCTCAGCTCTCGCTCCGCTACGAGACTCTGCGTGATAAACGGGATTACAGAGAGAAAGTGTTGTAACCCCACAGCCAGAGAGACCGGCTAATTTCTATTAGTATTCATAAAAATTCAATCCATGACTATTATAAATTGTGTGTATGGATTACGCTTGAGTTCAAAGCCAGCGAGGTCCCAAAATAAAATAATAACGCAATTATTATAACATGGATGCCTTGAAAACTTTCAGTGTTATGGTTCTTATTGTGTTGTAATCCTGTTGCTGTTACCACTATTATAATTTGTAAGTGACAGTGACCATAATCGTGTCATATTTTTAGCAGCTTTCTCCGCTAACCCCGAATACTCTCGTCACGTGACGCGACGAGAATTAGCAGTGGTTCGAATCGCAAAAGTGACTTATGAGAGTATGGAGCCGGTCGCTCAGAAAGTCGTGGCGTGCTGATGAGCGTAATCTAGCCTAGGAATCAACACACAGCTGAAAGATGCTGGTGTTGACCGCAATATCCTGAAACAGGATGGAAACGCGGGAAAAAAAAAAAATGATTGACTGGTTTCGAGTGCAAGTCAATGTTTCCAAGAAATAACTGTGCTTCAGTTAAATGAGCTGTCTGATTCACGCGCACTTATCTCCCTGTCGATTAGCATGCAGACCTTGCCAGGCATACACACAGCAACTTGGGGACTGCATACACACAGCAACTTGGGGACTGCATACACACAGCAACTTGGGGACTGCATACACACAGCAACTTGGGGACTGCATACACACAGCAACTTGGGGACTGCATACACACAGCAACTTGGGGACTGCATACACACAGCAACTTGGGGACTGCATACACACAGCAACTTGGGGACTGCATACACACAGCAACTTGGGGACTGCATACACACAGCAACTTGGGGACTGCATACACACAGCAACTTGGGGACTGCATACACACAGCAACTTGGGGACTGCATACACACAGCAACTTGGGGACTGCATACACACAGCAACTTGGGGACTGCATACACACAGCAACTTGGGGACTGCATACACACAGCAACTTGGGGACTGCATACACACAGCAACTTGGGGACTGCATACACACAGCAACTTGGGGACTGCATACACACAGCAACTTGGGGACTGCATACACACAGCAACTTGGGGACTGCATACACACAGCAACTTGGGGACTGCATACACACAGCAACTTGGGGACTGCATACACACAGCAACTTGGGGACTGCATACACACAGCAACTTGGGGACTGCATACACACAGCAACTTGGGGACTGCATACACACAGCAACTTGGGGACTGCATACACACAGCAACTTGGGGACTGCATACACACAGCAACTTGGGGACTGCATACACACAGCAACTTGGGGACTGCATACACACAGCAACTTGGGGACTCTGCATACACACAGCAACTTGGGGACTCTGCTTACTTGCTTACTCTACTTTTCAACGTATATATGAACAAAGTAATTCAACAAGCACAACCTGCACCCAACGATCTCACCGATGTCGAATATCCGACTAAGACATAGAATAAATTGACTCCGTAAACTACTTTTTGCCGATGATCACAGCTAAATCTATAAGGAAGAAGTATAATTATAAAACAGTATCAAATCTCTTTCAGCCACATGTGAAAATTGCAACGTGAAAATCAACATATAGTAGACTGAAACTGGAAATCATTAAGTCACCAGGTCCACTAAAAACATAAATAAGAACATTTTCAAAGTAAAACAAGTCTTAGACTTCTAATAGACAGCAGTTTTACATCGGGCGGGAGATTCCAGAGATATAGAAACACGATACCTGCAGGCGAACGGATCTTCTGACGTTTATAATGGAAGTCAAATCACAAATGGTAAAACAGCATTCTCCTTCCAACCCGTTGCTATCAGTGTCAAATGTGGTCCCTGTCAACAACTATGAGAGAAAGCTTGTCACGTGCCATACCAGATGCCATGCTTGAGAAGCGTTGCTGGGGTTACCAGAAAGACAGGATGAGAAGAGATGACATCAGAAATATGGCTGGTGCAACATCACCCATCAATATAATCAACAGACAACAAATAAAGTATTTGAACATCTCATGAGAATGAAACCTGATTCAACTGTCAATAAGAATCTGCAAGCAAAAAGTATCTTCACATGTGACCATAGACTGCAAGTCTAGTGACTCCACACCCCAATGCGTAATGGCATGCGTGGATCAGGACAGCAGACACATTTCATCTGGATCGAGACAGGGTAAGACAGATCAATGCAAGTCTAGTGACTCCACACCCCAATGCGTAATGGCATGCGTGGATCAGGACAGCAGACACATTTCATCTGGATCGAGACAGGGTAAGACAAATCAATGCAAGTCTAGTGACTCCACACCCCAATGCGTAATGGCATGCGTGGATCAGGACAGCAGACACATTTCATCTGGATCGAGACAGTGTAAGACGGATCTAAGATCTAATATATTATAACTGTTATATGTGACAGCTTGATAGGTGTCAGAGTGCCGAGAGCTGGCTGCTGTAGCTAGGATTGATTGAATGCATTGATTGTTCAGTATAAATTGTCTTTGAAGAGAAGAGAACATGTGTTCAGTCGAGCAAAATACAAGATAGGTCTGCCGTGAAATACTGTCCAATGTTCAGACATTGGTTATTCATAGCATTGTTGATGGACTGGAGTAACTTAGACATACAGTGTCCAACTCCTCATTTCAGAAGTACTGGAGGATGAACCAGCTGTGGAGTTATTTGTACAGTATAATGAAGAAAATATGCTCACCCTTGTGGACAGTGACAAGAAATGGGAGGCCCTGTTAAGCAACCTAAGACGATGGTGTTGTATGTGTAAATCTGATGTACACACCAGGGGTTACTCACGGTGTCAGAGTTTATGAACTTGGTTGAGCATGTGATCTGTGCGAGGAGACTGCAGTACTTTCGTGCACTGTG
This sequence comes from Cepaea hortensis, assembly GCA_963921405.1. Classification (NCBI taxonomy): domain Eukaryota; kingdom Metazoa; phylum Mollusca; class Gastropoda; order Stylommatophora; family Helicidae; genus Cepaea; species Cepaea hortensis. Next base: position 71,480,087 of record OY992882.1, read on the forward strand.
CCATTTACAACCTCAAACCATAATAGTATTGTTTGGTATGAGAGCAGGTTTACAATAGTGTCCGGTAAATAAGACATTACGGTAATGACTTTGAACAAGTACCGTCACACATGACAGTCCGATACAGAAGTTGATGACTCCGCCCAACTTTTTTTTTTTTTTTTTTTAGCTGGCATGGCTTGTAGCTGCAGCAAGCATTGATGACAGGCAGATAGGACATCGGTGCATTTATATTCACTGTCCTACAGGACTACAGGACTACAGGACTACAGGACCGTTCAACCTGTCCAGGCTTGAGCTCTGGACAGAAACAGTATATGGTGCTGACCTGGTTACATTATTTGAATTCTCAGTAAGTTGGGGTGCAGGAGGAATGAACAGGCTGATAGGCTGGCACTTCTTGGTGGTAGATTACCTATGGACAAGGGAGAGGTGGTCGTGGGACCAGGCGGAGAAGGCAGGGGAACAGACTGAGAACCCGTATGTGGAAAGAAGAGATTGTGAGGGGGGGGGGGGGGTCGGCAGGGATTGTGGAAGAATCTCAAAACTAAGAGGGAAGACTAGAAGAACTTTCAATCTGATAGCGGTGAGAACGATTAGTAATATGACTCTTCGCCAGCTGTTGAACGAGGGGACGGAGCGCGTATGAGAATTTCCTGAGTGCAATGAAGTCGGTAATAAGTAAGCTTATTTCAGCTAATTAATTAATCAAGTAGCATACTTGTAAAGTCTGTATCACTTTCATTATCGATATTAAAATGTTAGCTTCAGTGGTATACAAGCAAAGAAGTGTCAGGGGTTTGTTGTATTTGTAGAGGTGTTCATAGTTCTGCACGTGGTCCAGCTGGTATGACACGGAGCAGTCTCTGGCAGACACAGTGGGCGTCGTCGTAGTCCAGCTGGTATGACACAAAGCGTTCTGGCAGATACAGTGGGCGTCGTCGTGGTCCAGCTGGTATGACACGGAGCAGTCTCTGGCAGACACAGTGGGTATCGTCGTGGTCCAGCTGGTATGACACGGAGCAGTCTCTGGCAGACACAGTGGGTATCGTCGTGGTCCAGCTGGTATGACACGGAGCAGTCTCTGGCAGACACAGTGGGTATCGTCGTGGTCCAGCTGGTATGACACGGAGCAGTCTCTGGCAGACACAGTGGGTATCGTCGTGGTCCAGCTGGTATGACACGGAGCAGTCTCTGGCAGACACAGTGGGTATCGTCGTGGTCCAGCTGGTATGACACGGAGCAGTCTCTGGCAGACACAGTGGGTATCGTCGTGGTCCAGCTGGTATGACACGGAGCAGTCTCTGGCAGACACAGTGGGTATCGTCGTGGTCCAGCTGGTATGACACGGAGCAGTCTCTGGCAGACACAGTGGGTATCGTCGTGGTCCAGCTGGTATGACACGGAGCAGTCTCTGGCAGACACAGTGGGTATCGTCGTGGTCCAGCTGGTATGACACGGAGCAGTCTCTGGCAGACACAGTGGGTATCGTCGTGGTCCAGCTGGTATGACACGGAGCAGTCTCTGGCAGACACAGTGGGTATCGTCGTGGTCCAGCTGGTATGACACGGAGCAGTCTCTGGCAGACTGGTTGTCGTCATGGTCCAGCTGGTATGACATGGAGCCGTCTCTGGCAGACACAGTGGGTATCGTCGTGGTCCAGCTGGTATGACATGGAGCAGTGTCTGGCAGACACAGTGGGTATCGTCGTGGTCCAGCTGGTATGACACGGAGCAGTCTCTGGCAGACACAGTGGGTATCGTCGTGGTCCAGCTGGTATGACACGGAGCAGTCTCTGGCAGACACAGTGGGTATCGTCGTGGTCCAGCTGGTATGACACGGAGCAGAAACTGGCAGACACAGTGGGTATCGTCGTGGTCCAGCTGGTATGACATGGAGCCGTCTCTGGCAGACACAGTGGGTATCGTCGTGGTCCAGCTGGTATGACATGGAGCCGTCTCTGGCAGACACAGTGGGTATCGTCGTGGTCCAGCTGCCTGCCCCACGATATCAAGGTCATGGGTTTTTGTTTTCGCACTCCACAATTCGGTTTACCAGTGCATTTTTTTTTTGGTGGGGTGGGGGGGGGGGAGGTTCTGAGACCCACGGGGTGGGGTCATCGCTGGAGCTACAGCGTGTGTGCTTTGTGTGAGGCTTCGAGCAGGCTGTTCTACGGACCAAACAACTCTGCCATATGGGATAGAACTTGGTGCAATGAAGTCAGTCCTCATGCCTTGAACCCCGTTTTGTACGATTCAGTGCACAGTGCATACACAACACGGGACAGTGCATAAACGACATGGAACACAGTACATACACATGGGACACAGTACATACACAACATGGGACAGTACATACACAACATGGGACATAGTACATACACAACATGGGACAGTACATATACAATATGGGACATAGTACATACACAACATGGGACAGTACATATACAACATTGGACAGTACATATACAACATGGGACATAGTACATACGCAACATGGGACAGTACATCTACAACATGGAACACAGTACACATACACGCCATGGAACACAGTACATCTACAACATGGAACAGTACATCTACAACATGGAACACAGTACATCTACAACATGCAACACAGTACATCTACAACATGGAACACAGTACATCTACAACATGGAACACAGTACATACACAACATGGAACACAGTACATACACAACATGGAACACAGTACATCTACAACATGGAACACAGTACATCTACAACATGGAACACAGTACATATACAACATGGAACACAGTACATATACAACATGGAACAGTACATATACAACATGGGACATAGTACATACACAACAAGGAACACAGTACATCTACAACATGGAACAGTACATCTACAACATGGAACACAGTACATCTACAACATGGAACAGTACATCTACAACATGGAACACAGTACATCTACAACATGGAACACAGTACATCTACAACATGGAACACAGTACATCTACAACATGGAACACAGTACATCTACAACATGGAACACAGTACATCTACAACATGGAACACAGTACATCTACAACATGGAACACAGTACATCTACAACATGGAACACAGTACATCTACAACATGGAACACAGTACATCTACAACATGGAACACAGTACATCTACAACATGGAACACAGTACATCTACAACATGGAACACAGTACATCTACAACATAGAACACAAGACATCTACAACATGGAACAGTTTATCTACAACATGGAACACAGTACATCTACAACATGGAACAGTACATCTACAACATGGGACACAGTACATACGCAACATGGGACAGTACATCTACAACATGGAACACAGTACATCTACAACATGGAACAGTACATCTACAACATGGGGCAGTACATATACAACATGGAACAGTACATCTACAACATGGAACAGTACATTTACAACATGGGACAGTACATCTACAACATGGGACATAGTACATACACAACATGGGACAGTACATATACAACATGGGACATAGTACATACGCAACATGGAACAGTACATCTACAACATGGCACACAGTACATCTACAACATGGGACACAGTACATCTACAACATGGTACATAGTACATACACAACATGGGACAGTACATCTACAACATGGGACAGTACATCTACAACATGGAACAGTACATCTACAACATGGGACAGTACATCTACAACATGGAACAGTACATCTACAACATGGGACACAGTACATACGCAACATGGGACAGTACATCTACAACATGGAACACAGTACATCTACAACATGGAACAGTACATCTACAACATGGGGCAGTACATATACAACATGGAATAGTACATCTACAACATGGAACAGTACATTTACAACATGGGACAGTACATCTACAACATGGGACATAGTACATACACAACATGGGACAGTACATATACAACATGGGACATAGTACATACGCAACATGGAACAGTACATCTACAACATGGAACACAGTACATCTACACCATGGGACACAGTACATCTACAACATGGTACATAGTACATACACAACATGGGACAGTACATCTACAACATGGGACAGTACATCTACAACATGGAACAGTACATCTACAACATGGGACATAGTACATCTACAACATGGAACAGTACATCTACAACATGGGACATAGTACATCTACAACATGGGACACAGTACATCTACAACATGGAACACAGTACATCTACAACATGGAACACAGTACATCTACAACATGGAACAGTACATCTACAACATGGAACACAGTACATCTACAACATGGAACAGTACATCTACAACATGGAACACAGTACATCTACAACATGGAACACAGTACATACATGCCATGGAACACAGTACATACACGCCATGGAACACAGTACATACACGCCATGGAACACAGTACATACACAACATGGGACAGTACATACACGCCATGGAACACAGTACATACACAACATGGGACAGCACATACACACCATGGAACACAGTACATACACAACATGGGACAGCACATACACTCTATGGAACACAGTACATACACAACATGGGACAGCACATACACGCCATGGAACACAGTACATACACAACATGGGACAGCACATACACTCTATGGAACACAGTACATACACAACATGGGACAGCACATACACTCCATGGAACACAGTACATACACAACATGGGACAGCACATACACTCCATGGAACACAGTACATACACAATATGGAACACAGTACATACACGCCACGGGTTATAATATCGAAATAGTAATACTAATTTTAATATGTGGCAGATTCTTTACACAAGTTATACATAATTAAATTAACCATCCTCAAAATGTCAGTGGTTGGCAGTCTGTTCAAGGAAGTCCACATCTGTTACAAATCATCTTAAGAACAAATGCAAATTACAATCAATAACAATTCTTGCTATGACAATGTCCCTGGTATCAAAAAAAAAAAATATTCTCGTTTAAAAAAAAAAATGAATAATACACTCTAGCATGACAGAATAGTGATAAACAAGGTCAGTAGGTTACGACAAGAAAACTGAATTAGGGATAGAAACAATATTAAGAAGACATGGGTGAAATTATTGAACTATTTCTATGTGGCTCTTACAATCATGCAAGAACGAAAAACACAAATGTCATCTTATATATAAAAAAGACTTGTGCGTATGTATCTCTGTATGTATTTATGTATCTCTGTCCGTATGTCCTTTATGCGCTCGCGAACGGCCCATCCGATTGAGATGAAATTTTCTACACGCCTTCCTTTCATTCCAGAGATGCCAACTGTCGTAGTTTTTTTTTCTTCTTCCTCCTCCTCCCTCCTCCCTCCCTCCCCTCCCAAAATACGTACGTCCAGGAAATGGTCTTCTACATAGACACTTCTCTCTGAGGTCCGCGATAACATATTAACCTGGTGGGATGCAATCAATCATCCTACTACCTCCTCCCTCCTCCTCCCTTCTCCCTCTTCCTCCTCCTCCCTCTTCCTCCCTCCGCCTCCTCCCTCCTCCCACTCTCTACTCCTCCTTCCTCCTCCCTCCTCCTTCTCCTCCCTCCTTCTCCCTCTTCCTCCTCCCCTCTTCCTCCCTCTTCCTGCTCCCCCTCCCTCCTCCCCCTCCTCCTCCTCCTTCACCCTCCTCCCTCCTCCTCCTCCTCCTTCACCATCCTCCCTCCTCCTCCTCCCTCCTCCTCATCCTCCTCCTCCCTCCTCCTCCCTCCCTCTTCCCTCTTCCTCCTCCTCCTCCCTCCTCCCTCCTCCTTCTCCCCCACCTACGTTCTCCTCCTCCCTCCTCCCTCCTCCTCCTTCTCCCTCCTCCTCCCCCTCCCTCCTCCCCCCTCCTCCCTCTCCCTCCTCCCTCCTCCTCCTCCTCCTTCACCATCCTCCCCTCCTCCTCCTCCCTCCTCCTCATCCTCCCTCCTCCCTCCTCCTCCCTCCTCATCCCTCTTCCTCCTCCTCCTCCCTCCTCCCTCCTCCTTCTCCCCTTTCCCCCCTCTTTCTCTTAATCCCTCCTCCTCCCTTCTCCTCCCTCCTATTCATCCCTACTCCTCCTCCTCCCTTCTCCTCTCTCCGCCTATCTCTTCCTCCCTCCTCCTCCCTCCTCTCTCTTCCTCCTCCCTTCCTCTCTCTTCCTCCTCCCTCCTCCTCCCTCTTCCTCCTCCTCCTCCCTCCTCCTTCCTCCTGCTCCCTCCTCCTCCTCCCTTCTCCTCCCTTCTCCTTCTACCTCTTCCTCTCTCCACCTCCTCTCTCCTCCTCATCCTCCTCCCTCTCCCTCCTCCTGCGTTCTCATCCTCCCTCCTCTTCCTCCTTCTTCCTCCTCTCCTCCTCCTCCCCCTCCCTCCTCCTCCTCCCTCCTCCTCTTCCCTCCGCCTATCTCTTCCTCCCTCCTCCCCTCTTCCTCCTCCCTCCTCCTCCCTTCTCCCTCTTCCTCCCTCCTCCTTCTTCCTCCTCCCTCCTCCTCCCTCTCCCTCCTCCCTCTCCCTCCTCCTCTCTCCTCCTCTTCCCTCCCCCTCCTCCTTCCTCCTCCTCCCTCTTCCTCTTCCTCCCTCCTCCTCCCTCTTTCTCCTCCTTCTCCTCCTCCCTCCTTCTCCATTCTTCTCCTCCTCCTCCCTCTTCCTCTTTCCCCCCTCCTCCTCCTAATCCCTCCTCCTCCCTCTCCCTCCTCCTCCCTCTTCCTCTTCCTCTTCCTCCCTCTTCCTCCTCCTCCTACCTCCTCCCTCTTCCTCCTCCTTCCTCCTCCTCCCTCTTCCTCCCTCCTCCTCCTGCGTTCTCATCCTCCCTCCTCCTCCTTCTTCCTCCTCCCTCCTCTTCCTAATCCCTCCTCCTCCCTCCTATTCCTCCTGTCTCCTCCTCCCTCCTCCTCCCCTCCTCTTCCCTCCTCCACCTCCCTCTTCCTCCTCCCTCCTCCATTTACCCAAGACAGACAGACATACAGATAGTCGGGAACGGGATCTTATATGACTACTTATATGATTTAAATGAGATGCCCTCCACCATGGGCTGGGCCGGGTCAGACAGACAGACAGACAGACAGACAGATAGATAGACAGACAGACAGACAGACAGTCGGGAACGGGAGCTTATATGACTACTTATATGAATTAAATGAGATGCTCCCCACCAGAGTCTGGGCGAAGCCGGGCCGTGTCAGCTAGTATAATATAAACATGCTCCATTTGTTCTCACTATCCATGTTTTCACTACAGCCACTGTTCTTCTTATTTCCACACGGAAGCCATAAACAATAGCTTGCGCGAATGAATGCCGGACATATGTTGCTGCATCTTGTCAGGTGCATACTGCAGACGTATAATATATCGTATGATTCATCTATTCACTTTTATATGATGTATAATTATGCAGTATGTATGTTTGTGGCATCTGTGTTTAAATTCGTAGATATTCATGTTTACTTATTTGAATTGGCAAAGTCAACAACTGCTAGCACTGTCAACCACTCTTAATATTATCTGTCAACATGTTGCTGGAGGAAACTAAACTAGGCCAGAGATTTCGGTCAGCGGGTCTCTCTCTCTCTCTCTCTCTCTCTCTCTCTCTCTCTCTCTCTCTCTCTCTCTCTCACACACACACACACAGACAGAGAGAGAGAGAGAGAGAGAGAGAGAGAGAGAGAGAGAGAGAGAGAGAGAGAGAGATCCTTCATATGGGGGAGCTCCTTTTTCAAACACGCTTGGGGGCCTGAACAAGTGCCCTTTACATTTCCTTTTTTGTTTAAGGAATGCTCACGCTAGTCGGCAAGGTACTTAATAATGATTGTAGTCATTAAGTGTAATCATTTTCTTCTTCGTTAGCCTTGATATGTTAGTGTAAAGTTTGTTGCTTCTCCATTGAGTATTTGTCCTCAAATGGAGCTGGTGTAGGCCAAATATAGTCAAACCTCGGTTTTCGTTGCCTTCGGGTTTCGTCGATTTTCCCCGCGAAAATGTCTCGGTTTTCGTCTATTGCCTCGGATTTCGTCGACGTGCCCACATGACCCCGCTGCTAATTTTGCTAAAACAAAGGGACATACGCGTTCTTCTGTTCAGTTTGGCGTTGTTTTTCGTTGTGTGGGCATCACTTGCTAATAATAAAATACGAGAGCGGCGTTGAGATTGCTTAAATCGGCCGCAAGAACGGAAAGTCGCCATCCACGATAAGTTTCATTGTGGCGAAAAAGGAAGAAATAAAAGAGGCTAATATAGCGAAAGACATGAATGTGCTAACGAAACAGAGATCGCAAACAATTGAAGATGTCGAACAGTTATTATTAGTTTCGATAAATCAAAAACAGTTAGATGGCGATCCTGTTTCGGAGGTAATCATATGTTGGTCTGTTGTATACCGATCTCATTAAGAAAATGACTGAGACGAATGCTAGTGTACTTAGTAATTTATAGGTCACCAGATTATGGTTTGAAAAGTTCAAGAGGCATACATTGTGTTACTAGGCACGGCGTAGGTGCGAGTTCGGATACATCAGGGGCCGACAAATAGTATCAACACTATATTTATTCTCTATAAAATGTGTTTTTGGTATGTATTTTGGAGTGTCTAGAACGAATTAATTGGATTTAAATTGATTGATTGATTGATTTAGGAACCGACATCACAGCATTCGGGGCATTCCCATAAGCGCTCCTCCCCCATCCTCAGAAGCCAGCGAAGAGTTTCAACCCCAATAGTACCAGTAGCAATCTGATTATATGTCCGTCTCGCCTTTCCTCTAAGTGTCGAGCATCGGCCAGATCCCCTCGTCACACCTCGCTGTCGCATTCTTGCCAGACCATGGTGATCCATTTGCTCCTCCGTGGTGTACACGTGCTCCCACATTGGATTTACATTGATTCACAGTAAATAATTGCCACAGGTTTCGTCGGTTTCGGGTTTCGCTGATTGTTTCTGGGCGGATTATCGACGAAAACCGAAGTTTGACTGTATACGTTTCTTTGTTCTGTATGTGTTGGATACTCCTGCAACAATTGTTAAACTGTTATTTTACCAGTTCCACTGTTACACTCATCGGTATCTCCTATATAGTATAATTCTTCTGTGTAGGTTTTACTGCGTTCAAATGTTCTTTTGGTATAAGGTAATCGTTACAACACTTAATTAAATATGTTTACGGTGTTCGGTAGTTTAGTGCACGGCGTGACAATTTGCGGGAAATGTCCGTATGATGGCAATCAGCGTAGTTTGAGTCAGTATGGGGCGATGACGTGTTCTGGGAATTTCCTTTCCACGTCTTGTTTGTTGTCAGTGCCTGGCACCTGATAGGATGTATCGGGTTTATTGTACTAACGAAAAAACATGGGGGTGTCTCTCTCTCTCTCTCTCTCTCTCTCTCTCTCTCTCTCTCTCTCTCTCTCTCTCTCTCTCTCTCTCTCTCTCTCTCGCTCTCTGGCTCTCTCGCTCGTTTGCTCTTACTCACCCCCCCCCCCTCGTTACAAATCCCGGCCTAGAATAAACGTGGGGGGAGGGGGGATATTTTTTTTTTTTAATTTCCAAACAAATCCTATGATGTAATAAAAAGATTCTCCCACACACAACGACACCCACACTACCCCATCTCTGTAGAGTGGATCGAAAGTCTAGTCTTCGCGTATTGGGGCGTAAAATAGGACTAATGAGGAATGGAGAATCAATAATATTCCAACACTTTCAAGTATCCATAGCCTGTACCGTTTTACTATGTGTACCATGTGTCCTTCACGTGCACGTACACACTGTCCATGGACGGACATAATAGCCAATGATCAAGTCCTACAAGGAAGACATGACAACCACAAACTGATTACAGAAATTAGCCGCAAACAGTTAAGATGTTTTGGGGATGTTTTGAAAACTTGGTGAAAACCGGAAAACTTGATGGAATAAGAATACATACCTCATGCATGACACTGCTGACATGTGAGATGGCGAGCCATGACCCTCTTCGCTTATCGGCATGGCACATAACGATGTTTAGAAGTATATACACACATGCACACATTGTATATGTCGTATCAAGAGGGCGAAGCGGCAGGCGTGGGTTCGCTGGCAGTTGTAGTCGCAGACATGCACACAGGCGGCTCAGGCCATATGGTCGTCTTCTAATGACTGGAGCAGCAGTGGGATTCGGCAGCCCCCTGAGCGACTGAGCTGCCCTCTATAGGAAAGCACTGCTCACCTCCATAGCACGAGTAAACGGCTAGAAAAGGTGCCCTAAAATTGTCTGCTCCATCATTACCTAAATAGCTAGCCGCGGTTGGTGGGTACCCTCTACTGTGGTCGACATACAAAGTAAAAACAGGTAAAGCTAAACGAGCAAAACATATTCCCGTGACAATCGGAACTTGGAGTGTACGCACCATACTTGATAGAGACGGCGCGTCGGGCCAAGAGAGACGAACTGCACTGTTTAGGAGAGAGTACCTATGAAGTCGGAGTGGGTTCGCCTGACGGCGAGGGACACCGGTAAAAGGGAAAGCAAACCCACGTGCAAAAAGAAGGTCAAATCTGTGAAGTAGATGCGGGCTACACATTTTTCTGGAGTGGAAGGAAAAGCGAGGAAAGACGCCAATCCGGTGTGGGATTTGCCATGAAGTCGGCGCTGATTGGCAAACTAGCTGGATTTTCAAAGGCTATAAACGACAGGCTTATGACCATTAAGTTACCCTTGCAGAACAAAAGAAAGCATGCAACCATCGCGAGCGTCTATGCATCAACCATGACCAATAAAGATGACTTCAAGAACAAGTTCTACGAGGACCTGCACAATGTCTTAAAATGTGTTCTCAAAGGAGATAAACTTATACTCCTTGGGGACTTCAATGCTTTTGGAGTGGCATCATTGGAAAGTACGGAGTCGGAAATTGTAACAGCAGTGGACTCCTCCTCCTTCAGACGTGTGCCGAACACGATCTCCTGATCACCAACACAACTTTCCATCTTCCCACGAGAAATAGGACATTGTGGATGCACCCTCGCTCGAAACACTGGCACCTCATTGACTGTCATCGTTAGGAGAAGTGACAGACAAGAAGTTTGGGTGATAAAATCCATGTGTGATGCCGAATGTTGGACAGACAATCACCTGATTGTCTCACAAATAAATATGCACTCAAACCACCACGGCACCTTCAAGGGGTAAAAGTGAACCCCCCCCCCCCCCCCCAAAAAAAAAAGAAAAAGAAAATAAATGTCACGCCCCTAATTAGTAAAAAATGTAGATGTCATTTGAAAATATGCTGGAAGACCACCTCAAGCCCAGTGCCGCAGCTAAACAAGATGCAGAAACAGAGTGTAAAACCCTAAAGGAAAAAATTCACAACACTGCTATGGAAATCCTGGGTCCAGACCCCGGAAGCATAAAAACTGGTTTGATGAAAATTCCGAAGACTTCAACCATTTGCTGGCCGAGAAACACCTTCTCCACAAAGCATATTTGAACGACCCAAAGTTAACATTTTAAAAAAATAATCCCTTCAATAACGACCGGAGAGTCGTGCAGCAGAAACTTCGGCATATGCGGAACTCCTGGATGAGCAACAAAGCTGATGAGATTCAAGACTTTGCTGACAGACATGATATGAACAACTTCTATCACTCGCTGAAAGCAGTCTATGGTCCTATATCACCAGACATTGTTCCCCTCCTCAATGCAGATGGGGAAACATTGGTCACCGATAAGAAAGAAATCCTTCAACGCTGGGCAGAGCATTACAGCAACATCTTAAATGCAACCTCCTCCTTTGATGATGAAACCATCAACTGCCTTCCCAAAGTCCCCACTAATGATACTACTGCCAACTTGCCAACTATAGTGGAAATAAATAAAGCTATCCAGCAGCTTTCCGGCGGCAACACGCTTGGTCCTGATTCCATCCCGACATAGATATACAAAGCGGGTGGACCGGTTCTAATAGAGCAGCTTCATCAAGTCTTTACAAACATATGGGTGAACGAAGCCATACCACACGACGCTTCGATTGTCCACCTTTACAAATGAAAATGGGTATAAAAAGAATAAGAGGGAGGAAGGAATAAATGAATGCATTTATTCATCCCAACCCATTTCCTAGCCTACTCTGGTGTAATGATGGATAGATGCGCAAAGCTGACTGCTAGTTGGCCAGAGAAGAACAGGATAAATAGAAGAAAGCAATAACCTGCATAACGTAGGCCCTCTTCATTGAAAAGTACAGTGTATAGATATCAGAAGGAACTCGGGACTTTTAGCAGGGAATTAGAATATTATCTCCAATTCCAAACCGTGAAATGCCAGGCTGGACTGCATCAGACCCAATAAATACACACAACAAACTATAAACAATGAACTAAACAAAATAGACTAAACAACACACATCAATAACAACACAATTAGGTCTTTATAGACTGAATCTCGTTGCCCGGAGAAAAATAAACACCCAGGCACAACACATAATCGATGCCTACAGTATTGAGAACCTACGATCCCACAGTGAAGATCACTGCTGCCTATCATCATAATCACCAGGTACCCACCCCCTCCAAACCGATAATAACATGACAATAAAGGAATCTCAACGCGAACAATAATGGTCACAACAATATTGGCAACAAGGACGGACTCTCCATTAATCCCACCCCAGGGCGCACGGATAGCTGATATTTGTAGAGATGGGGACCTACGATCCAACAGCATAGATAACAGATACCTGACACCAACAACAGTGAGTGGTCTTCAACTGATAGCGAGATCTCAGCCGTGTTCGGCTGAGCCTGGGGTTACCCGCAGTACCCACACGGGACTCACATCCACAAGCTGACTGGGACAAGCGCAAGAAAAGCCGCAACATAGCCAACAACATAATTGCAGTCGTGGACAGGGACAGTGTGGAAAGCTCTACCAACTAGTCAGACAGGAAACCCAGGAATTCCCCCCCCCCTCCTCCCCTCCCACAACCACGGCTGGAGATCATTTCCACAGAAATCGAGCACGAATGTTCTTGCCGGCCATCTCTTGCGAGTCTACCCGACTCTGTTCTAAATCCATACAAGTTTGGACACCTGTTTCCGTGGGATACCGTGACCCATCTAGGTCACACCTGAGGCAGTTATGCCTGTACGTAGCCGGAAATGACTTGAGATGACCAATTCTGCTCCTCCCCTGATCTCGTGTTTGTCCACCCGTCTTCCGCCGTGGTCGCTTTGGGATTGGAGAGTGCGAGAAATCCGACGGGAGCCCCTAATTATATACATGTGCAGGGCAGCTTCCCGTCAAACATCGGGCCCCGCTATGCACTGTGGTATAGACCACAGCAACATCTTTCAGAGCCGCAGTGAGCGACTACACAAACGTAAATTAAACCGCCAAATCCGTGACAACCACCGAGGCATCTTCTTGCTCTCAATTGCAGAGAAGATACTTGCAATAATTCTTATCAATCGCCTTACAGCCCATCTCGACCAAGGACTTCTTCCTGAGAGCCAGTGTGGCTTCAGAAAAGAATGAGGAAATGTTGATATGATTTTCGCTGCAAGGCAGTCGCAAGAGAAATATCAGGAGCAAAACTCTAAAATGTTCTCCACTTTCATTTATCTCACCAAGGTTTTTAATACAGTCAGCAGAGAAGGACTGTGGAAGATTATGGCTAAATATGGCTGGCCACTAAAGTTTGTCCAAATAGTGTGGCTATTTCATGATGGTATGCAGGCAACATTACAGGAAAATGGCGAATTGTCTTAGCCCTTTCCTGTCACCAATGGGGTAAAGCAAAGCTGTGTCCTGGCACGAACATTGTCAGCCTCATGTTCTTAGCTATGCTGATGAATGCCTTTCAAAGCAACAATATTGGAATAGATATTAACTACCACAAGGATGAAAAGTTATTCAGTTTCAGAAGGCTGAAAGCTAAAACCAAAACTACCAGCGACACGGCCAGAGTTCCTTTTTGCTCACGATTGTGCTCTATGTGCCACCTCAGTGGCAGACATGCAGCACAATGTTTCAGCTTTTTCAGATGCCTATGCCAACTTTGGGATCAATATCAACATGGAGAAGACTGTATTTATGTACCAACCATCTCCAACGATTAATCACAGCGAGCCGAATATCAAAGTGGATGGTCATAGATTAAGTGTTGTGGACAAATTCACCTATCTTGGCAGCACTGTGTCCCAAGCTGCCACAATAAGGCAGTGACCACCGGCCAGTCTTTCTAACTGTAGAAAATGAGCTTGTAAGTGAAAGCAGCACCCTCTTGAGGTGGAACTACAAGAAAACAGACTCGGCAATGTACAAGCATCGCACCAGCACACTGATTAGAAACATGAACACTGAGAAAGACATAAATAAAGTATTTGAAAAGTTTACAAAATGCATACTACAGGCAGCACGAGAAACAGTGCCAAGAGGCGCCCGTAAACGTTATAAACCCTACTGGAGTGGTGAACTGGAACAGTTACATAATGATGTGGAAGTGTGTAGAAAGCAAGCAGAGGCCAAACCCATCCAAGAGCACCACAATAAATACCAGTAATCAAAAGCTAAATTTCAAAGGGCCAAGCTGCAGGCTAGACGGACAAGCTGGCAGTAGAAAACAGAGTCACTGAACTTTGCAAGAGACACAAGGAAGTTGTGAAAACTAATAAAACAACTTAACGATGAGGGCACAGGGAGAGACTCAAAAATTGCATTGCATAACCATGGAAACATTTTAACAGGAAAGCAAGCAGCTAGCTATTTTGCGGACTCATTCGCACAAGATAACAATATAGAAATTAGAATAACGAAGACAAAAACCATATATAGGATTTTTGAACACGTACCAAACTAGGTTGACAAGAAACTACACACAAGCGATGGGATCATGGGAAGTGTGACACACCACAATTATAAACTTCCGGCGTCGTCTATTGCACGTCATGTCTTGGAAACCGGTCATGTCATTGATAGAGACAGCGCTTTTCCCGTGTTGTTTCATACACAAAATAGTCGTTTGTTAACGTTTGTAGAAGCGATAATGATCCACCTGTACAAGCCATTTTTGTGCAAACAGAAAGACATGATAGTCAGTTTAAAATTACCATGGTAAACAACTGATATTACTGTGTGAAGATGTGTATATTTCAGCTTGAACGATGATTCTAATTATTTTACTCTATATTGTGTGACATCTGCAGTAAGTACCTGACGAGATGCAGCGAAATGTGCCAGGCAATAAATCGTACTATATATGGTTTGTGTCTTCGTTATTCAAATTCACTACGGGAAAAAATTGTTTTGATATAGAAATTAGTCCAGAGAAACAACAAGAGATTCGAGAGAAATGGCAACATACAGTACATAATGAAATACTACATGAGGTTCTGGAGGCACCTATCACAATGAAATACTACATGAGGTTCTGGAGGCACCTATCACAATCAGCGAACTGGAGCTAGCCATATCAAAACTGAAAATGAGAAAGTGACCAGGAGCTGATGGTATCTCCAATGAAATGATCAGGAACCTAGGACCAGCGGCCAAAGCAACGCTGTTGCAGATCTTCAATAACAGCTGGACCTTAGGCAGTGTTCCACAAGCCTGGAGAGAAGCAATCATGATACCCCTCTTAAAATCAGGGAAAGATAGTTCCATTGCCTCCAGCTACAGACCAATTAGCCTCAGAAGCTCTCTCTGTAAAACAATAGAGCGCATCATCATTCATAGACTGCAGTGGTACATAGAAAGTGAAAACATCCTTGTGTCACAGCAAGTTGGCTTTAGGCAGTGCTACTCTACGGAAGATCAGACAACCTACCCATCTCAAGAAATTGAGGATGCTTTCCAATAGAAGAACCTGGTGCTTGCGGCGTGGATAGATCTCTAGAAAGCCTTTGTCAAAGTCTGGAAAAAAGGTCGGATAAAGAAACTGAGAAACTGCAAAGTCAATGGAAAAATGTACAAATGGGAGAAAGCATACTTGCACAACAGAAGAGCCCGAGTACAGATATACGGACCCAAGAGCAAGAAAGTACTACTGCGTCACGATATTCCCCAGTGCAGAGTCTTGTCCCCCACACTTTATCTAATCTTCATCAATGATCATGTTGTTAATCTACCGCATGGAATTAAAGCAGTAATGTACGATGATGACCTGGTTCCAAGGAGCACAAATGAACATGCATCAGTGGCCACCAGATCGCTACAAAGAGTTATAGATGCATTTTGTGCATGGTCAAATAGATGGTGTGTCAGCATAAACACTGACAAGTGCAGCACCATTCTATTTACCCTCTCTCCAAAACAAGAGGCAGGGATGATCCAGATAAATGGAACACCCCTAAGAGAAGATAAAGAGCCAATATACCTTGGTGTAACATTTGATGACAGGCTGACATGGAAAAAGCACACAAACAAAGCAGTAGCAAAAGCCAGAAGGAAAATAGCCATCTTGAGAAAGCTACGTGGAACTACATAGGGAGCCAGTGGAAAAAATACATAGCAAAGTTTATCAACAGAGCATACGACCACACCTGGAATACGGGTCAACTGCGTGGTGCTCAGCATAAAAAACCACACTTAAGAGCTGGACAAGGTGTAAAATCAAGCATTAAGAGTCACAACAGGAGGAATGAGATCAACCTCTATAGTGGAAATTGAGAAGATGGGAAGGACACAAGCACAAAAGAGCGCAGATATACGAAAACGCTACTACAAGCAGAAACGTTCCTCAGCTTGCCAGGCCACCCTATGAAGAACAGATTTGAAAACTTAGCTATGGGGCGGTTGAAAAGAAGTAGTTTTATCCACCAGGTCAAACAACTCTGCAGAGAATCCACTGATCTGCCCACAGTTGTTATCCCCCTGACAACTATTCCAGAGCGAATTCCATGGTAAGATAAGTAGCAAGTCAGGGGGTTTTGACCCCTTAAAATGTGGAGCCAAGAATTGAAGCTCCGCGAGTATTTCCTTATATAGATCTATGTGACGTCATTTCGATCAGCACAAAATCGACCCCGCATTCTCAATGCGGAGCCAAAGGGATATAACTCATGACTAACTGCTTTTTGCAATCTTGCATCCCTTTATTTATTTTATTTTCTTATTTAAATATTGAATTTATGAATATGACGGATATTTTTGGTTGTAGTAGCCGGCGATCGGGCGGTCGCGGTTGGCGGACAATGGTGCGTGGGCGCGGTGGTTCGAACTCACCGAGTTTAAGAGGCCTCTAAACTGTTATTCTATATTGCTCACGAAGTAGAGGCCGACTCCACCTTTCCACAAACTCATGTTACATGGTTAGCGTGTTATACAAATAGTGACGCTAATAAAACCTTCCTACGTCATACATGTCAAGGTCTCACATCCGAGGTTGCGACGCGTTGTCTGTACCAACGCCAGACAACATAACAACACGCAACCCTGAGTAATGTTAAACACGGCAGAGAGAACGCGGCGTCGTTACCGACGCCCGGATAGGTAGCCACGCACAGCAATTGAGTTCACCCCGTGAACCGTGCAGGGGACACCAGCTGACGCGAGCGTGTAAGCGTGTAAGACGCGAGAACTGGCAGACGGGCTTAGATCGTTGAACGGACAGGTCGCAAGGGAATGCGAGTTGAGTTTGAATCTGCCTTGAGAGCTAGCCTGTATGACAGTGGGAGACTGGTTCGAACGCTTGTATAGTTTGACTGTAAGTGAGATGTTTATTGCTTGCATGTATTATTATGTATTGTAGTGATATTGTTTATGCTATAATGATTGTTATGGATTGTCAGTGCGCGATGTTTGTGCGATGATAAATGCGGCGCGTCAATAAAACGTGTGAATAATACTTTCGGATATTCACTTCGTGTGATTTGATAGTTTGATATTACTTCACACTTGCCAGAAAACGAGCTACTTGTCTTGTGTTATGCAAGACTCTGACAAGTGCGAATGTGGGGGCTTTCGTTCGGGTTTTGAATCAAATGCGAACGTATAAATATTTTTTTTTGTCCGAGTTTGAAGTGAATGTGAACATGCCGATAGAAGTGCGCAAGTCATAGATTAAGGTAAAGTAACGAATTAATAGAGTTGATTTAATTAAATTATAAGTGTGAAGATATTATTTGAAGCCAACCGAGGCGTCTTCAGACTTAGCACTAAATTCAACAAATTTTGTACCTAAAATCCAAAATGGCGGCCGTGCCCTTGAATGTCATTGAGTAGAGGTAGTGTGAGCGTGAAAGTTGTTGAAAGTGGTAACGACTAACAATAATACTTGACAGCATACAAACCTTTACAGACTTCAGTGACATTACACACACCATACATTTACAAACGTTCTAATTTCGTTTAGTTTAAAAAGTACAGGGTTTTTGTGACAACTTTACCTGAGTCTGGTGAACTTCAAAAATTTTTTGTGCGTCAACCCGAAAGACGTTCCAGTGTGATTTCGAGCACCACGGAACAGCACAGTACCCAAGGATTACTTGAGTATAAAATTTTTTTTTTCAGCTTTCTTTATACTTTCGTTAGTCTGGCTTTAGACATTAACTGTGCTATAAATATTTGTAACTTACTAACATCATAAGTAATTTTGTTTATATTTATTCCATCATACCTATTGTTCATCATGTCTTCTTTAAACGATTTCATTGAAATGGGTTTAAAAATGAATATGTCTGGTGAGGGATTGAGAGCATGGAGTGAAAGTAAATATGCAGAATATTGTTTGAAACAAGAGCAAATTAGTGAGAGGGATGAGAGAGCAGCCGAAAGGGCTTTGAAAAGTAAAGAGGCAGACTCAGAAGCTGCTCCAAAGCTTCAACAAGCACAATCAGATGCTGCTCTGAGGCTTCAACAAGCACAATCAGACGCTGCTCTAAAACAGTCAGAGGCTGCAGTGAGGCAAGCTGAAATCTTGGCCCAAAGTAAGAGAGAAGAACAAGAAACACAACTAAGAATTGAACAGCTAAAAGCTGAATGTTCTAAAGATAAAGTGAATAGAGAAACAGACAAATATCAACCTCATAAGAAGTATCAAGGTCTAATCAGAAGTTACAACACAGGTGATTGCATAGCAGCATTCACCCAAAATTTTGAATTTGTTATGGATCATTACAAAATCCCAAAACCTGAATGGGGGATAGTATATGTAAGAAGTCTTTCTGGGGAACCTCTTAAAGTTATAGAGTCGATCCCAAATGACCTGAAAGAAGATTATCTTTACATTAAAGCAAAAATTATGTCACATTTTTTGCTAGATGAATCAGGTTATAGAGAACAGTTTAGGAAGTTGTCTCCTAAGCCAACACACACGTTCTCTGATTACATCTCAGAAATTCAAAATATTTTTTCTAAATGGCTGTCAGCAGCTAAAGTAAATGGAAGTTATGACAAATTAGTTGACCTTATGTTGAGAGATAAGATTATTGCATCTCTCCCAGCCCCCTTTTCTAAATTTTTGTTGGAATGTCAGTGTGAAAGTGTTCAACAGATTGAAAGTCGTGGCTCTGGTTATTTTGCAGCCAATAAGCATTGCTTCTCTAGTAGTCTGACCAGCACAGACTTTGTAGCAGCAGCTACATATGGCAAATATCAGGCAGGGTCAAATAGCAAACAAAGACCTTATAGGCAAACTGCAAAGAAATTATATCAGTGTAAATATTGCAACTATGCACACAATGAGCATGATATGTGCGACCAACATCCTGGGTATACTGCTTACTTGCATAATTACATTTCTAAGCAAGAGAAAGAGAGGAAGAACTACAAAAAACTTACAAAATGTTACCTTTGTAAGGCTTTTGGTCACTGGCGTAAGGATTGTAAAGCCAAGTCAATGACCAAAAAGGCTAATGCAGCCATGTTTGACATTTCTTCGCCAGAAGATGAAAGTGTACAAGATCACCCAGTAAACTCAGAACATTCCATTGAGGTATTCCATCAGGAAAAATGTACCATTTGTGATCAATTTCATGAGGATGGCGTGTTAACATGCGGCCATTCTATACCTATTACGAGTGAGGAGGCCAATTCTGTAGTAAACTCCAAAGGTAGACTAAACATCCACCATGGGTATGTTAATGGTAGAGCTGCCACAGTTTTACGTGATAGCGGAAGTACTCTCATTGGTGTAAAGAGAGATTATATTTTACCAACACAATATAGTGGTAAATATGTCACATGCAGGACATTCTCAGGGAACATAGAGAAATATCCACTTGCATGGGCATATATAACTACACCATTCCTTACAGGAAAGGTTAAATGCGCAGCATTAACCAATCCTTGCTGTGATATTATCATTGGAAACCTTCCTGAAGTGAATGACATACCACATGACATCAATACATCATCTGTCAGTTGTAATATTGATACTACCACTTCACCTTCATCACCAATCACCATTCATGATGTATTACCACCTGTAATTGAATGTACAAATACCAACCTGGCTATGCCAGAACATACATGTAATTGTGTGAATGTAACATCAATGTGTGATGAGAATGATGGTTGTAATGTAGTAAATGCAGTAACTAGATCTACTGCACAGATGCAAGATCGAATCGATCAAACAGAGGCTTTACAACGAGTAAGTCCTGTTGTAACATCTCCTGAGACAACTAGGGAGACGTTTATAACATCTCAGAAAGCCTATCGATCTCTGCAAAAGTATTTTAAACTTATAGGCCAAAAGCCAAGAGTAGCAAAGAATGCTCAATGGTACTTTGCTCTCAAAAACGTAATTCTAACACGGAATTATACCAAAGGTTCCAGCACTATAGAACAAACAGTGCTACCGTTAGAAAACCGCAAGCAAGCATTGAATATAGCTCATGACATACCCTTTGCAGGACACATGGCTTATGCTAAAACTAGAGCAAGGTTACTTACTCAATTTTATTGGCCAAAGTTTTGCAACGATACCAAACAGTATTGCAGATCGTGTGACATCTGTCAAAAGCTTGTCAAAAAGGGTAAACACCCACAAGCTGAATTGCAAGTTACTGATTTGGCTAATAGACCGTTTGAAAAGATCTCGGTCGATATAGTTGGT
This sequence comes from Cepaea hortensis, assembly GCA_963921405.1. Lineage (NCBI taxonomy): Eukaryota > Metazoa > Mollusca > Gastropoda > Stylommatophora > Helicidae > Cepaea > Cepaea hortensis. The sequence continues at coordinate 71,501,107 of OY992882.1, forward strand.
CCTCTGAACCATATAACATCTAAAGGTAATAGATATATTGTAACACACATTGATCTATGTACTCGTTGGCCAGAAGCGATTCCAATGAAGAACATAACTTCCAACGACATCATGGAAGTGTTCTTTCATATTTTTGCGAGGGTAGGATTCCCTGATACCATCCTTTCAGATCGGGGTAGCCAATTTATTTCCTCGGCTACACAAGCCTTTACCAAAATGTTGGGTGTTAAACAATGCTTCAACAGTCCATATCACCCACATTCGACAGGTATAGTAGAAAAGATTAATGGCGATATGAAACATATGCTCTCTAAGGTAACCCAAGAACATCCTGAAGATTGGGATACTTATCTGCCTGCCATTTTGTTTGCATATAGGGAAGTGCCCCATTCCAGCACTGGGTTCTCACTATTCGAAATGTTATATGGTGCACAACCACGCGGCCCATTATCTCTGTATGAATCTGTGTTGACTGGAAGTACAACCGTGTCTATACCCATTTCAACATATGAACATGTAACATCATTGCGTGATAGAATTATGAAATCATGTATATTAGCCAAAGAAGCTCTCCAAAAATCAGGAGCTATTTACCGACAATATGCTAACAGAGGAAATAGAACTATTACACTGACGCCAGGACAGGACGTTCTTCTTCTTTTGCCAAGTGATAGACATCTCCTAACTGACTCATGGCAAGGACCGTTCAAAGTGCTACGACAAATTTCGACGGTAGATTACGAGATTGCAGTTAGGGACAAACATAAAATTTTCCATATTAACATGCTCAAACCTTATCACCACAGGCAAGACGAACAAGTAGAGACTGCAGCAAGCACCTCCATAGTGGACCAGACGGACGACAACGACACTGACGAGATACCGACACCAGTTCTTGACACAACGACCAACTTACAAGACATTAAGGTAAATCCTAAACTGACTCAGACACAAACTGACAGTTGCAGACAACTGATACAAGACTACAGGACGATCTTTTCAGACAGCCCGGGACAGACAGATTTAGTGCAACACCAAATCATCTTAACATCTGACGTTCCTATTAAGTGTAGACCATATTCCATCCCTATACACTATAAAGAAAAACTTCATCAAGAAATCATTGATTTAGAAACAAATCATATCATTCGACGTTCACAATCTCATTTCTGTTCACCAATAGTTTTGGTATGCAAAAAGGACAACACTATTAGACTCTGTGTGGACTATCGTAAGCTCAACAGCATTACACAGTTGGATTTAGAACCAATGAGCAACTGTGAAGACATCTTGACTGAACTATCTGACTCACGTTATTTTACTAAACTTGACATGACAAAAGGCTACTGGCAGATAGCTGTACATCCTGATAGTATACATCTGACTGCATTTGCCACACCTTGGGGTTTATACGAATGGTGTAAACTACCTTTCGGATTAGTCAATGCACCAGCTACATTCGTCAGAATGACAAGAATTCTTTTGACAGACATTGCTAACATCATTTGGTACATGGACGACATTTGCATACACACAAAGGACATGACAGAGCACATAACAGCACTACAGCAGACATTTGACAGAATTAGACATCATGGACTGACTGTAAAACCTTCCAAAGTGGATATAGCCTTTCAGGAAATTTCATTTTTGGTCTATAAGATCTCAGATGGCTTTATATCAACTGACGATAACATCATGTCCAGAATTTTGAAATTGTCGCTTCCGACAACTAAGAAACAGTTGCGAAGTGTCTTAGGGCTTTTAAACTATTACAGACAGTTTATTCCTCATTTTGCGGAATTGACCAAATGTTTCACTGATCTACTAACAAATAAACACCCCAATGTGATTGTAAACAGTGAATGTTTAAGGCCAGCATTTACGAAAATTCTTTCTTATTTTTCTAAATCACCTATTTTGAAATTGCCAAATTTGAATATTACTTTTAGATTAAGATGTGATGCGAGCTCCGTAGCCATTGGAGGTGTGCTTCTCCAAGAAAACGACCAAATCTTGTACCCAGTATACTACGTCTCTCGAAAACTGAACACCAGCGAACGAAATTACAGTACACCGGAACTCGAGGCTCTTGCCATGGTATTTTCGGTACGTAAACTTTCTAGATTTTTGTTAGGCAAACATTTCATTATTGAAACAGATAATACTCCGCTGACAATTGTTACCAGAGGAACACCTAGTAACAGCAGGGTGGCAAGATGGTCCCTTCTTCTGCAGGACTATAGCTATGAGGTTAACCACATAAATAGTTCACAAAACTGTCTTGCAGACCTTTTGTCGAGATGTCCATACAACGAAGCTAATACCCAGTCGACACCAGAGCACAGTGCAGAGGGTGTATAAAACTGCAACGTAGATAGTGCTCAGTACCACAGCCAATTGTGACAATGTGTCAGTAACGCTGTGTACACCATTGTGGTGGGGAAGATTGTATCTCCCAATGTATATAACTTATGTACATATTGTGATTCTTATTATTATCATGCGAATGAATGCGTGTATAATTGTGAGATATGTGAAAGAATGAAATCAGTATTATGTAAACTAATGTGTTGTATAACTGTGAGATATGAGAAAGAATGTAATTATTATTGTAAATAAATATTATAACAACCAGACACTACAGAGAAGTGTCACGGGACAACACTAGAGGATCCAAGAAGTTACCAAGCACTAAAACGTGAGGTAATCCTAAAGTATCCAAACCGAGGTGCCCAAGACGTTTTAACAAGGTACGAAAGATGACTGCGACAGTACAATCCGAGCAGAAGACGGAAGAGATGATCCAACAGCTGATAGTAACAACTACTACTCCGTTTATAGAAGATCCATCAAGAACGGACCAGCTTTGTTTGAATGACATCACAACACATGTAATAGTACAGCTGTATACTTCCGAGTTTTTGCATATTATTAAAAGTATATAAATGTATGACGCTGTATTAAAATGTGATTTAAAATATTCCCATATACAGAATTGTATATGTTGATTTGTATAGGATGTAATCTCAGCATCATAACTTGATTGCTTCTTTACAAACGTGACTTTTTGTGCACATTTGTCAATAAGGATCAAATTATGACACTAAGAAATGAGTTTGCAATTGTAATTTATGTCTTGTAAACGACGATAAATTATTGTTCCTAAATTTTCTGCATAATAACCAGGGAACATTATTCTAAATTGTTGGTGATATGTAAATATGTATTCTAACCATTAACATGTGTGCTTGATAAATAACATGTCAATGTAACATCATTTAGATATGGACAGTATATTGCCAAAACTGTTGACCTTCATTAGAAACTCTAAATAGAGGTCTGATGGAGGAGTCATCTCAGAGGGAGATGCTCACGGCTGGACCTGATTATTTTAGTATTTTTGTTCTTGGTTGTGAGGTAGGGGCCAGTTTAGCCGATACCTACCGGACTAGCTGGGTCACAGCGAGGTAATGCCCATTAAATAGATTGTACTTGACTGTTGTACTTCATAGTGTAACATAAGTGGTGTATACATATTGTTGACTATTCACCTGTATATATTTATGATAATTGTTAATGTATAATGTTCGACTTTGACATGTTGAAGAACACCTAGAGATATATTATACATGTAAGGAAATCCTTTCATGAAAAAGGGGTGTGGAGAGTGTCAAGGTCTCACATCCGAGGTTGCGACGCGTTGTCTGTACCAAAGCCAGACAACATAACAACACGCAACCCTGAGTAATGTTAAACACGGCAGAGAGAACGCGGCGTCGTTACCGACGCCTGGATAGGTAGCCACGCACAGCAATTGAGTTCACCCCGTGAACCGTGCAGGGGACACCAGCTGACGCGAGCGTGTAAGCGTGTAAGACGCGAGAACTGGCAGACGGGTTTAGATCGTTGAACGGACAGGTCGCAAGGGAATGCGAGTTGAGTTTGAATCTGCCTTGAGAGCTAGCCTGTATGAAAGTGGGAGACTGGTTCGAACGCTTGTATAGTTTGACTGTAAGTGAGATGTTTATTGCTTGCATGTATTATTATGTATTGTAGTGATATTGTTTATGCTATAATGATTGTTATGGATTGTCAGTGCGCGATGTTTGTGCGATGATAAATGCGGCGCGTCAATAAAACGTGTGAATAATACTTTCGGATATTCACTTCGTGTGATTTGATAGTTTGATATTACTTCACACTTGCCAGAAAACGAGCTACTTGTCTTGTGTTATGCAAGACTCTGACAATACACTGTGTCGACCTTGCCGCAATCTGGCTCATGTTACATGGTCAGACACGTTATAGGGTTTGATATTGGTGACTGATATGCGTGACGACCTTGCGATGTCCTTCGGCCTGTCAGGTATGTTCTGATATTTTCCAGTGCGTACTTTCCATACTTTGCATAAATGACGAGATTAAATGTTAATTCAGCGTGATGGGCGCGTGACATTTAAGTCTTATCATGGGGACAAATCAACACGTTAGTACTGAGTGTCCTCTGGGCTGTTTTCTGTAGCAACCTTTTCAACCTTGGTTGTGGTGACTTTGGTTGTGGTGACTTGGCGTTTGTCTTAAAATGTTATCAGCAAATTGCTGACACAGCATACAAGTTGTATAAATACCACATACGCTGCTGTGATAACATATTCTACTCCGACTCAAGACTCAGGTGAGGTAGATGTTGTGATTCGCTGGGCCGTCGTTTCAAGTTTATTTCTTCTTGTGACTATATTTTCTCTACACAGTTTGCTTCTTTTTTTCTATCTGGTCTTGACATTATTTTTCCTTCTATGTAGTACTTCAACACTCTAGTTGCAATTGGCAGTTTTTTTTTATTTTGATGGTTTCCATTTTGTTTCATTCTGGTGATGTTAATTTAATCTCTCAAGACAGCATATGATTGTTCAGCTTTAGATGTTTAAGTTGTACTTGCTTGTTACATTGTGGTAAATCCGTGTGATAAACAATAAAACAGGTATATTGATGTAATATTTATTAGCACCGTCTAGCTCTGTGCTCAGATAACTACACATTATAAAAAGTTTTTAAAAAATTTAAGATTTTTAAAAATTTCAAAACTTTTTTTTTAAGTTTTAAAACGTCACAAATGTAAAGTTAAGGAAGTAACAAGTGTTAAAAGTTTTAAAAACTTAAGATTTTAAAAAGTTTAAATTTTTTTAATGTAAAAATTTTTTAAAGTTTAAAACAGTGTCAAAAAGTCATACACTTAAAGTTAAGGAAGAAAGAAGTGTTAACAGTTTTATAAACTTGAGATTTTAAATAGTTTAAAGAAATTTTAACCATTTTAAACGTTTAGTAAAGTTTAAAACAGTGCCATAAAGTCAGAAACTAAAAGTTAAGGAAGGCGTTAAATGTTTTTGTTTTTTTTTAAACTTGCGATTTACAAAAAAGTTCAAACAAATTTTAAAAGTTTAAACAATTTTTAAAATGTATAAAACAGTGTCAAAAGGTCAGAAACTTAAAGTTAATCAAGTAACATGCGTTAAAAGTTTTAAAAACTTAAGAATTTAACAAGTTAAACAATGTCTGAACAGTTTCTTTTTAAATTTTAATATGTTTAAAACAGTGTCAAAAAGTTAAAGTTAAGGAAGTAACAATATTTTCCTTTCTTCTGATCACTAAAGTATTCTGACTTGTCTCTACAGATTGAAACAAACTGTCCTGACACGGGAAAGCTCGACACAGCTGGTATTTTGTCACTCTCGGCACAAGTGAAGGTTGTCACAGACATAACGGTTTGTTGATTCTTTTATTCTGTCATATCACCGCATATCTGCCTCGTCTAAGCTTGTTTGAGTGTTGCATATGTCTAATGGAACATTAGTGTTGTATCATGAACATGTATGATCACTAAAGTGTCTTATTTCTACAGCTATCTATTGTTTACCCTCGGTTCACTAAAGTATTTTGATATGTTTCTACAGATTGCATCTTTGCTAACACGGGAAGAAGCATCTTGAGCTGTGTTCAGTTTATCAAGCTGTGTGTAACTAGGGAAATCTTGATACAACTGGTATTTTGTCACTCACTCTCGGCACAAGTGGCCGTTGTCACAAATATTGGTCTGTGTGATAGATTTTTTCCTTTTTGCTCTATGTTCACCATGTGTTTAATGTATGTATCAGTACATCACTTATTATAAGATATCAATTGTCCTGTCTGCTGTCTATATACCTTCACACGGTGTCAAAATCATTGTATGTATTTTGCCAGTGTGCATATGATGTCACTGGCTTAATCTTCCTTAATGTTATATTGCTCTCTTTCTCTCTCTCTCTCTCTCTCTCTCACACACACACACACACACACTCTCTCTCTCTCTCTCTCTCTCTCTCTCTTTTCTTCTTCTTCTTCTTGATATCTCATGGAAAGGTGTTTGTTAATTTCAACAGACTGTCGTGTTGTATCACTGACCTGTATCTACCAGAAAGGTGAAAAATCAGCGCGGCAAGTGAACAAGTTGTCATCACAAAGTGGGTCCACAGTACAAGTAGGTTAGTTCTTTATTATATTGTCTCTCTAAATTATATATATATATATATATATATATATATATATATATATATATATATATATATAAACAAAATAAAATGTAAGAAACTGCTTGTTTTAAGATGTATAACAATAAAGTTAAGTCATTAAAATCTTGAGAAAATTTAGCGATGTAAATACTGAGAATTAAAAAAATAAAATATGAAAGTAGCATTTAAATATTCCAAAATAAATATAACATGTAAATATTGAACACTAAAAATGTAAGATGTAAACAATGCACATAAGGAAAAATATTTATATATTGAACATTAAATAAGTGACATGTAAAAATATTGATGTGTCTTTTTTTCTTTACAGCTTTGTGTGTGCAGTTACGACAAAACAGTGTTCATCTATATCTATAAAAGGCGATGTGTGTCCGTCCGTCCGTTCTTTATGCGCTCGCGAACGGTCCATCCGATTGAGATGAAATTTTCTACACGTCTTCTTTTCATTCCTGTGCAACTTTCTGTCATAGTTTTTTAGTGTAAAATCGGCTACTTACTTACTAAAATTTAATATTTCATTTTTCATTATAATTTCTATATAGCAAGGGGACTTAACTCTAGAAAAGTTATTTCAAGGGGCAAAACTTTTAATAACATTTCTATATACTTTATAGTCATATTGTTGCATCGTTTTCAAAGATTTATAAACTCTTTGTCTATAGTTATTTACAAGCATATGAGTTATAATACATAATGATATAATCTTTAAGGCATTTTCAAAATTTTCATAAAAATAATGCATAATGCATAACATTGTAGCTCATCTTTTTATGCTTAAAGAAGTTATCTACAGTCATGTAGGTGATTAAAAACAGTTTTCATTAAAAATAATGGATGGTGTGTGGAAGGACATTCTTTTAAGTTACTGTGCGCCAGGAGCTGGGCAAAGCCACTGCCAAGAGTCGAACTCGTGTCTGTGTGATGAATGACTACTCCAGACACACTTGGGCCACGTGCCTACGTCAATGCCCAATGTCCACCATCTTGGTTTGTCTAAATTTAATGGTTATCTTGGGCTCGTACCAAACCTGTATCACTCTCAGATCTCAGATGCACACCACAGAAAAGTCAGTCGCGTCCTTAAACAATACAAGCATATTTATTGTTCCGCAGTACTACACAGGTCTGGCATGGACCGCCGGATCCCACCGTTACGCGTTCTGCCTATGCCCAGAACACCGTCTGCCAATATATAATGTCTTGCTCATTTAATCGTCTGATGACTATCATGGCTACATCAGATCTGTCTGACAGAATACAACTTATCTCTTCACTGAGTTACCAGTTAACACATTATTACTCAGTACTACTCACAAGATAATGTCGTAACCACCAGCTCTGGTCACGGCGTGCATCCGCCGGCCATTCCTGTTGACATGTTGTCACACCAGGGCCAGCTGTCTAGCCATCACGTTTGTGTTCATCAAGCGGCAGCTTCTGTGCGTTGCTCCATCATTGCCGTCGTTCAGGATCGACACAATCTTCACACAACTGCATCTCAGATGTTTCCCATTCCTTGGAATACCTTCGAACACTGAAACACTCTTTCAATTCTCCAAATCGATCTTCTCCTTTTCACGTCCCAGCGCCTACTCCAAATCAAGCACACTCTTTTCCGGCTTTCGCCTGGGCGCCTTCACGTGACGCATTAGCTCCGCCGACTAATGTTAGCGGTGTTTCGCTTGCGTTTCTGCACTGTGTGTCAACACATCTCTCCAGTTTCAACGACTGACACACCTGCCGTGTTTCGCGCAATCCATCTCATGGCAATATGCCCCCCCCCTTTGTTTTTAAATGTTGTAAACATTTTTACTACCTTTACTCATTCTTATACTTCTTGACATGAGTTGGATAAGTACACACTACTGTTTGTTTTAGTGGACTCATGGTTGCACGCTTTGGTCTCTCTCAATATCGCACCTATCTGTACGTCTGTTGTCATTACATATGAGCTTATCTCTTCTATGATACACTTAGACTCGTGACAAGTTTTCATCAATAAACAACATCACAGAAACAAAAAAATATATATTATGCGGACTCAGCAACCAGTCTACACCTAGACTTCCGTGTAGTCACAGCCTCCTTTTCAAGTTCAGAGGTTATGTGATCTAGTCTGACGTAGGATCCAATGTTTCATCAAACATCCCTAGCAGCTCCTCAATCATGTACTTTACATGAGCATCCTACTCAATCCAAGCCCCAGGCTCTGAGTAAAGTATATGCGTGTGATTATGGACTATGGCTTTCACCGTCCCTTCTTGTATCAATGGATTGCTCTTGCTTTGACTTTGACGTTAATGGGTTATGTTTGGCCTTGGTGCTGCTTTGATGCTCGTAGTGTCTCTCTCCAGTACTTTTAATATGTATTTCTATTATGGGGTTTGTTTACCTGATCTCTCTTTGTCTGGTAGCTATTATTGCCCATGGATGTTATGGCGATGCTGGTTTTCTGTTTGTTCTATACCACTTCTATATGCAAGTTATACCATTGCCATTTTCAACTATGCATTTGCCAATGAAAATCAGTTACCTCAATGTATCACTATATCCATACAATGCATACGTGTTCTGTAAACCCCATACATACTAATACTATATCCATGTCATTTATGCACATTGTATCATAGTAAATGAATGAAAATATATTCCATCCTATGCATATCTATTCTACAATTTATCGTCCCTGTACCTTGAAGTAATAAAATAATACAACGTGTTTGTTTTCATTTGCAATATTCTGGTTTAGAACCTTTGTGCAAATTTGTGCGTATTTGGTTTCTCTCAAATTTACATTTGCACTTTTTGTTCTTTCATAAGTTCTGTGGACTTATGACCATTGTATGCTTTACTATTTGACTTGGTTTGCACATTATGTTTCAAATGTACCCACATGTGTCATACTATTGGGCTTGTAGTTACTCTGTTTGCAACCTATAGTTATTGTGCTGTAGAGACAAGTAGCAGACTCATATATGTCTCTCGTACCATATGTAGTGGATCTTCTCATCAGATCATAACTTCAAGTAGAAGTACACAACTTCAAATCTGTGGACATCTATAACCGCGTATGTAACTATACATCAATTCTCATAATGTTGATATGTTAAAAGTTCCAGGCCTGTGAAACAGAATTTCTCGCCAAGTGCAATAAAGTCTGCTAATGTAGACATGCTGTGGTTGAGTGCCTGTCTACTATATATGTGTCAATATCCTGTGGCTGAAACAATGTACAATAATTGCAGACACTATCAATATCAGTGTCTTCAGATAATAGTGTCTGTGATGCCAATGGTAAAGAATCTTAATAGCAAGAATCTCTTTCAGTCAGTGTCGCTGTTAATCACGTTCTGGCGAAGCTGACTGTGATGAACTTGGTGTAATACTGTTCAACAAGAATACTAACAATACTGGACAACAATAACACCTATCAGAAATTTTAGCTAAATGACATAACACCTGTGGACAAAATAATCACAAATAATAGATACATTAATGACGTTAAAGAACAACAAATAATGGACTAGGTTACAAAACAAGACAAAGTTCTCGCTAGCAGTCGAAAATTTACTTAAATTATAAGTCAATTTCGAATGTTAACCGAACGGAACGTACTTTTGGGTGATGATGCAATAACCACAAAAGTAGCCCACCAACCTCCCACTAATGATGAGGGTGAGCAAACATATTGATGAAAGGGTGCCTGTTGACTCTGGAATACCAAGCAGGACACATATACAAATCACGTGAAAACAGCTTAACCTGTATACATTCAGCTCCGGTATCCTTGGTGGCTTGGTCCGGCTGCTTGGCTCCACTCCAGAATTGGTTAGAACTTGATATGGATTCGCTTAGCTGCCCTCTGGGTTGATTAGGAATCAGTCCAAGTTGGATCCTCATAAGGTGCTGCTCCAGAAAAGTGATGTGAACAGTTCTTGCCCTACTACTCGTGCATGTTGACAAGTCAATCTGAAAAATATTCTTGAACCTGACATTGCCATTAGTTTATTAGTGTACTGTATTGCGTGAAGCACCCGGAGATAGATTTGTAGTGTTACTTGGTGTGGCTGAGTGCCATAATTCTCCTTGAAATAAATTTTGGAAATTTGATAACTTCTTGCCACTGCACACTGATATATTATGTTAAACAATCACGTAGTGTGATGTTGGACTGAGACGTGAGATGAAATGTTCTTGTTGGTAGCCATGTTTATATGTTTACCTTGTCAATATCCTTCTCTCTGACTTCATGAAACACCCCTTTTCACTGTTAATTTTTCGTTCTGCTGGTGCTGTTTACTTGCTAGTTCACAAAGTTTGATGTTGAGGTATCATTCTGTGTTAACTTTGGGTTCTATATCAACCGGACGAGCCCCCACGTGCCAAGAGTCGAACTCGTGTCTGTGTGATGAATGACTACTCCAGACACACTTGGGCCGCGTGCCTACGTCAATGCCCAATGTCCGCCATCTTGGTTTGTCTAGGTTTAATGGTTATCTTGGGCTCGTACCAAACCTGTATCACTCTCAGATCTCAGATGCACACCACAGAAAAGTCAGTCGCATCCTTAAACAATACAAGCATATTTATTGTTCCGCAGTACTACACGGGTCTGGCATGGACCGCCGGATCCTACTGTTACGCGTTCTGCCTATGCCCAGAACACCGTCTGCCAATATATAATGTCTTGCTCATTTAATCGTCTGATGACTATCATGGCTACATCAGATCTGTCTGACAGAATACATCTTATCTCTTCACTGAGTTACCAGTTAACACATTATTACTCAGTACTACTCACAAGATAATGTCGTAACCACCAGCTCTGGTCACAGCGTGCATCCGCCGGCCATTCCTGTTGACATGTTGTCACACCAGGGCCAGCTGTCTAGCCATCACGTTTGTGTTCATCAAGCGGCAGCTTCTGTGCGTTACTCCATCATTGCCGTCGTTCACGATCGACACAATCTTCACACAACTGCATCTCAGATGTTTCCCATTATTTGGAATACCTTCGAACACTGAAACACTCTTTCAATTCTCCAAATCGATCTTCTCCTTTTCACGTCCCAGCGCCTACTCCAAATCAAGCACACTCTTTTCCGGCTTTCGCCTGGGCGCCGTCACGTGACGTATTAGCTCCGCCGACTAATGTTAGCGGTGTTTCGCTTGCGTTTCTGCACTGTGTGTCAACACATCTCTCCAGTTTCCACGACTGACACACCTGCCGTGTTTCGCGCAATCCATCTCATGGCAGCCACGCCGGGTCAGACAGACAGACAGATAGACAGACAGACAGATAGTCGGGAACGGGAGCTTATATGACTACGTATATGAATTAAATGAGATGCTCCCCACCAGGGACTGGGTGAAGCCGGGCCGGGTCAGACAGATAGACAGACAGACAGACAGATAGTCGGGAACGGGAGCTTATATGACTACTTATATGAATTAAATGAGATGCTCCCCACCAGGGACTGGGTGAAACCGGGCCGGGTCAGCCAGACAGACAAACAAACAAGCAGACAGACAGACAGACTGATAGATAGATAGATCCCCTCCAGGGACTTGGCGAAGCCGGGCCTGGTCAGCTAGTCAGCTATAAAAGATGGCTTTATCAAGATCTGACATGGTCAGTACACAGAAAGAAAGTCACTTGTGTGCCACTTGTGGGGAAAGTATTCACGTCGAGTCGTAATCTTCTTCGCCACATTCGGAACAGCCATGAAAAAACATGGTGGGTGTCTTGTCCTATGTGTGGTAGTCTGTTTAACTCCAAGACTTTCTACAAAGACACATAAGAACACTTCACGGGACACCATCATCATCAACATCGACACTGTCATCGTTAACACACTCAACATCAGTAACACCCTCATCATCAACACCCTCATCACGCAAACGAAAATCAACTAGAAAAACACACCCCGCTAAAAACAGAAACACAATAATACTAATGATCAAATGATAGTAGAGGAAGTGGGCGTAGTGATAGGTGACAAACTGGAGACCTTACACAAGCTGGCCGATGACATACAACAAAAATATAGGGACATCTGGACAGCACTTAGGGCTCATTAGATCTTCAAGAAACATACATCGACATATAATTTTTTTTTTTCATCAACCAGACACATTACAGTCTGATTGGACCGAAACATTAGAGACGGTATTTGCTACTCAGATCAGAAGATTCAAAATTAATTACAGCCACCACGCCATATTACGACTCATAGAGACAAATGAGCTTATATTTTTTTTTCATTCCTCCTCCAACAGTGAATGCAAATTAGACGTCTCCAAATTAGTCAACAACAAACAAGACTTTAACGACTTTATAGAGATAGTTAAGGAAAGCGACAGATTTAATTATGCATTACACACTAGATCCAACACTATATACGTTGTAGAGACAATTCCAGCGACTAGTGTTTACATATGTGATATGACAGAACATCCCTTTAGCTGCTGTCAAGAAGACATACAATTACACATTATTCAAAACAAAGCCACCAACGCACTGCAACGTGATAACAACAACTCTACACGTTACACCGATAATCTCTGTTTCTTTCATTGTTTGGCGTTATACAACGGTGAGATTATTAAGTGTCTTAGTAAACCCACCCAAATTTTAGCACACCAGTGGCAGAAATCCCAAAATATAGAGTCTCTAGATAGGTTTCCTGGAGTTTGGTTATGTGATACACCCAATTTAGACAAATGCTTTTCCCTTAATATATATATTTTTGAATATACTGACATCCAGTCCCTGATCCCAAAACTTAGGGGCAGTGGTAGTTATGATAAGACGTTATGATTGTTAGCCTATAGAGACCATTTTATGTACATTAATAACATTGAAAGAATAGCTAGGACATTTGCTTGTCCAGATTGTGGGAAGTTGTGGAGGGGTTTCTATGAGATGGATAGACACAGTAAAACTTGTAATGGGGGAAAACCATAGATGCGTATAAAGGTGGGGTATATAATGTGACCGGGACCATATGGGAAACTACTGAGACACATGGTATAGACTTTAGATATAGACTTTGTGTACCCCTACAGAGCCAGGTATGACTACGAGAGTTATTTTGACAGTACCACTCTCCCCAATGAAACGTCCACAAAATTCTTATGCAAACAGGTCCCACTTAGCCGTTTAATGGTGTCTAATGTTCCTAACTTGAAGGACCCTGTTTGCTTTATCAAAACGGGTGACCCTCTGGACTTGGTGTGAAGGATGTTTGAGCATATGACTCAAATCGCTGAGGCAGCTTATGCCTCGCTGCGTCAGCACTTGATGTGTACACATAGTTAGAGGAGTGTCCCCATTTACTTCATAGGTTAGATGAGTACCTCAAAGATTTACCGGTGATAGTGCTCAACTCTGAGAAATGTAATATTAATGTGATTAAACCATATTTTATAGATTAATTCCTCTCTGCCATTGATGTTTTTTTAAAATACGTAGTAAAGATAAATAATAATGTTATGAGCATTGCGTCAGATAAGTTAAAGTTTTTCGACATCATTAATTAAATAGACCCCGGTCTTAGCTACTCCAATATTCAGCAGCCTATAATGTAGAAAACACCAAGGGGTTCTCTTGTTATGAATACATCACAAATGTAAATAGATTAAACGAGACCAGTTATCTCCACATGAGGCGTTTCATTCACAGTTGAAAAATACCAACATTTCAGCTGCTGAATATGACGACTGCCACCGAGTATGGAGCAAGCACCATATGTCGACACTGGCAGAAATCTTGGTCTGGTACAATATTAAAGACGTAGGCCCCTTTATCAAGGCATTAGATACCCAAGTTAGTTATTATGTGGAGCTAGGGCTAGATATATTTAGGGATGCCATCTCAGATCCCGGGGTAACTTTGAAATATATTTTTAAGACCATCCCCAAAGAAGTTTCATTTGCCTTACGTGGCAAGACTGACAGTGGGCTGCACACCACTATTAAAAATAACATTGTTGGGGGTCCCTCTATCATTTTCACAGACACCATGAGGTAGGTGAGACTTTGATCATTTATTCATTCATTCATTCATTCATTCATTCATTCAGTAGCATGTCCTTTACAGAACCTCGCTCCCATAACAACTTTCCGGAAAACCTCACGATCATAAGCAAAATGTCCCGCTTCCGATACACCCATCTGGAGATCATCCACTTTATTATGCACCCATCTTTTCTTTGGCCTTCCTCTTCCTCTCTTCCCAGGCATATACCCCTCCAATATCGTTATCTTCAAACTTTCGTGACGTTTCAAATCTCTCTTTTTAGAGACTTTAATCAGGAGGGGGAGAAGAGTGAAAGTCATTAAAGTATATGACGCCAACCCTCTTTATCTGTAAGACCTAATGCAGCCAATGCACACAGATTGTCCTGTGACACGAAACGCAGAAGATGAGTTCAAGCTCCTTAAGGTTGGTTTTTACACAGCGCAGTGTAGAGAGTGGTTGGCATTGGTGTCCCATAGTAAGAACATAGAGTTAAATCCCAGTTTAATTAGCAGGAGATGTCTATAGGAAACCGACACATTAGAGTTGATGGGTGGGGTAAGGAGTCTCGAACCGTCTACCAGTTACACGGTTGTATGATGCACACGCATCAAGACTGTTTTGACACGCGGTACAGATGTTAACCCGTTCAACACTAAACCCTTGGTAGGTTTTTTGCCAAAACGCGTGAGATTCGCGAGTATCTTGAGAAATAGATCAAGGAACGATTGATGGAGATGTGGGAATGCAAATGGCTGAACCTAAAAAAAAGGGCTGTTAAAGACCTTAAGAGTTTTACAGACACGGCTTTCCCGCGTCTCAAACCAGACTACGGTGAATACCCGACGGACCCACAGAAAAGTCTCGCGACTGTAATAGACGAGACTTTTGTTTGGTCTAGTGGAGTGTGACATCCATGTGCAAGGCAAACGTAAAGAGCGATTCTTAACGATGACGCCCATCTTGAAGAACAAAGAGGTGTCTAGAGCTGACTTTGGTGACTATGCGACAGTACGCCGAGTCACATAAGTTGTTGACTGTCCCGTGTTGGACTCTGATAGACAGTTGTATTGGGGAAAAGATCGTGTTGGTCACACCATTGTTAAAATGGTATCTGACGCATGGCCTCGTTATTGCAAAGGTTTACCAGGTGATTGAATAACATGTGAGTTGCTTTCAAAAGTGTGGGGATAAGATGTCTGATGCCAGTCGTGAAGGTGACAGCGATACTGCCTATACCATTATGACGGAGACGACAAAACTGTTGGGTAATGCAGGCTATGGAAAGACATTAACCAACAAGGTGAAGCATTCCACCGTTTCATATTGTCGTGGGGCTGATATGTCAAAATTAATCAATCAGCCCCTATTCAAAAAGATGACCATGCTGTCAGAGGATATATATGAAGTAGAAATGCTAAAGAAGAAGACGGTCTGCGATATCCCCCTCAAAATAGGTTATTTCGTTTACGAATACGCCAAGTTGTGCATGTTACATTTTTAGTATGATGTTTGGATAGGTTTGTAGATAGATTTCCAACTGTGTGAGAGGGACACAGATAGTCTATATTTAGCCCTTAGCTAACTGACCCTAGCAGCAGTAATTAGACCCCATCTTCGGGAAGATTTTTATGGAGTTTATGATAGGTGGTTCCCCTATGAGGCCTGTGATACCCATAAACGGTACTTTAGAAGTAGTAGAGGTAGTGTACCAGGCTGTGACCAGTGTAAAGGTAAGGAACTATACGACAATCGAACCCCTGGTTTAAGTTAGAGTAATAGGGGTTAGGCATAGTCTCCTTGTGCAGAAAGGCGTACCACTACTTTGGAGACTATAACAAAACCAGCACGAAAGGACTCACGAAACAAAACAATACCCACCTAGACAGAGATGCATTCTTAGAAGTACTCAACACTAAGACAGCTGCTGGTGGTACAGACGTAGGCTTCAAACACAGTCTTCCTCTGTCTACACGTACCAACAACATAGGCAACCACTATCCTATTGTTATATAAGCCGCCAGATACACACAGACAACGTCACCACCTCACCATTAAACTTATAATAAACCTTGTTTTCAAGACCTTCCCTGGTCACACATTTTAGAGATGGCTAATGTTAGTGTATATATTGTAAATACTGTATATAATGTACATAATTTTGTAATCTGTTTTCTACTAATAACATATTTGTATGTTCATGGTTGTCACTGTAAACACAATGGCAGTTGTCTTATGAATAAATAGTTTTATGTTTATGTGAACTTGTATAAATTTTATCATGAATACACAATTTTATATCTGTGTGAAATTCTGTAAATTTTTTCACGAACAAACAATGTTATGTCTGTGTAAACTGCCTTTAAATTGTATCATGGATAAACAATTTTACGACTGTGTGAACTGTCTGTAAATTTTATCATGAATGTATTTTGTGAGAACATAATGCCACTTTCTTATGAATTGTTTAGTGGGGACATAGTGTCACTTTTCGAGATGTATGACAATAAAAAACCATTATTAAACTGCGTTTGCTGGTTCTTCTTTTTAGTTTTGTTGGTATGTCAGCTGTCTTGTTTTCCTCTTTCTTGTTTTCGTCTTTCTTTTTTATATGTTGTTTTCATCATGTTTCACACTTTCTTGTTTTCCTGCTTTTCATGTCGTTCTTGTAGTGAGAGGATGTTAACTCAGTGTTACCCGTGGAACGATTTTTACGAGTAACACATACATACACAAGGACAAAGAGACAAGAACAAAGTCATATACACAAGAACAAAGACATGTACACAGTTGATACATATAACACATACATACACACGAACAAAGACAATGGAACAGAGAGACAAGAACAACATCATATACATAAGTAACACATACATAAACAATGGAACAGAGAGACAAGTACAAAATCACCATGAATACAGAGACAAGTTACAAAAAAAAGTGTTAATAAACCAAAACAACGAAATTTGTCCTGTTTTTCCTTTTTCATTTTAACATCAAAGGCTATACACGTTTTTTTTTCTGAACTTCTGGAATACAATTGTCTGAGTAGGCTGACTAGTAGCCTGGTAAGCATTTGTCACTTGTTATGTAGTCATAAGTTGGCTACTGGTCTCTTGTTTGTTGGGCTGACATCCGAGTATTGTAGTCATGGGGTGCATCAAACATCTGGCTGTCGGATACATCAAACATCTGGTTTTTGTAGTTTTATTGAACGACTGGGGCAGCACACGGTACATTGTTGATAACTGAGATGGGCTGAATAACTTGAACACAGTTGGTGACTTGGTTGGGCTGTTTGGCTTGGTTAATTTGACTGAGTCGACCAAAGTCAGCTATAATCTCACTCTGCATAGCTATCAACTATTCATATTCTTGACGATTGAATGCCATGACCATCTTGGTTGGAAACGTGTTCTCGGATTCACCAAAGAAGCGACGGATGTGTAACGTGGTTGTTCGTCTGTAGGATGAGACAAACACTGCCGTGAAACCAGCGCCCACGGGTTTAACGGTTTCACCACCACAAGTCATGTAGACCCAGTTAGCAAGCACAGTCTTGAGTTTGGTAGTCATCTTCGGAATGAATGACTGTTACCGACCTCGGGTTTATATACTAGTGTTTGAGAGCAAACCGGTTACAACTAGTTTTTAGGTCAAGCGTCTTACATTAAGGTCACCTTTTTACGTATGGTGTCACTAAGCGACATTCTACCCGATCTTTGACCTGCTATATGCTTGAAAAGGGTTGGAGAATGCGGTTCATGCTCGCCCCACGACCTTTCGCCATGATGAAATAGCGTAGAGGCCAGATGCGTTACTTAATACGTCTTGGAAGACACGTGTGTTATACATAAGCGGTATGTCTGAGTTATTGTCTGTAAACTTGAGGTCGGTGTGTAAGAGCAGCAAACCAAACGAATCAAAGTACTCACATTTGCCTGATCCATCAAAATAAATGGCGATCCAGTTGGAACCAGGTTTATCGCTGGGGTCAGTGTTTACTACAAAAGCCGCTAAACTGGTTCTATCTAGGTGTAAGATAATAGACGGTCTCCCCTCCAGTATCGCTTACATTATGGTTAAGATTGTATTTTTCATTTTAGATATATCTAGAAAAACTATCTTTTACATATATTCCCATGTTTGTAGATATCTATAGATATGCATGTATCATTGGCTTGCTTCGCTTCGGAAGTCACGGGTGGCAAGCATCGTCTGGATGATTTCTCCGGGGCATGCTGGCGTGTTGGGGAATGAACAGGCAGACAGATTGGCTGGCTCTGCAAAACTTGGTGGAGTATTGATGCATGATAAGGCAGACGTGGTTGCGGCCTTGTGGGAGCACGTGTACACCTCGGAGGAGCAAATGGATCACCATGGTCTGGCAAGAATGCGACAGCGTGGAGTGACGAGGGGATCTGGCCGAGGCTCGACGCTTAGAGGAAAGGCGAGACGCACATATAATCAGATTGCTACTGGTACTATTGGGGTTGGAACTCTTCGCTGGCTTCTGAGGATGGGGACGGAGCGCTTATGGGAATGCCCCGAATGCTGTGAGTCGGTTCCTAAATCAATCAATCAATCAATTAGCGAGAATTTAATCTCCTGTAAACCTAGTGAATATTCTAGGCTTTTAAAACTATATATTATACAGTATATTATAGAACTATTAGTTGTGCATGCCTACTGCCCAGCGCAAGTTTGGCTGAATAACATATTCAGTTTTAGCCTGAGAACCTGGTGGCAATACGAGAATCTGCTGGCCAGTTGTCGTCAGCCGTGACGACGACTGACCCAAAGCGGTGAGGATACAGGAGCCGATACCAGCTTTAAAAAGACACCTTGCATCAAAAGAATCCAGGCTCTAGTTAGCATATACTTGGGAGAAACAAATTGAGAACCCAATTGAAACCCAAAATTAATATTTATACTGCTAGTGGTACTGTTCCCCCGTGGAGAGGTTTAATCACAACAATGTGGAAGAAGTTCTGCACCTTATTGTTGGTACCATTGAGTCATCAACCAGCAGCAACGAATACGTACCTGAATTGAACACCCTGTCTATGGCCGTAGAGTGTGTGAATCAGCAACTTGCATGTGAACATCATCCGAGTCGACAACCTGGGAGCATAGTCATGAGCTAAGTGACCAGCTCAACGTCTGGCACAATAACCCAGCATCTTAGTCATGATTATTTTTGCAGATACCGTAGCTAGACTACACTGATACTTGTCCAGCCATTTCACATTAAATTTTATTGTTAGATTTTACACTGTAACAACCACTAGTTTGTTATAAATTAAGGATAAATATTAAGAGATTGCGAGCAGAGTAATGAGAGTTGTAACTGTATATGTGTACTCTTTCTCCGTGTTGTGAGAAAGGTTTTTTTTAAATTTTTGCAGGCATTCGTCGCCAGATTCCTTAAGCCTACTGTCTAGAATACTAGTATGGTTGTTCGCTTTACCTATCTGTGCCTGAACACTGTCTGAAGACTTGGTCATTCCTGGGACTGTTCCAAATCATACATCCTAGTTCGAGCCATTTCGGCCTCTTCTTCGATAGTGATTAGTCTTTCGGAATTCAGAAAGTCTATTTCTTCCTATTTCTGATCCTTGTCTGTCAAAATAGTCAACATACCGCGACACTAGGTGTCTAGATAATTGATCTCGAGCGCACACTTTGAACTGTAACTGGCGAACATTCATATGAGCTAGTAGTATTCTGTAATCTGCTCTGTGTCCAACCTGTCATATGTATGCCATACACAGCTCGGAATTCTGAGGTAAGTATGAAAATTTTGTCAAATTTTCATTTTCTCTTCATTGCTTTCATTTTTTCATCTTTTTGTTCTTCTCCTCCTGTCGTCACGTTTTAATGTAGTCACAGGAGATCTCCTTGAAAATATGTTGTGTTTTGTGAATGTTTGTTTTCTGGTGAAGGCTAATCTCCGCAACGTCATGTATGTGTCGTAATTCTGTTATGTACAGCTGCACTACTTTTATTGTTTACATTTTCACAGTTTTACCGCAGTTCCGCGTGGTCTCGAGGTATGGTGTCCGCCTCGATTGCTGGAGGTTCCGGGTTCAAGCTCCGGTGAGGACCGGGATTTTTTTTCACGTGGACTTCTAGTAATACAATTTCCCCTTGTCTCTGGGTAGTGAGATCGGACGCTCGTGTGTATTGTTGCGCACGTATAAGAATCCCTTGGCAGTTGGAAATCGAAAAAGAGTAGCCTAACGGCGCTGCCAGGGCAAAATTTCGAGTTAAAAATGTACCCAAAGTATTTCAGTACCCTCGCCGGTGCTTCGGAGTTCGTGCAATGAGTTGAGTTTCTCCAGACTCAGGTTTGAATTAGGAGGAGAACGGAGCACTTATGGGTTACACCCGTGTGCCGTAATGTTGATCCATCGACTAAACTAAACTAAACACCAAATTTTATTCATATTTTTACGTACATTATAATGGATTAATAACCAAGCGCCCCGTCGTGGGCCAATTGGTTAAAGGTGGATTTCGATGGAGTCAGCTTAATTTTCATATTCAAGCCGTTTATCATGTAGCAATCTTGCACAAAACACAAAAATGTCAACGTGTAGTCGACCCATCATATCTATTGCTTGACTCTAACTGGCTAGTTGACGTCGTGTTTTTAGTCCTTTGTTGTTATCGCCTTGAGTCTCATCGAGAAATTAGACCGTGTCATAGTAATAAAGGGCGGCTGAGAGGTGACTCTTATTGGCGTCCTCTCCGTGATTAAACGTAGCTTCCAAGTACGCTATATACGGATATGTTTTTTCTCACTGGGAGCGATTAGCATATCATTGAGCGAGACATCCACTTGAGAAAATAAACATTGCATGTAATAGTTGACTTGAGCGACATTGGCCTTGGGTGGTAGTTTTTGTCACCATTGGGCAGTGTGACTTTAGCTCTGATGTGTAAGAAAGTATTAAACAGATCCAGATAATCATCACTGGCACCAATGATTTTAAATTATATGAGTGCTCCCGGTGCTAGAGACACGTGTGGATATATCTCCAGAAACTGACCCTCTTCTACCGAGGTCTGTGTGGGTGGTACGCTAAACAGATCCAAACCAGAATTAAGACACTCGCAAGAATGTGAGTGAATTAGAGCCATCATGCGAAAATATCCGAGTACTGTTGCTTATTCTTGTGAGATCTACGTGGTGCGGGAGTAAGTTTTATACTTTTAATAGGCTCACCAGGTGGCGCTGGTCGTCTCTTTCTTCTATACCGCTACCCGATTGGCTAATATGGTTGACGGCTCATTACAGTAAATGCTGACCGGCTTTAAAGGATTCCCCAACGTTCCTACCAACTAAAGCGTCTTGAGCTACTCGCAGATCCGTACTAACACCTCTGAGTAAAGGCCTTACCATCGGTCTTTAGCCAGGGTAGAATCGCGCGACCAAGTCCACTGAAGAAACTACTGATACCACCTCTCTGGCTCCGACCACCCACAAACACTGGCATGCCATATCCAACTTGCTTGCAGTAAAAGTCTTCATATAGTTGGGGATTTCGATGTAACCCCACGTATTTCACCATTTTTCTAGGTCTGATCGTTTACGAGCTCGAAAGCGTAAC
Organism: Cepaea hortensis; assembly: GCA_963921405.1. Classification (NCBI taxonomy): domain Eukaryota; kingdom Metazoa; phylum Mollusca; class Gastropoda; order Stylommatophora; family Helicidae; genus Cepaea; species Cepaea hortensis. The sequence goes on from OY992882.1 coordinate 71,523,318, forward strand.
GTCATCACTGACGTTCTTGTAGTGAATGAGATCTTTGTGCCCGTATCGGTGGTTAAAAGTATTTTTACTGTGTCGAAGGAGTAACAGCTCAGTGGTACATAGTGAGGTTTGTCGTATGCACGAAACACCGAGGCCGAGAGCTGATTCATGATAGGGACCGTCCTTAGTAAAGGGAACATGGCGTCTCCAACTGATCTCGCCGCTATGAGATCGCAGTATACATAGACATTTTGCAGCCCGTTATTCAAGTCTATCACCACTTGGCCTTCCATTATTGGGTTGGCATGCGATATCCTGGCTGAAGGAAGCCCTAATATCTCTTTCAGCTTGTCGCTAAACGTAGCAATGACACCCCACTTTGAATATTTTCACAATGACTTTCTTTGAGGCATTGTTGAAATATAATCTGATGCGTATCTTGTCGTCCACCTCCGCCTCTGTCATTATTCGATTCAGCTCCACTATAAACGAATCTGGTGAACTGTATAGGCCCAGGGGACACAACCTTCTAGACACTCCCCTGTTGGGTGAGTTGTATCTTATCCACACTTCATTCTCCAGCACATTGCAGTAGTAGCTTGGAAATTGAATTTCAGCCAGGACCACTTCGCAGTGTTGACTCACCTCAATAGTCTGCGGTAACTTGACAAAATAGTGACCTGGAGTATTATGTGGAAACATGTTGGCGAAGCATTGCTCGGTAATGTTACGTTGAAACTCATAATTTAGCGTTCGGTAATAGGTAACCCAGATAACTACTTAATAGAGCAATCCACAGCTTGCCCTCGGGTGCTTCGGCGCTGCCTCGAGACAGATTGAATAGTGAAACACAAATGACGGTGTATATAACTACCATCTGACAGAAGAAGAAAATCTCTAGCCGCTGTTTTCGCTGTCCAAACATCCACCGGAACTAAGTTATTTCCCTGTCTGGGTTATTTTGTGGCCACAATACGCTAGTTTCTACAGTTTCTTCCATCAGTCCTGGTATCTGGTTATGTCTGAAATCCAACTTTTGAATGGCGAATTATACCCGAACCACTTCACTAAATACTCTTTACCACCACGACATCTCCTGGGTCTTTTTTAAAGATTGTTTCGACCTGATATACTTGTTTATCCACGACTGCTTGGATCTCTTCTCGGTAGAATGACCCTTGAAGTTCCTCCACCGAGTCGTCTTTTAGCACATATGTCACCGAACTGGTCTGGTTTATACGACTGATGGTAAAATGTTCTTCTGTCCACAAGGGCATATATCCCTTTTTAAAAGTTTGTTTGGGTTCAGCCAACACGACCCGGTCCCCTTCTGTAAAATTGACTTTTCTTGATGTGACTGTCTTCTGGTACATATTATTCCACACCTCTTCTTGATTGCTGTAGTTGACTTGCCCGGGTGCCGTGCGAATACTTCTGTGATAAAATATGTTGTAGTTGCGGATCAGTTTATTTATCTCGTCAACATAGTGAAATGTATTGGTCTTGGTGACATACCACCACATTTTTTCTTTAAGGGTCCGATGAATCTTTCCACTATCGCGGCTTTAACGTCTTCATTCTCGGTGGTACAGAAATGCACACCTTGGTCTTTCGGAAATTTTAAGAAGGACCGGTTGAATAATTCCGATCCTTTGTTGGTCTGAAAGTTTAACGGTTGTCTATCCGCAAAAATTTTACTCACTGCCTCTTTCCCCGTCTTCTTCTTGATCTGGATGGCCCAAGCATATTTACTAAACAAATCGAGACATGTCACTAGGTACGACATCCCATCGTTGTATCTTTGTAATAGTCTCATATCTATCAAGTCGGCTTGAAACTGTTGATTTATACAACCAGTTATGGTCTGGCTTCTTTGAAAATGATGATGGATTGGTTTATGTGGAGTACACTTATCCTGATATCGTAACTAAGCCTCTAATTTCTTCAGTTTAGGGTTTCATTTTAAGGCGGCGGCCCTGCCATAGGCCCCTAGTTTCTGAGGATCATGGTAATACTTTCTTATTTGCGCGGCCATTTTTCCACTTGGGCGTAGGTAGCTTACTCTTATTCTTGTGTCGCCTGAGTCTTACAGTGGTGTTGTCTCGACTATCTTGAGCTCGACTATTTGACTCTTGGATGTTACGGGTTGCCTGGATGTTTCGACTAATGGTGCCGATAAAATGCTGACTTCGGGTACCGTCGGCGGGGGTTCCTTGATATCCTCTGTGCCTAAGGGATTGTGTCTGTACTGATCGAGTCGATTCACACACCGCTGCAAGGTTTGCTGATATACTTGGGTTTTCCCCCGCGGTGGTAGAACTTTGGTTTTCAGGACTTTTTGCGTTTGATGATCCAGGTCACGCAGGTTATCAGTTATTGTTTCGGGTGGTACATAGAGTTTTTTTTTTCAGCAGCCAGGGGTCGATTAGGATAATTCTCTTCATTACAAACCCATGACGCCTTTTAACACGTTTAGAATGGGGCCGAGTAAGGCGCCTATGTATCCACTTGTTGCAAGATTTGTTTCCGTTTCTTGATAGACAGTCTCTTACTGGTGAGCGCTCTCAGACTGTTTTTGTGATGCTGCAGTCGCCTCTTATGAGCCTTTGTCAGTGTAACATTACCTTTTAATACATTGTGACAGCATTCGAAAATTAATTGGATGTGGTCCGGGGACGCTGCTTTAATTTTTCGGATTTTACAGCATCCGGTTTCGCCTCGCCCAGGAAGCGCAGCCTGGGCCCGTGACGTTTTACCCGGTTGGATATACTATTTGGGAACGTAGACGACTTGACGCTGATCAAGAAAAATACTGCTTCGTAAGCGGAGCTGATCTGATGTTTCCTGTCAAAGGTCAAAGAGCAAATACCCGTGTGGAGCCCCTGTCGCGTCCTTAAAACTCTCTTAGACAAATGACACGTGGCCTGGGTACATCTGTTTGGCAGATTGGTAATCTGCGACCCGCCTCAAGAATTCTTAAACACTACTAGGTAATGAGAATTCAGACTGATAGTTCTTTGTTCTTACCAAAGAGGTTCTGGACTAAATACATAACACGCGATGATGACTACCCTTATATATATATAATAGTTTAGTCACTCTATCTGTTTCGGTCATTATATTATCTATTACCACTAACCGGCGTCTATCCCTTGTCCATTTTTCCATATCCGACAGGCCTTCGTTAAACTGGACGCCCTTCATGCTCTCGTACATGGGTTGCCATTCTCCATAGTCCCATATAACTTCCTCTGCCATCGCGTCGAGCATGTCTGGAAGATGGGCAAGGGTCTTTTGCACAAAGACAGATGTTCCACTCCCCGTTGGCACCGCAATCAAAGCCGTAAAGTAATGTTTCCACCTAGGATCCATGACTAATAATAAACACCTACCCATCTATGTCACATATTTTATTGGGTTCGAACCCGCCCCGCCACTCGCCTGGACACCCCACACTAGCCCCGCCCGTCCACACCACCGTCCGCCACCCTCCACCGCCCGATCGCCGGCTAATATAACCAATAATATCCGCCATATTAATAAGTTCAATATTTAAATAAGAAAATAAAATAAACAAAGGGATGTAAGATTGCAAAAAAGCAGTTAGTCACGAGTTATATCTCTGTGGCTCCGCGTCCGATTTTGAGCGGAGTAGAATGACGTCACGGAGCTCCACCTGTTGGCTCGTTATTTTAAGGGGACAAAACCCCCTGACGTACTACTAAGATGAAAATAGACTATCACTACAAATCCAAACAAACGTGAGAGGAATATTTAACAAGGAAGAACATACCAGTGTACAGCACAGAACAATCACACTCAGCTTCCTTGATGAAGAATACCCACAGGACCTCTGGATCAGAGTCTACACAGATGGGTCAGCACAAAATGATCCTCGAAATGGAGGCTCGGGAGTGTACATAGAATACCCAAATAATACGTGGGACACGGCCAGAGTACCTACAGGAAAGTACTGCCATAACTTTGATGATGAAATTGAGGCAATCAAGATAGCAACAGAGAAATTATTAAATACCAGCTATGGTACACAACCTGTGGTGCTATTGACAGATGCACAATCAGTATTCGAGGCGCTCCTATCTGGGAAATTGCCAGTAGCCTACTGTTCATCTCTGTTATCATCATATAGGTTTTTTCACATAATCTGACCATTCATGCAGAATCTGTTATGATTTTGCCATCTTTAGTTTTTAGACAGCCTGCTGATGTTCTTGTTCTTTTATTAATATTAGTAAGTTCCGGAATTCTTTTGTGCACTAATTTGGTATTTTGACTGTTGTGTTGTTTTTAAATTTCTATGCAATTTTTCGCAAGCCCTGCTTCTTTTGACTCCTTACATAATATTCTGACTTGTCTGTGAATTTCTTCATATTTGGCAGGATTATTTTTGTTGAGTCTTCTTGTTTCCATTAGGTGTAAAATTTCTTCTGTCATCCATTTCTTACGACTCACCTTCTTTAATTTTGGAATAGTTGTTTCTGCAGCCAAACTGATTGAATTCTTCAACATTTCCCATTGATCATCCACATCCTGGAATAGGATCTCTAGACAATACATCAAATCTGTTCTGTACTTCTATGTTGAATTTGTTTTGTATTACATTGTCATTTCTCAATGTACACAGATCATATTTAGTGTTTCCTGTTATATACTCGACATTCTTCAACTTTACCCTCAATGTACCTGTGAGTAATCTGTGGTCACTACAGCACTGGGAACTGTTTTTGCAATTGTTAACGCATTTCGAAATCTTCTGCTAATCAAAATGTAATATGTCTGGTTTCTAATCCTACTAGCAGGACTCCACTATGTCCATAGTCTTCTAGAGTGTTGTTTAAACCAGGTGTTTCCTACAATCATTTCCTGCATTTTTGTTCACTCTAAAAGTCTGTATCCTCTTTCGTTTCTCTCTCCCAAACCATGGTTTCCTACTGTGTATCTATCCCCTTGATTTCCTATTTTTGCATTGAAGTCTCCTATTATGATGTTTATTTCTGAATTTTTACATTTATTTAAAGCAGACTATGTCATTATAAAATTCCTCTACATTATCATAATTGGATTCTCCTGTTGGGGCAGTAAGTTTTTAGCAAACAACATTTATGCTAAAAGGTTTGCCGCTTAATTTAACTAATAGAACTCTGTCTGACACAGTCCAATATCCTTGAACAGATTTTGATGTTTAAACACTGAGCTGATCCACGACTCTGGTGATCGAGTGAAATGGCGAGTCATGACCGCCCACGCTTTCCGGCATGGCACATGATGGATGGATGGAATGATATTGCACAGAATTATCATGCAAAGAGTTAGGACAAAAATACAACCCAAAATAGGAGAAGAACAATATGGGTTTGTAGAAGGTAAAGGTACAATTAATGCTATATATATGCTGAGAACATTAATTGAACTCTCTATAGACATAAACAAAGACATACATGTTTTGCTTTATTGACTACACAAGTATCCCCCAATGAGTGAGATGGAGAAGGTTAGATGACTAATTTTATATCTACGAATGGACTACTAGCAAGAGTAGATTTTTCCCTCTCCCCAACCGACAAATTTCCTCTCCCTGGTGTATAAGAAATTCCCCATCAAGGTAAGCAAGGCGATTGTGTCCCTTGTAAAAACAAAAGTATAACACTTGAACTATGAGTTAAACCAAACTATAATCACTTTTATTGTCTATCATTAGTCATGGATGGTTATCAAGATGATGATGGTGAATTTATATAAGTTTATAGAATATGACAATTACACATAGACAGGCAAATACGTAACTCTAAGGTTACTTTTATCATGTCTGGATCTGTGACTGGGTTACATGTGAGATACGCAAACAGTAGGTCAGTATACGGAACAACACTTTTCCGTCCTGATGCCACCAGGTTCCTCGGTGTCACTGCAAGGGAGACACTGGGCTCCTATTGAGTACTTGGAAGAGATAATCAAGAATGTGTATTATCTAGTTCTACATCAATACAATCCGAGGTAAAACAAACAATCTATCACCCCCATATACACCCTCACATTGAAATGGTTGGCAATGTCTCTCTTCCAGCTTTACTACGTTCACTCTCCTCTTTCTCACTCTATATCTTTGTCCTACTGTCTAGTCGGGGAGAGCTTTTCCATCGTCTAACACGCCTGTAGTTACAAATCCGGTCATCCCTTATAACGTCCCGTCATGAGGAATTAAATGTACCACGTTCATGTCACAAATTCAGACACCCGGTTCCTTAGAGCCGCTCCGTTCAATAGTTGGTTTAACAGATTAAAGGGTCAGTCGTGATATCATAATAGTATCTTATCTCCGGACTTACGTGCTGTGATTAGTCTCTGTGACAGGTCTCAGTGAGTTACGATGAACGCTCGTTCATCGCACACTAGAAGGGCTAAGCACACCATATACACATACCGATTGTGGGTAATGTCTGCACCACTATACCTCGGCTTCACACAATTCCATAGACAATATGTCTAAGTTCATTGCTCGTAGGAACAGACTAGCATAACACCAAATTGCTCCTAGTGGGTTACCATATAACAAATAAATATATCCAACATATACTTAAACATTAGGCATATGAAGATATTCCTACATAAGTAGTATGAATGCAAAAATGGTAGTAATATAATCATCTACAACAAACTGAGAAACTAATAGTTTCCATAGACGTAACAGACATCTGACAATACCAAACAAAAGTCTGCCGAATGCATGTCCAGAGTATAACAAAAATGATGCATAGAAACATGAGTATAAACCTGCTTTGAAACTAAGTTGGAAATATGCATAGCATGATTGTCTTACTTGTTGGTAAGCATGACATAGTAATACAACTATACAGACACGTGAGAAAATATTAGCTTTCATTGAACGTAACCAGAGTCAGACAGTCTACTGAAAGTCAGTACATCTAAAAGACTGTTGAATAGTTACTAAGAAGTAACATTCATGGGGAATTCTAGACAACATAAGAATCCATCCATCCATCATGTGCCATGCCGGTAAGCGTGGGTGGTCATGTTCTGCCATCTCACTCGATCACCAGAGTCGTGGATCAGCTCTGTGTTCCTGTCTCGACCATGCCACGTGGCCAAGCCATCCAGGTATTTGCTTCTAGGTCTCCCCTTTGGTCTCTTCCCTTCGATCTTGCCAGTTGTCACCAAGTTCTCCAATTCATTTCTTCTCATAACATGCCCAAAAAATTTTCACTGTCTACGCCTAATGACTAATCATTTTACGATCTTCATTTGTTTCTTGAAGGACTTGTTCGTTGGTTTTTCTATCTGTCCATGGTATTCTTTGCATTTTCCTCAGAAACCATATTTCCACAGCCATTGGCTGTTTTTCAGCTTGACTGCTTATTGTCCACGCTTCACATCCATACAAAAGTATAGGTTCTATGTAGCATCTCAACACTCTTTTTCTCGTTTCAGTTGATATCTTTTTGTTGGTCAGTATGTTTTTCATCTTGCAAAAGGCTACCCTCGCAATGGCAATTCTTGTTCTAATCTCTTCAAGGCATCTCCCATCAGATGTTATGACTGTGCCGAGATAACAGTATCGATTCACTTGTTTAAGAATATATCCATCTACTCGTATATCACATTGTGGTATTTCCTTCTTCCTAGTGACGGACATAATCTGTGTCTTCTTAATATTCAGTTCTAACCCTAGTTGTTCACTGTGTGCAACAACCGTATCTACTAAATTTTGCAGGTCCTGTTCATTGTCTGCAATCAAGACTGTATCATCTGCAAATCTAATGTTATTGATGTATCGTCCTCCAATGTTGATTCCTTCCATATCTTCTATATTTCTAAATATATTTTCACTGTACAGGGAAAAAAGATCTGGAGACATTACACATCCCTGTCTCACATTTCTTTTAATAGGCTGATATTGACATACATCGCTATCAATTCTGATGGCAGATTGTTGTTTCTAATATATGTTTTTTACAAGTCTAAGGTCTTTTCCATAAATTTGTAGATCTTCAAGCATCCTTATCATGTCTACATGTCTCACTTTATCGAAAGCCTTTGTGTAGTCAATAAAGCAAAGATATAGATCTTTGTCTACTTCTATAGAACGCTCAGTTACTGTTATCAGTATATACATAGCATTTACTGTGCCCTTGCCTTCTACAAACCCACATTGTTCTTCTCCTATTTCAGGTTGTATTTTCTTCCTAACTCTTTGCATGATAATTCTCAGCAGAATCTTTGTGATGTGGCTCATTATACTAATTGTTCTATGTTGATCGCATTCCATCGCTTCTGATTTCTTCGGGATTGCAATAAATATAGAATTACATAATTCAGGAGGTAAATCTCCTTGCAATTTTCATCAAGCCATGTTTCTTTTGCCTCTCTGCATAGCTTCCTAATTTTCCTATGAATCTCTTCATATGTTTTCCTTGTTATTTTTGTTATTTCTTCTTACTTCCATGAGTTTTAAGATGTCTTCCGTCATCCATTTCTTGCGTCCTATTATCTTTACGTTAGGGATGGTTGTTTCTGCAGCTTGGTTGACTGATTTCTTTAACATTTCCCATTGGTCACTAACGTCTTGAAATAATATTTCCATATCGGACAATGCATCGAATCTTTTTTTTTACCTCTACGTTGAATTTATCTTTTATTTCCTCTTCAGTGCTTGTAGATCAAATTTTGTATTTCTTGGTGAATATTTGACTTTCTTTAATTGTATATGTAAATTGCTTAAGATTAATCTATGGTCGCTGTAGCAGTCTGCGCTTGGTATAGTTTTTGCGACTTTTAAGGCATTTCGAAATCTTCTGCTGATGAGGATGTAATCAACCTGATTTCTAACCTTATGATCAGGACTCCCCCATGTCCATAATCTCTTTGGGTGTTGTTGAAACCAGGTGTTTCCAATCATCAAATCTGGCTATTTTGCCTACTGTACTAATCTGCAGCCTCTTTCATTCTGTTTTCTTAGTCCATACTTGCCTACTATGCATCCGTCCTGTTGATTTCCAGCTTTGGCATTCATGTCACCCATTATGATAGTTACTTCAGAATTCTTGCATTTCTTGAACGCTTTCTCTACATCACTATAAAATTCATCGATGCTGTCATCACTACTGTCTGCTCTTGGTGCATAAACTTGTATGACGTTGGCATCAAAAGGTCTTCCACTCAACTTCACCAGTAACACTTTGTCTGATACAGTCCAATATCATTTGATCGATTGTGCTCTCTCTGTATCCATTATAATTGCTTCTCCTCGCTGTTGTTTCTCTCCACCAGAATAGATTATTCTTCATAAGAATCAGACATATGAATACAGAACGTAGACACTGCGATCGTCATACCTGTTCTAAGATTGTCGGTATCTGATATGACCATCAGAACCCCCTAGTATTTTTGCCGTTTCTTGTCTATTCTTATCGGTTCTGATTGGCGGGTAGTAGCCATGTGTTTTCCCTGGCCCTGCGTGGCACGTCGTGTCACTCCCCACCTCCATTCATACGAATCCCTTTCCCATCGTCGCGTTGTAATTTCCATCCGCGGGCCAGTCTCGCGTTTGTCCGTTTTACACGTGTGGCAGGCCGAGATGTTGCATTATCAATCCGACTCTATTGTTAACTCTGGATTTCTTATCAGGCATAAACTTCCCCAGTATTGTGCTGGTGAAGAGTCCAGGCGTCAAATTGAAGAGTGTTCTCGCGTCGCAACCAGACCGTGTCCATTGAGCAAATAGACTCTGTGAGTTTTACAACTCTGGTTGCGTCAAGCGTTTGGCGCGCAATGTGGGGTCATGTATATTTACCATTTAACGAACATGTTATGTGTCTATGTGCGCAGGCCTTTATTTTTATTCTTCCATTCCTTTATTTTTTGTTGTTGTTGTTTGTTTTTTTTACAGATCGGAACTGTGAGGTGAGTATAAACATTTTTTTTTTCAATTCTCATTTTCTCTTCATTACTTTCATTTTTTCATCCTTTTGTTCTTCTCGGTCTGTCGCCACCTTCTGATGTTGTCACAGGAGATCTCCTTGACTGTATGTTGTGTTTGTGAATGTGTTTTTTTGCTGATGAAGGCTAATCGCCGCAACGTCCTATATGTGTCTTAATTCTGTTATGCAAAGCTGCACTACATTATGTCATTTTATATTGTTTACACTTTATTTTTGAGGAATGAGAAACAGGCTGCAGGAATAGCGGCATTTCGTGACAATGGACTATAGGAAGAAAAAAAAAAGAAGATTTTACTGTGTGATAACGCCACACAAATTATAAGGAAAAGGAATGTTGCTAAACGTGTGCGTCCTGCCATCTCGAAGCTGTCCACCCAATACTGTTGACAGTACCCATTCCTGTTCAGTAAAGTTAAACACATAGAGGTCGGTAGATACCACTGATTAACTCCCCCGGCACTTAATATACGAGCTAGTTTCAAAAAGCTGTCGGAATAGTCGGCACTTATTTGAATGATTGATTCTGTTTCTTTGATGGTACAATTTTCACAAACGAAACAACATGTACTAAGGTAACCTTCTCATTTACTCTCCGTTTGAAGTGAATGAATTTTATTTGTTGTGCACGTAGCATCTTCGGAGTTCCAAATATCCTGGAATGAACAACGGACATCAAATTGTGTTTTCTTTCAGAGTCACGCTCACAGACATTAACTACCGTGATTCAGAAAGCACATGATGATACCACAATGTGGAAATCTCACATAAAACGCAACAGACGATCCCTTACTTCTGTCAATAGTGAAACCACTCTAGCTGTTCCGTAGGCAGGATAATTGGTTTAGAGAAAATATCCTCCAAAGTTGGAATATCAGTTGGGCGGTGATTAGTAAGGGCGTCATCATTGCACATCAGACAGGTCCATAGGTGCTCCGATCTCCCCCTGAACATCCCAACCAGCATATATTGGCAGGCCACACTAATTATGTGTTGATTAATCACAAGCGTACTTAATTAAAGTCATTTCTGTGGGGAGGTTGAGTCAGCGATGTGGGGGAGAGGGGGGGGGGGGGGTTTGAGTCAACGATCTGTGGGGAGGTTGAGTCAGAGATGTGTGGGGAGATTGAGTCAGTGATGTGTGGGGAGGCTGAGTTAGCGATGTGTGGGGAGGCTGAGTCAGTGATGTGTGGCGAGGTTGAGTCAGCGATATGTGGGGAGGTTGAGTCAACGATGTGTGTGGAGGTTGATTCAGCAATCTGTGGGGAGGGTGAGTCAGCAATCTGTGGGGAGGTTAAGTCAGCGGTGTGTAGGGAGGTTGAGTCAGTGATGTGTGGGGAGGTTGAGTCGGCGAGGTGTCGGGAGGTTGAGTCGGCGAAGTGTCGGGAGGTTGAGTCGGCGATATGTGGGGAGGTTGAGTCATCGATGTGTGGGGAGGTTGAGTCAGCCATGTGTGGGGAGGTTGAGTCAGCGATCTGTGGGGAGCTTGAGTGAGCGATGTGTTGGGAGGTTGAGTCAGTGATCTGTGGGGAGGTTGAGTCAGCAATGTATTGGGTGGTTGAGTCTGCGATGTGGGTGGGAAGGTTGAGTCTGCGATGTGTGTGGGGAGGTTGAGTCAGCGACGTGTGGGGACGTTGAGTCAGCGACGCGTGGGGAGGCTGATTCAGCAATGTGCAGGGAGGTTGAGTCAATGCTGTGTGGGGACAGTGTGGTCATGCTGGCCACCTTTACTTCCCAAAACATTTCCTGGTCCCCGTGTTAGACTGGATAGACATGGGAGCCCGGGTCATTTCACATATATGACGAGGGTTTGAACCCTGCTCCAGAAGGCAAGCGTGCAGACTTACTGCACTACCATGACTCTCCCTAGTCTGATGGCAGCTCTACAATTCAATAGACTTACTGCACTACCATGGCTCTCCCTAGTCTGATGGCAGCTCTACAATTCAACAGACTTACTGCACTACCACGGCTCTCCCTAGTCTGATGGCAGCTCTACAATTCAACAGACTTACTGCACTCATATGGCTCTCCCTAGTCTGATGGCAGCTCTACAATTCAACAGACTTACTGCACTACCATGGCTCTCCCTAGTCTGATGGCAGCTCTACAATTCAACAGACTTACTGCACTACCACGGCTCTCCCTAGTCTGATGGCAGCTCTACAATTCAACAGACTTACTGCACTCATATGGCTCTCCCTAGTCTGATGGCAGCTCTACAATTCAACAGACTTACTGCACTACCACGGCTCTCCCTAGTCTGATGGCAGCTCTACAATTCAACAGACTTACTGCACTCATATGGCTCTCCCTAGTCTGATGGCAGCTCTACAATTCAACAGACTTACTGCACTACCATGACTCTCCCTAGTCTGATGGCAGCTCTACAATTCAACAGACTTACTGCACTACCATGACTCTCCCTAGTCTGATGGCAGCTCTACAATTCAACAGACTTACTGCACTACCACGGCTCTCCCTAGTCTGATGGCAGCTCTACAATTCAACAGACTTACTGCACTCATGTGGCTCTCCCTAGTCTGATGGCAGCTCTACAATTCAACAGACTTACTGCACTACCATGACTCTCCCTAGTCTGATGGCAGCTCTACAATTCAACAGACTTACTGCACTACCATGGCTCTCTCTAGTCTGATGGCAGCTCTACAATTCAACAGACTTACTGCACTACCATGACTCTCCCTAGTCTGATGGCAGCTCTACAATTCAACAGACTTACTGCACTACCATGGCTCTCCCTAGTCTGATGGCAGCTCTACAATTCAACAGCAAAGACGACAGGATTTTTTTTTGGGGGGGGGGGGGCGTTTGCTCACTTTGAACTCTAACTTCCGGGAAGGTTAACCCGGTTAAAAAATGCCCGCAGAAGTCGGATGTGTCGGCCTAATGGCGCAAGAACGCAGCTCTACTGTAAACAGGCACAGCGCAATCACGTCAGGGAAAAATAACTCAGAATGAACGCAGAAGAAGAAAGTCATTTCTTCGTCCTGCATCTCTTATAGCTCTGATGATGTTTAACCTATCCATTGCGCTTCCCTCCTCGATCACCACCATTTTCGCCAACCGATCGGCTAGCTCGTTGCGTCTCATGTCTGAATGTACCGGTACACAGATGTAAGTTAGCTTGTCTAAAATTGACGTTCTCAGTATGATGCATTTCTGGGCCTCCTTGGGCATGTTCATTGAATCGCTCAGAACTCATGTGTGAAAATACTTTTACATCCCGTGCCAGTTCAGGGCATTGGTTAGTTATTATTTCCATAGCAAGACTGCATTTTGTTACTACAAAAGCACCACTAGCTTCCTTGATACTTTTGTATCTTAAGGTTTCTGGGAGTGCCCATCTACCGGTGAAGCCGTATCTTTCAACGAAAGTGACTGCCTGGAACACCTTCCAGTGTCTCTCAGCCTGCCTCAGATCGTCAAAGAAATGGCAGCGATTCAGGAATGCCGAGGGCACAAACTAAAGGAAGTTGCAATGAATGGATTCCAAAAGCGTTTCCAACAGCTGTGTGAACATTGGCAAATGCGTGTACTTGTCAAAGTGATATACTTTTAGTGGCATGCGTATAAAAGGTTGTATTGTTATTGATTTTTATACAGTAAACATATTTCGGGAACTTCTGAAAGCTACTACGTATTCTAATAGCACGAAGAAGTCCTAAACAAAATACGTCCTCCTGAAAACTGTCTTGGTGAAGATAATACAGATTGGGCAGGAAAGCAGGAGATACCTAATCGCAGATTCTTAGTAGATATCGGACTGTTCATTTTGATGACGTCGGACATAGACAGAGAAGTGTTGATACATGTGTGGAACTCAACAATGGTACTAATCAATGAAGCATTTATGAAATCCGACAGTCAAGTATATATAGGCTTTGATATAACGATTTAAGACGCAAGAATCCCATTTTATGACCAGTACAACCCATCTGTAGCGAAAGGGTAACGGATGCAATTCATAATCCCGCATACAGCGTTCGAAACACAACTGCAGGCAATTTGGTAGCAGACCGCCTTCAGTTTGTGTTTTATACAACGGTATGAGTTCAGGTCGTTCAGAAAGCAAATGCAAATTACTGAACGTAAACTTTCCAAGAAATTACAAAGTCAAAACATGCTGGAGTTGACTGCAACGTTCTGTAAAGATTATGCAACTATCCAAGACTCCCAAGCAATTGTATAATTGTCACAGATTTACAGGTCGCTAAGGAAGACGGTGATGTTCAAATACTGTTACAAAGAGAATGAAGTGGGAACTAGAAAATTGACAACTACAGATATGTAATCTGAACATGGCGTAATTACAGCAAAAACAAGCAGTAAAACTGACCCAAATAAACCACGCCGCCATATTTCCGTCTTTAAAGCTTTGCTTCTCCAAAATGCTGTTCCAAAAGCGTTTACATTCTTTTCAAATAAACCGCCGATAAGCTACAATGCTATCGGCGTAGGACGAGTGGAAGGTATCGATTTCTCTCACACAACACTGAATACTACACCGCCATTTTTCAAATATCCTGTTAACACTACACGACCTGGAACCAACCAGCAGCTATTGATTACGCCACCCCGCCCACTCCTCCTATACTCACATCCACCACTAGACAAGAAAAAACACCAATACACGACATGATAGGCCTACTAGCCAGTACAACCCCGCCTCACTTACTGGTCATCTTCCTTGACCAACCTAATCGAATGTATATGCCACACCAATGACAAACTTTAACCGACTTGCTTTAATATAACTCTAAAGAACTAAAGTGTGATGCTTCTGTTTATAACTACAGCGCTTAGGACACTACCACATATATTTTTTTTCAAGCACACCCACGCTTCTCTCTCTCTCTCTCTCTCTCTCTCTCTCTCTCTATATATATATATATATATATATATATATATATATATATATATATATATATATATATATATATATATTGTTCGCAGCAGACGAGCATAATCTCCGGCGGGGCTATTCTCGCCGGTCGCGAGAGCCGCACTGTGGAAGGATGGGAGACATTGCTCGCAATAGACAAGCAATATCTCCTGCGGTAGCTCTGGCGGGCCTATTCCCGCTGGTCGCGGGGTCCGCTAAAGTCAGGTGGAGAGTCTGACGATAGTGCACGCTTTACACAGGCCCGGACACTTGTGATTGACAGATGTGCGCGCAATTATGGTCCGGGCTCGTACGAGGCCCTCACCTGTGGGACTTGGCTGAACACCTCTAAGCCGGGTCCCTTGGGTGTCAGGGTCTGGCCATCACTCGCCACCTGCTCGTGGTGGCGAAGTGCGGGAGGATTTGACGCTGTGCCGCCAGCGTCTGCAACCTACCTTGTGCCAAACGTATTGGTTACCCATTCCTCTGGAATACACAATAATTAGGTCGAGAGAGGGATCATGTCGTTTGGGCACCACATGTTTCTCTGAAGCTCTGCCCAGGCATTGTGATGGAATATTGGCCACATTCCAACTCACATACTTTAGTCTGTCAAGACTACAAGATGCCAACAAATATAAGATATGAAACATATCAATTCCTTTAGTATTAATTATATTTATAAACTACTGTATTGTTGGTTATACATACCACTACAACACTTATGACACTAACACAGTTTATCAAGCAAAATCATGCCCACAACAGACACAAGGAAAAAAACGGTAACTTTTCAAATACACTTTAAATACAAAACATTAATCGATTGGTCATATAAAAGTTATCTGCCTGTTAAATTATTAATTTTGAGTTTCCAGTTTATGACGCCAAATGTCCGCCAGCCGGACCAGTTTACTAAGGATATATAAGGAAAATCCTATCTATGTTTGCCCGAGCGGCTCCTGAAATTCGGTGGCAGATGAATATTACATACTACTCAGGCCATCGCCTGGGAAACCAGGAGTCAGAATGAAGCTGCATGACAAAACGGAAAGTACCAATTACTCACAGCATTAAAGGAGTTTGCCTTGTGGTGGCATAGTGGTCACTGAACTCAAAGGCGACGAAAAAGGGAACTTGCTATTCCACTTGATATGTTTGACCTAGAAGATGTCAGGGACTAACACTCCACACCGCAATTGCAGGACCTGCTGTGGGTCTACCACTACTTCACCCTTGACCAACTGAAACGAATTTATACTCCACACTAATGATCAGCATTGGCCTCGGGCGTAGTTCATACTGCTAGATGTGCATTATTGGCATCGCTAAAACTAACATGCTTCAATATTACTCTTAAGAACTAAAGTACCATGGACAGACAGAAAAACTAATGACCAAGTCCAAATTAAAATCCTACACTGATTAAAGAAATTAGATGTAGACAGTCACAATTTTTGGTCAAGTTATGAGAAGAAATAAATTAGAGAACTTGATGACAACTTACAAGATCGAAGGGAAGAGAACAGTTTGGATGGTTTGACCTCGTGGTATGGTCGAGATAAGAACTCTGAGCTGATCCATGACTCTGGCGAGATGGCAAATTATGACCGCCCACTCTTGTCAGCATGACACATTATGAATGAATGAAGAACTAAAGTATGATGATGTTATTCATACCTACAACGCTTAGGACACTAAAATATTATTTTCACATAAATCATGCCTCTCTCTTTCTGGCGTGCGTGCTCGCTTTCCCTCTTTCTCCCCTCACTTTCTTTCTCCCCTCACTCTCTTTCTCTCATAGAGACATGAAACCTATCCGTTTATTTAGTATTAATTACATTTTAACCCTACTGTGTTATTGTTTGTACATACCACTACAACACTTATGACACTACCACGTGTTTTTCAAATAAAACCGCGCCTACAACAGACAAAAGAAGAAAAAAGAGCAGTCACTTTTCAAAAACACCGAAAAATAAATGAAGTATTATGCTGTTGTTTATACCTACTACGGTTATGACACTAAGCCACGCCCATAACAGACAATAATACCCGTAATTTTTCAAAAATATAAATCAATTGGTTATACAATAGTTATCGGCTCCTTAAATTATTGATTTTGAGGTGGCCGTTTGTGACATCGACAGTCAGTCAGCAGTCTGTCATCCAGACCAGTTTACTAAGGATGTATACAGAAAATCCTATTGATTTTGGCAGTAGCGGCTCCTGGAATGCGGCGGCAAATGATCAATTCATACTACTGGCCCAGAATCCTTCTCTTCCTCTACCCCCGCTCCCCAAATCCCCTTCCCCGATCTCTCTCTCTCTCTCTCTCTCTCTCTCTCTCTCTCTCTCTCTCTCTCTCTCTCTCTCTCTCTCTCCCTCTCGCTTCTTAACCCTTTAAAAAAGAGTTCGTTTATTTGTTAGCTACCTCCCCACCTCTCTATGTCTCTTCCCCCCCCCTCTCTCTCTCTCTCTCTCTCTCTCTCTCTCTCTCTCTCATGGGAGATGGTATATAGCGTCTTCTACTTTAGCCAATTCTAAGAGATAGCTATTTCACTTCAGATGTTTGTAAGTGTCAATAAAGTTATGGAGAACGGAGAGCCACATAATTACCACTATAGGATGTGTCCATCCATCGGGAATCAATACTATTTTACATGTCGCGGTTTAACATTATTTATGTGTTTCCTGGCATAAAAGCAATGGCAGACTACTGCAGCTTCCTGAAAAGTATATGCAACTAACCTTTTCAACACCCTGGCACTAGATTTGCTGGTTATCATCTTGGTTTTCCGGGAGAGTCCGATATTTTAATGAAATAATTATGTAGTGTCCAGAAAAATGTTTCCCCTAATTTTCCCGGTCCCCCCCCCCCCCCTGTAAAATTATAAATTTAATTAAATCATATTCTTTCTCGATTTTCAGTAGGTAGAACTGTTTCATTTGTAAATTTAATTTGTCCGCACGTGCAATCGCTGTAATTTCACTTTCATTGTCCCTATTTTAAGTGTGATTCTGTCTGTAGGGACTTCTGTAGAATTAGTTGTAAGCTAAGCTGTAAAAGTATTACACAACATTGTCTCTATGTCTGGTGAAATGAATGATGTTTTTGGATTTTACTGGTGAAAATAATTGATAGATTTAACTGATTCAATACCAAACAAAAGAGTAGGGTATGACCAAATATGGTAAACAAGAATGAGGGGAACTGCAGTAAAGCTTAAAAAGGCAATGAATGAATCACCCAAAAAAATGAGAAGTAGATTGTGAGCTTTACTAAAACACGACTGCAAGAGACAAATTGGACGTTGCGGTCAAAGCCTTCGTCAGCACAGGACAAACAAACACAAACCGACACAAACCTACACGAAACACACTACATGACAATATTAAACTAATTAAAGGTACTTATCTGAATCTGTATCCTTGCTAGGAAAGACTGACACACGCGTGTCAATCTACCTAACTATCCCGATAGCCCCATATGTCAGCGTCGCGATCTAATAGTTAAAGCACTTGACCACTTTCACTTCTATATTGAGGTCAATCTATCCCGATCACCCCGCATGTCACCGTAACGCTATACCACTTAAACAAAGCGGCCGCTATCTGTTCTATATTGCGGCCAAATTATGTGCAGATAAGAAATATGTTAACCAAAGGAAGAAAATTATTAACCAAAATGAGAAAAATGTCGACCACAGTAATAAATTTTGTTAGCCAAAAGTAGAAAATTATTAACCAAAGTTAGAAAAACATCGACCAAAGTTTGAAAATTTGTTAGACAAATGGGAAAATTTCCTACTTTCGTCGCTTTTTTTTTTCTAACTTTGGTTAATAATTTTCTTCAGTTAAATAACATATTTCTTATTTTGGTCAACATCTTTATTAATTTGGCTTAACATGTTTCCCTACTTTTTATAAGTTTGGTCGAGCTATTTCTTAACTTGTTCAACATTTCATTAGTTTGACCAACCTCCCCTCCCCCACCCCTCATCCCCCACCCATTTGGCTAACATATTTCTTACTATGGTGTACATTTTTCCTCCTTTGGGTACCACATTTTCTTATTTCGTCGAACATCTTTATAAGATTAGCTGATATATTTATATGTCTAGTCAGCCTTTTAGTTGATTTAGCTAACATTTTTTCCTACTTTTTATAAGTTTGAGTGAAATATATTCGGCCAACATTTTCCCCCTACCTTTTATACATTTGGTTGAGATATTTCTGTCTTTGACCGACATTTTCCCCATTTGGCTAACAAATATTCCTACCTGTTATAAGTTTGGACGACGTAGTTATAAATTTATTTGAAATATGTGTTTACTTTGTCGGTATTTTTTCCCATTTGGTTAAGACATTTTCCTACATTTTGTAAATTTGGGCGACATATTTATAAGTTTGGTTGAAATATGGGTTTACTTGGCTAATATTTTTTTTCCATTTGGCTAACAAATGTTCTTATTTTTGGTGATGTTTTTCTAACTTTGGTTAATAATTGTCTTCATTTGGCTAGCAAAATTTCCTACTTTGGTCGACATTTCTCATTTTGAATAATAATATTCTTCTTTTGGTTAACATATTTCTTAGCCCCCCCCCCCCCACACACACACACACACACACATACATTCATTTATGTTTGTTGCCGATTAACTTCACACGAGTGAGATCCCTTGGAAGTTTTGACCCGACATGTCTGGTCGATGCAAAGAAGGTTTCAAACAGCCTGAATACACATGCATCGGTTTCTATGCGTTACAATTCAGTCTTCCACAGGACGCCTCAATAAGACTCATCTCTAACGATGAAGGCCTTCACATAATTTGGCCGCAAAATAGAAAAAATATCGCTTTGTTTAAGTGTTATAGCGTTACAGTGACATACGGGGCGGTCAGGATAGATTGACCTCAATATAAAGCAGATAGTGGTCACGTGCTTTAACTATTAGACCGTTACGCTGACATATGGGGCTATCGGGATAGTTTGGTAGCAACATAGAGCAGATAGTGGTCATGTGATATACCAGTCAGGTCATTACGCTGACATGTGTTTCTGTAGCGTAGCGTCAGCTACGATGATAAAGAATCTATCAAAGTGCTGCGGATAGACTTTCTACAAATAGAAAATTAGGTCACTGGAGAAGACAAGACTGAATAGCTCGTAATTCTAGACGGAGTAAAGGTCCCAGAACAAGTCTAATCTTCTGACCAGTGTTCAGGCAGACAGGAATGGCGTACAACTATACTGGTTTGATACAGACAGTCTGCCAAGGTTGTCTAGCTACGTGCCTGAAATAAAAAGCTCGAGCCTCCAAAACTCTAATCACTCTCACTGACACGGAGAAAGACAGAGTAACATATATAACAGCGACAAACTTTCGTAACTTCTCACTCTACTATGACTAAGGGTACTAAGTAAGGTAACAACTAGTGGGTGTAAAATTTAAGAAACTAACAATGTTGCATTTTAATCATTGACATGGCCTGACAAAGCTGGTATTATTTGCATGTAAATGGTGGTGGTGGCCAACGGTAAGTTTGGCCACTTATCTTCTGGTTCTCCGGCTTACACAGTGCGTGTAAACCCTAGTTAGTAGGCATAAGTGAGATGGAGAGTGATGCTTCACAATGTCACACAGGTTGGCAGATCTAAAGCTTGGTGCTGAAGGTGTCAAATCCTTCTAATCTTCTGACCACACTTGGGTACGGAAACTGCTCTAGGTATCTCTCTAATATATTTTAAATATATTTATGGCCGTAATACGCGCTAAAGATAAAACTCTTAACACTGTATAAGTATTTTCTCAGAGCCTAGTTACTAGCATGTTTCTACCCCGACGTCTGGATTGCGAAAGGCCGGATTTCGTATCTCTTCCCTGACCGAAAGTCAGTCATGCCAGGGAGTTCGTTGTCGTAATTTCGCCGACCAAATTGTGCAATAGTCGTAGCCAAATTTATAGATTTGACTGGGTACACTACTTTGTAAATTCAGCCTCTCCCCCGATCCTAATGTACCATATTACTTCATATTACATTCACAACATCAAATAGTAGTAGATTTATGCTATAGACATGGACTATCTATACATAGAAAAATAAGAATAAAAACGCATATAAATTCTTCTATAATTACATAGGGTTTTTAAAGAGAATTTACTCTACTTTACTCAAAAGATGATGGGGAAGCTGGAGACTTCGTCACATATGCCCACCGTTGAAAGTAAAGTTCGAGAATTCGGACTTTACTCCAGCCAGCACACCCATCAGATTTTGTTGGCACTTACTCCAACAACCCTGGGACATATGAACCAGTCTCCCACTCTTCTTCAGTATAGCAATTCTTACTCAAACCCTGCTTCGTTTCTAAGACATCTTCTAAGAAACCTCCTCCCTTGATGTCGTTTCCATGGAAACCTATGGTGACCTGATCGTCTCCACCCATCTTCTCTATTCTTAATTCCCGGAGAGTGTTCTCCCCTAAAGGAATAAGGGTTCCTGGTTGGCACAGTAACCGGTAAATGATTTTGTCGGACTGGGTCAGTACGGTTTATCATCGTGTTTACTGTGGCACCTTTAATCCATCCGGGCTTATCTGTTCGCATAGGGGCATGAGACTCTGGAATTCATCTCATCTTCCTCGATTCAGACGTCTCCGAATCAAGGTTGATAGAGACACCATTCGCTGTCTCCTGAGGTGTCAGGGGATACTCCATCTCTGAGTTATCTCTCCCTTCGACCACATTTGCCACCGATAATGCCATCAGATGCACCGGTGGATCATTTAATCTTTCGGCATGTTTCCTAATTAAATACATGGGAAAGAGTTCCGGATTACCCTGAATGTTTAATTTGTAATGGGAGCGAGACACCTTATCTGTAATAAGGAATGGCCCCTGCCAACCCATATCTAAAGGATTATCCCCCTTTGGTGATAATACTAACACTTGATCACCTTCCTTAGGTGGAGTTCTACCAAGAGTAGGTGGAACCAGATGGCACTCTTTACATGACCTAACATATCGTTTGATATCCCGGGTCATCCCCGACCAGAAATAGGAGAAAGAAAGCCTTTGGATGGTTGCTTTCATCCCCATATGCCCACTGTCCGAGATGGAGTGTACAATTTGTAAAACATGGTTACGATACCTTTTGGGTACCACAAACTGTTCGTGGACGTGATCCATAGTTCCCGCCCTACGGTATAACAGTTTTTCCTTTTCGTAGAAATCACCAGCTACCGATGGATTTCTAGATTTTGGCAGTTTGCCAAAGCAGGATTGTAAAGTGGGACATGCTGCTTGGGCAGCCCTAATCTCCCGAGATAATGGGTGGATAAGAATTTCGGGTTCACTCAAAGCGCTGCCCTGATTCTGGGTCTGAATAGCACATGTGTAAGTTGTGGACTTAGGTTCACCCAGATATACATATTTTCGCCCTAACATGAAGGGATATACTGGATCATCTAGCACAACAGCAGAAACTGTTCCGGTGACATATTTGGATGTCACCTTCACCCTAGCAACTTTAACCAGTTTTGGTTCAGAGCTCAGAGTAGCACCTCTTAACTCAATAGTGTGGTCGGTCAATTGCCCAGGTTTCACCAAGTGAGCTGCAATGGCCGCGTCACTCTCCAGATCCGTGTCATATAAACACGGTACCTGTCTCCCATTTACAGTAACTGTCTCAACTACTGGAGGTCTTTGATTATCATTAGAGGTCCTCCATTGGTGGGTTTTATCCGCCAAAGTCAAACAAGCCGTGTAATGGACAGGGGTTTTGTTTTTGCAAGAACTCGTATGGTGGTCGTTTGTTCTGCAATATTTACAATATTGATTACCCCCATTACCTATAGGTTGTTGAGGTTGAGATGACTGTTTACTATTGTAATTACCTGGATTTTGGTGAGGACTACTAGTGTGCCACCTGTTGTCCTTACCTTCAGAGTTATTGTTTGGATAACCCTGATTTTGTGTGGAAGGATTATTTTGGGTCTTCTCAGTATGACTAGGTTTAGCAGTACCTGCCTCACCATGTGCAGTTAAATACCTTTCGGCTAGTGAGATTATCTCTTCTAATCTAACTCCACCATTTTCAGCTGTGAACATTTGGAGAGCTTTCGGGAGACCCTCTTTGAATTGATCTGCAAGCATCATTTCCTGTAGCCCCTCATAGGTAGTATCAAATTTGCTCAGTCCTATCCACTTCGTAAAATACGTGTGTTGTCGTGGGGCGTACTGCGCAAATGATTCTCCATGAGATCTTTTGGCTGTACGGAACTTCAGCTTGTAGGCTTCAGAGGTTAATTCAAATCTTTGTAAGAGAGCATTTTTGAGGGTATCAAAGTCCCGCTCAAGACCTGGCGGAAGCTTTGTAAATACGTCAAAAGCCGGGCCGCGGAGTCCTTGGGAGAGTTTGATGTTAAATTTCTCTTTAGGCAGATTGTAAGCTTCACACATGATGACAAAGCGATCAAGGTATTCATCCATCTGATCCTCCTTCGGGTTGAAGTGGGCCAGTGGGAAGCTCATGGATCCTTGGGAGAGAGACGGTCCTGAAGAAATTTCACTACTGTAATGGGGAGAACTAGCACTACTGTACCTGGACGCATCAGGATTTTGCAACTCCAATCTCCTGACTTCCAATTCATGCTGTCTCAACTGTTCTTCTCTCTTCATTTCCAGTTCCGCTTGCTTCAGCTGTTGGTCTATTTCAGCTTGTCGCATCTGCATCTTCTCTCTAGATTCCATTTCTGCGATTCTAATTCTTTCCTCTCTTGCTTCCTTCTCTCTTTCCTTAATGATGTCCCGTTGTTCCCTTCTCCACTCTCGTTCTACTTCTTTTACATACTTGCCCAATTCGACACCTTCATACCCCAACAAAGTTCCTTCTTCTCTCAACTCCTCTTTCGTAGGTGGCTTTTCGGAAGACATTATTTGGTAACAAAGTTGGGATAATGTGAAGCACCCTGAAATACACTTACCCACCCGTAAGTGATCTGTCCTGAAATTATGCAAGTAATAAATTCACTGACAGTATGCACATACACAACTGACGATACAACACAGGGACTTACCCGTCAGCCCACACTCACTTATGATATTGGCCGTAACTTTTGGAACAAGGTTAACTTATGTTATGTTATCTTATATTGGCTATCTAGTATTTAGTTATGCTATGTTATACTACCTATTGTCACTATTACTTTCTCTAGTTTTACTTAGTATAGTTTAATATTGAGATCTACTGTGAGGCAACACCTTACTAGAATCTCTTGTGAAAGAAGATTGAAAGTTTGAACTATCTCTCCCGGACGATAGC
Source organism: Cepaea hortensis (assembly GCA_963921405.1). NCBI lineage: Eukaryota > Metazoa > Mollusca > Gastropoda > Stylommatophora > Helicidae > Cepaea > Cepaea hortensis. The sequence goes on from OY992882.1 coordinate 71,547,506, forward strand.
CAACCACTTGTAGCGTAGCGTCAGCTACGATGATAAAGAATCTATCAAAGTGCTGCGGATAGACTTTCTACGAATAGAAAATTAGGTCACTGGAGAAGATAAGACTGAATAGCTCGTAATTCTAGACGGAGTAAAGGTCCCAGAACAAGTATAATCTTCTGACCAGTGTTCAGGCAGACAGGAATTGCGTACAACTATACTGGTTTGATACAGACAGTCTGCCAAGGTTGTCTAGCTACGTGCCTGAAATAAAAAGCTCGGGCCCCCAAAACTCTAATCACTCTCACTGACACGAAGAAAGACAGAGTAACATATATAACAGCGACAAACTTTCGTAACTTCTCACTCTACTATGACTAAGGGTACTATGTAAGGTAACAACTAGTGGGTGTGAAATTTAAGAAACTAACAATGTTGCATTTTAATCATTGACATGGCCTGACAAAGCTGGTATTATTTGCATGTAAATGGTGGTGGTGGCCAACGGTAAGTTTGGCCACTTATCTTCTGGTTCTCCGGCTTACACAGTGCGTGTAAACCCTAGTTAGTAGGCATAAGTGAGATGGAGAGTGATGCTTCACAATGTCACACAGGTTGGCAGATCTAAAGCTTGGTGCTGAAGGTGTCAAATCCTTCTAATCTTCTGACCACACTTGGGTACGGAAACTGCTCTAGGTATCTCTCTAATATATTTTAAATATATTTATGGCCGTAATACGCGCTAAAGATAAAACTCATAACACTGTATAAGTATTTTCTCAGAGCCTAGTTACTAGCATGTTTCTACCCCGACGTCTGGATTGCGAAAGGCCGGATTTCGTATCTCTTCCCTGACCGAAAGTCAGTCATGCCAGGGAGTTCGTTGTCGTAATTTCGCCGACCAAATTGTGCAATAGTCGTAGCCAAATTTATAGATTTGGCTGGGTACACTACTTTGTAAATTCAGCCTCTCCCCGATCCTAATGTACCATATTACTTCATATTACATTCACAACATTAAATAGTAGTAGATTTATGCTATAGACATGGACTATCTATACATAGAAAAATAGGAATAAAAACGCATATAAATTCTTCTATAATTACATAAGGGTTTTTAAAGAGAATTTACTCTACTTTACTCAAAAGATGACGGGGAAGCTGGAGACTTCGTCACAGTTTCTATCGGGATAGTTTGGTAGCAATGTAGAGCAGATAGTGGTCATGAGCTTTAACTATTAGGTTATTACGGTGACATGAGGGCAAGTTGTATGCACCAATTGTACTTATTTGCTAACGTAACACGGGTGTGTGATATTTTATACATATCACTGTATTTACTTTGTTATGCAATTTAACGTGTAATACTGTACTTGATTTTCTTAACTACTGCGAATTTAGTACTATATTTATATATTGTGTCTATGCGTATTGCTTCTTTTTGTATACAATGTGGTAATATATGGCTATCTTGTGAGATGTTGTTTTACTTCTAACACACTAATACATAAGAGTAGAGACATGTAGCTTGAAATCGGGAAACAATAACCAAGCGACTGCAAGAAGGGAAAAAATTGTTGATCACAGAAAAAGACCAATATCTGACGGGAGGTTCCTTTATGAGGATAGAACAAGATTCGCTATGTTGAAGATAGTCTTTGTTAAGTTGGAAAACATACTGACTAATATAAAGATGTTAATTGCAATGATAAAAAGAGTGTTTAAGCACTACATAGAACATGTACTTTTGAATAAATATGAAGCGATTAAAATGAGCCGACAAGTTGAATAGCCTCTAATGACAGTGGAGATATGGTTTCTGAGTGAAACGGCCATCTTTAATTTTTAAGGTTTCATTTGTAACCCGTAGATGATAGTGTTTAACCACTACGACCATCTACAGATCACTAATAACTGCTACCCAGCCATTAACATCGAATTACACTAAGCCATACCCACAACAACCAGTAACACCAGCTTTATGTACTTTTAAGATTTTCATTTGAAGAGATGTAATTGGTATGATGATAGTGTTCGGCAGCGGTCATCTACCTACTCCTCCACTCACCCACCCTGTAACAACGAATTTCACTAAACCATATCTACTACAAACAATACTACCGACCATCTTTACTTTTTAATTTTTTATTTGTAACCCGTAGATGATAGTGTTTAAACCACTACGACCCTCTACCGATCACTAATAATCGCGACTCGCCCTTTAACAACGAATTACACTAAGCCATACCTACTATAACCGATACTACCGACCATCTTAACTTTTTAAGGTTTTCATTTGTAACCCATAGATGATAGTGTTTAAACCACTACGATCCTCTACAGATGACTAATACCGCTACCCACCCCTTAACAACGAGTTACACTAAGCCATACCACTACAACCAATAATACATGTAATGTTTAAATCTAAATTGTTTAGAAAGAAAAAAAAATCCCTCCAAAACACCGATCATAACAAGCTAATGAAAAACAAAAGGGACGTAATATTACACACAAAAATAGTCGATTATTTAATTATTAGTTTTATCTCCCCACTCCTCATTCTTTGCGCTTACTATTTTATCTGTATCCTCCCGCTCCTTCTTCTTTATTTTTTCGTATATCCTCCGATTTTCGCTGCCTAGAGACCCTCCCTTACTACTCATGTGGATATTTCACCTTGAAAGGTGTATCTATAGTCTGTTCACATTTGGGTGTCTCCATATAAACATCCATATCTTAGTAACCAACTGAGGGAAAATGATGAGATTTAGCATTATGTCCTTATCATTATGTCCACCCAACAGAGCTATTTTTGTTCTGGAGATTGTACAGCAGATTTCAATGTTTGTTTTTATGCGGTATATAATTTATGGGTCAGAGATTAAGTCCATATTTTTAAATGTATTACACCTTCACCCAGACACATCCGCGTGTTTTCCCCTCGTGGTACACGTTATGGCAAGAACGGCACGCAATTAAATGGGAGTGTTCAATGTGGGCGCTTTCATGAAACGTGATTATGTAAATAAATCTTACAATTTATCGCTAATATTTGAATGTGTGAATATTGTTCAATAGGATTGAATGTGAAATTGGGTACACTTCAAAGCATCGCTATGAAGTTGTACACATATGTTTGTCAAGTAGCTAATCACAGGAAACTGTTTCAAATCCCGAAAAAAAGAACAGTGCATGCATTGGGTTTGAGTAAACGGTAATTTCGTCGATGGGTGCAAGAATCTGGAATGAAACCAACACGCGATAAGCAAACAGGTAGGTAGAAAGGCAATTGTAGACAGCTTTGACAAGGATGTCATAAGACGAGCTATAGTGAAAATGCTGGATGCCAAAGAAACAGTGACTGTAAGAAAACTTAGGGTTTAGTTGAGAAAGAACAATAACATAGAGCTATCCAAAACAACTTTGTGGAAAAGTATAGGGACATTAGGCTTCAATTTTAGAAAGCACAAAGGGGATGGGGGGGGGAGGGTTAGAAATATACTATGCGATCAACCGCATTTAGGAACCATGAGAAGCAGATACCTACGTGAAATAAGGGAAATGCACAAAGGAAATTATGACATAGTGTATTTGGATGAGACGTGGATCAATGCACACATCACAAGTGAAAAGGAATGGCAATCAGTGGATGGAAAGCGATATGTGCCCAGTAGTAAAGGACAGCGTACGGTCATAGCTTATGCTGCTAGTACTCATTATGGCTTACTACAGAATGCTGAACTCGTGTTCGTATCAAAGCATACAGACAATAGGGATTATCCTAATGAGATGAATGGTAATGTATTTAGAGATTGGCTCGAGAATACAGTACTTCCATCCTTTGATAGACCGTCTTGTCTAATTATGGACAATGCATCATATCACAATGTTGTTGCTCAAGAAGACAAAATAGCTACGGCGTCGAGCACAAAGGGAGCAATACAGCTATGGCTCCGAAGGGAAAATATACCATTTCAGGAAACACTTCAAGATACAGTTGTTGTCCCTTTTAAAACAGGCGCAAAAGGGCAAGAAATATCATTGAATATCAAATTGACAAGTTGATAGAAGAGCATGGTCATAGGTGCTTGAGACTTCCGCCGTCCCATTCTCATTTAAACCCTATAGAACTTGTGTGGGCTAAAATTAAAGAACTGACTACATTCAAATTGTCTGACGTCAAGATACTAACCCAGTCCGCGCTATTAAATACTGATAAAAGTTACTGGTAAAAATGTGAGGACCATGTGTTGAAAGAGGAAGAGGACTATTGGAGAAAGGATGGATTGAATTTTATGCAACCGAGAGCATTCATCAACCTACTGGAATCGAATCAACACAGATTAAGGTATGGGCAGATCGTAGACCCTAATCCACTTGCACACTTACTGGGATATTTTGCTCCAACTGTTCAGACGAATTGCATGCCCTAAACATTACAGCATCAGCACAGTGTCAACGGCTACAGTTTCTATTCCACAGTGATGAATTTTCAATTCCACAAGTCCTCGGCGGTGACAAACAACTGGTATTGAAAAAAAAAAAACTAACCACATTGAATACCAACAGAAGAGTAATATTGCGGTGGAAACTGACATAGTGTGGCATTCCAAGAAACGTGAGAACAAACGCGTTGTCAAATGAGGGGACAACGCTCGAACATACGAATCAATCTATAAACTTCAATAAAAAGAGGGCCAACAGCTTGGCCGTTAAGAAGGAAGCCCACTACAGAGACATTCACAGCTATATTCGTCGTGCAAAACAGGTAATAATCATGTTCCGTCTCTGAACAGTAGACACCAGCAGAGTAGACAATCTTTCACGAAGACTCAAAGCGGGTCTGCCACCCGTGTGTACGTGCGAACAAACAATATAGACAGCTGAACAGATCCTTAAAAATTGACACATGATGACTAAATTGCGGTATCATTTCTGGTCGCTCCATACGCACGTTAACGCACAGCTATTTGGAAGCTTTCACGAACGCAATATATGTGACATAATCACCAACCATCATTTTACAGTGCGTCAACATTTTCACACCAAAACAGAGAACGACATACAATTGACCGCACAATTGAGAATCGAACACCAACTTGACACTCGAGATGGACAGATGTCGGCTATTAATAGAAGGTACAGCGTCTTCAACTAGGAAGATTAGTGGAAGGAGCTGGTCACGTGATATAACTTTGACCTGCGAAAGCGTTCATTTCTTCAAAACCGCGCACTTCTTCATCTTCAGCCCTGACGGACAGTCAGAGAGCCATTGTGACCTGTCCTTTACATGAAAAAAACGGCAGTTTGATCCGAAACCCGAGGTAAGCTTGTGAATCCTCAGATCAAGGTGATAACCAGATTTGTGCAGCAGGGGTATCCAGTGTTTGTGCGTCAAAATAAAATGTATTACTTATAAAATAAATCTCTGAAGTGTAAAATTGTCGACTGCAACCGTCTAGCTACACCGAGCCTTTCCCAGGCAAAATTAACAATCTCACACTTTCTCAAAACTGCAAACTCTGAAGTTATTCACTACATCTGTTAGCTTTACTATGTGCATACTACAATAATCTATCACAGAAAACTGTACGAAGTGAGAATTTCAAACGCACTTTGATGCATTTCATCAAAACTGTTTAAAATGCTTTCTGCAAACACAAGCCAGTTTGTGCACACGAACCACCGCCTGGCTTAAAAACGTACTTATTTCTGTCTATTCGCAATCTAAGTAGCTGAGAGAGGGATTATATCTTTTCTTTCCTCTTTACGAATTGAAATAATAGGGTTTGATGGAAAATAATTGTATTTATGTGTCAGATTTTCACTCAGACAAAGCACTTATTAAATGCATTGTTTAAAAAGGTTACGCTTCACAGACGCCATTTGTGACAGACGGCCTAGTTAATCTGTCCAGACCAAAAGGTAAACAAAACCTCGGTCTATTGCCAACTGTTGATCGCCAACAGAGAGGACATGATGTGCACTGTTAACAGAAGAAGAAGAATAAATTAATATTAAGGAGAAGAGAGGTGGATTACTGACAAGTGCAGCACCACGCTATTAACCCTCTCTCCAAAACAAAAGGCAGGGACCATCCAGATAAATGGAACACCCCTACGAGAAGATAAAGAACCAACATACCTTGGAGTAACATTTGATGGCAGGCTGACATGGAGAAAGCACATCAACAAAGTAGTAGCAAAAGCCAGAAGGAAAATAGCCATCCTGAGAAAGCTAAGTGGAACCACATGGGGAGCCAGTGGGAAAATACTTAGCAAAGTTTATCAACAGAGCATACGGCCACACCTGGAATACGGGTCAACTGCGTGGTGTTCGGCATCAAAAATCACACTACAAGAGCTGGACAAAGTGCAAAATCAAGCACTTAGAGTCACCACATGAGGGATGAGATCAACCCCTATAGTGGAAATGGTGAAAATGGGGAGGACACAAGCACTGAGTGAGCGCAGAGATACGAAAACGCTAATACAAGCAGAAAAGTTCCTCAGCTTGCCAGGCCACCCTATGAAGAACAGATTTGAAAACCTAGCTATGGGGCGGTTGAAAAGAAGTAGTTTTATCCACCAGGCCAAACGACTCTGCAGAGAAACCACCGATCTGCCCACAGTTGGTATCCCCCTAACAACTATTTCAGAGCGAACTCCATGGAAAGTTGAGCATAGACTATCATTACAAATCCAGACAAAAGTGAGAGGAATATTTGACAAGGAAGAACAGAACAGTGTGCAGCGCAGAACAGCCACTCTCAGCTTCCTTGATGAAGAATACCCACATGACCTCTGGATTCGAGTCTACACAGATGGGTCAGCACAAGATGCTGTACGAAATGAAGGAGCGGGAGTGTACATAGAATACCCAAATAATATCAGGGACACAGCTAGAGTACCGACAGGAAAGTACTGCCATAACTACGATGCTGAAATTGAGGCAATCAAGATAGCAACAGAGAAATTACTAAATACCAGCAATGGTACACAACCTGTGGTGCTATTGACAGATGCAAAATCAGTACTCGAGGCGCTCCTGTCTGGGAAATTGTCAGTACTAAGGACACTACTTTCTGAACTTAGCAGTCAGCATAAGGTCACCATACAGTGGATACCATCCCACTGTGGAGTACCCGGAAACGACAGAGCTGATCAATTGGCTAAGGAAGGAGCCAAAGAAGAACAGCCTGATGTGCCCGTTACATACCACCAAAAGAAAAGAATGATCAAATCAGTCAGAAAGCCACCAAAACCTGCTCAAGATGACTACCACGTTATGGATAGACCAGAACAAGTCATTATTCTGCGCCTCAGAACAGGGCACAATAGATTACGCAACCACATGTATACAAAATTCAAGATTGGTGAAACAGCCATGTGCACATGTGGATTGGCGTCGCAGACAGCAGAGCACATACTCCAAGACTGCCCAAAATATAACATATCTAAGCAAACCTTCTGGCCTATAGAGACCACAGTTGAGGATAAACTCTACGGACCGCTGTGTGAACTGAAAAAGACAGTTCAATTCATACAAGAGACAGCATTGCAGTTATAGACATATTTCAAGCGAACGAAAGAAGAAGAAGAAGAAGAGGTGGATTAGGAGAGGTACTTTATGTAACAACCTCTTACTAATGTATTGTTGTCATGATCTTGTATGGATTACATTTTGTAACAAATACACATCAGGAATTCTGTATGTTGAACATGAATAACAATAAAACACTTGATGAGTTAAACTCATATTAACTGATGAAGATGGGGGGACAAGTGGTACAAGCTATGAGAACCCCAGTCAACAGAAGTTAACTCAACACATTACATCACACAGCACTCCACACAACACCACAACAACAGCAGGTAAAAAGGAGATGATTTATAAGAAGAAGAGGAAGGCAAATAGTTAATTTGGAAGGTACAGATAAACATTTATATACACAATGCATAACCCAATGAGTTGATGAAGATGTTTAATTGTATGTCATTTATAAAAATGCATCTTATCCTTGTCTTAGTTCTGCACTATCAGCTTGACTTGAATGCTCCAAGGAACAACACATCATCACTCCTACCTATGTCTGATTGTACACTTCTCAATGAACCACAGGTACACTGAGAAAATGCATACAGCAGGTACCAGATGATAGCAGGTGCATCCAGTGTAATAATCTCTGACCCCACAATATACAAAGCTAAATGCATCCTAGTAACGTGACTCCTTGTGTAAACATTATTAACCAGCAGCTGAAGAAACAAGAAGGAAATGAAAAATAAGGTAAGAAATGTATTCCTTCTACTTTCCTGTCAATTTACATATTATTTACCCCATGCCTCTGTAAATTCTCTGTCTTTACTAATATTACACATTGCATCCCTCTCGGGAGTCTCCGTGGTGAAGTGGTCAAGCCGTCTGACTCGGGCTCCGAAGGTTGTGTGTTCGGTTCCGGGCCACGGCCTTCATTTCACGAGTGCATTTTCCTGAGACTCCCGAAGGTCGTCGCTGGAGCTACGGAGTTTGTGCTTTGTGCGACGCTTTCCGCGCTGCGGAAATTGACTGATCCATATGGGATAAAACCCGGTGCAATGCAGTCGGCCCTGTCGATTTTTAAGCGACTTTTGTTTATTGCACCCACTCCCATACGAATCTGGCTACTCCTTGTACTTGTGTCGGTACCCGAAATTACGTGTTTTACTGTAAAACTAGTTTGTTAGCGTGAATTCATTACATTTTCGCCAAAACATCAAAGAAATGTCGCCGCTTTCGATGATTTAAGTTGTCTTTGGACCTATCAAAGACATATTCCTTTGGTGGGGGTAGATATAAGACGGCAGGAAATCTTTCCTAATGATGCCACAGACAGTTTTCATAAAAATTGATCGCGAATGAAGGCATTCATATTTGAACAGAGTATAGTTATTTTACTCTATGTTGTGTGAATTCTGCAGTATGTACCTTGCGAGATGCAGCGAAATATGCCAGGCAATAATTCGTATTCAATATTATTTGTCTTAGTCGTCATTTTATTATTGTTTATTAATTTCCCCCCCCCCCCACCCCCACTCGAATTTCTATCCATCTGGCCTCTAGTTCTTGTAGTGCATATGTTTATGACTGTTGTTTCTTTGCAGGATATTTGCATATCCATTAATTTTATTTTATGTTGTCATGTTATACAGAATGTGATGGCCATATCACATCACCGAATCATAGCAGTTTCTGCTTCGGGACATGTATGTCACACACACACACACACACACACACACACACACACACACACACACGCACGCACGCACGCACGCACGCACGCACGCACGCACACACACACACACACACACTTTGTATTTAGAACAACCTTGAAAAATGTGCTCCACAGTCCATCGTGGAGCAATATGCAGCGAGTGGTTGTCGTCTGCTGGAGTAATTCTTTGCACTACAAATAGAATGATGTTATAGTATGTTCCGATTTGAATGCCTTCATTCACGATCAATTATTTTGAAAACTGTCTGTTGCATCGTTATGAAATTTTTCCAGCCGTCTTATATTTACCCCCACCCAAGGAATATGTCTATGATAGATCCAAAAACAACTTAAATCATCAAAAGCGGCGACATTCCTTTGATGTTTTGCTGAACAACTAGTGATTTGTTGCTAAAAAAGTTATGTTTACGGTAATGGAGACCTGCAAATTCAGATGACACACAAAGGCGTATCCGGATTCGTATGGTAGTGGGTGCAATGAAAGAAGTATCTTACAATCGACAGGGTCGGCTGCATTGCACCGGGTTTTTATCCCATATGGCTCAGTTTCTTTCCGCAGCGAGGAAAGCGTCGCACAAAGCACGAACTCCGTAGCTCCAGCGACGACCCTCGGGGGTCTTCGAAAAAAATGCACTCTTGAAATTAAGGACGCGGCCCGGAATCGAACATACAACCTTCGGAGCCCGAGTTAGACGGCTTGACCACTTCACCACTGAGAATCCCGAGAGGGGTGCAATGTGTAATATTAGTAAAGACAGAGAATTTACAGAGGCACGGGGTAAATAATTTGTAAATTAACAGGAAAGTAGAAGGAATATATTTCTTACCTTATTTTTCAATTACTTTTTGTTTCTTCAGCTGCTGGTTAATAAAGTGTACACAAGTATTCATGTTAGCTTTTTATATTGAGTTCGTGAAAGCTTCCAAATAGCTGTGCGTTAATGTGCGTATGGAGTGACCAGAAATGATACCGCAATTTAGTCATCATGTGTCCATTTTTAAGGATCTGTTCAGCTGTCTGTGTAGTTTGTTCACCCGCTTTGAGTCTTTGTGAAAGACTGTCTACTCTGCTTTTTACCGTTCAGAGACGGAACATGATTACTTGTTTTGTGCTATGAAAATAGTTGTCAGTGTTTCTTTTATATTGAGGCAACTCCCCCGATGTATCTCCACCTTGCCGTGGTGGGGGAGCTTGCGTGTCCCATTGACCCCATCTGCTTGCCGATGGATGAAAACTACATATCGGACAGCTTATGGGATAGGGGCCAGACTAAGAGAGACACAACCTGCTGCTCTGCAGGTAGACTGAGGATAGCAGTCAAAAGATTAAATCAGGTACACGAAGGCAGAAGACCTTGGTCCGGACAATACTCTAAGGCACAAACCCTCGGATCTGAGAGCCGGGCCGATACCCACCTACCGAAAAATAGAGGTGAGATACTGAGCAAGCTACATGCTCAGATCTGATACATGTTCGAAGGCTCTCAGCTGGGGGATATGAGGGATTCCCAGATGAGAGAGCCTGGCCGTTTCTCGTTCACTGCTGCACGAAGGTAAGGTGCTGAGTCGGCAGCACATGTAGCCTACCTCGTGAGCGAGTACAAAAAGTCAGAAAAGTGCTCCAGTCGAACGAAATGGTTACGAAAACTGTCTGTATCTAACTCATAGAGAGTGCAGACAAAAGTGGAAAAACGTCTCAATAACACGAAATGGAACGCACGGCGAGCGAACCGATTGCGTGGTCCGAAGTCAAAAGCAAAAGCTTACCGAGTGGATGTCGCCGGCAGTCTGACAATTCCTGGTGTGTGCTTGAGCGACCAGTGGCAAGCGAGATGCCCAACACATGGAAGTGAGGAACTGAAGCAACCATGAGCAGGACGTGGCAACTCCTCGGGTGATCCCAGTCTCAGAGCAATATGTGCCAGCTCTGCAATTATGGAAGCCTCCTTGGATAGCGAGGGAATGCACATGGTCTGCCCCTGCCTTCCCTTGGGGGCTGATGTCGTTGACCGTTCTATCTTGACCAGCTGAGATGTGGGCGGCATCACAACAATAAGCCTAACGTGCCTCAAAACCCGAGAAAGGCTAACCTCATTAAAAAATGCCCGCCGAAGCCGGAAGTGCCGTCCTACGGGTGGCAAAATAAAAATTGGCACTACGCATTTGCGTCCGAGTGAAACGTCTCGTCCGAATGTCACTTGTGCTAGGAACTGCTCTGACTACCTAGTTTCCGAATGCCGCTCTTGTTCGGAACAGCTCTGACTAGGTAGTTTTCCGAATGTCCGTCGTGCCTGGAACAGCTCTGAAGGGCACAAAGACAAGCACATGTCCGAACGGAAAACTCGCTGAGTGGATACCGTCTGCAGACTGGCCTGGTTTGTGCGGGAGCGGACCGTGGTGAAGGAACGCCCAATATATTGAAGTGAGGATTTAAAGCAGCCAAAAATACTCCGGATGAACGCAAAGAAGAGAAGAAGATATTGAGGCAAAAAATGAAAACACACACACTAGGTAGGTAGGTAGGTAGGTAGGTAGGTAGGTAGGTAGTAGGTAGGTAGGTAGGTAGGTAGGTAGGTAGATAGATAGATAGATAGATAGATAGATAGATAGATAGATAGATAGATAGATAGATAGATAGATAGATAGATAGATAGATAGATAGATAGATAGATAGATAGATAGATAGATAGATAGATAGATAGATAGATCCCCGCCAGAAGCCGGGCCTTGTCAGCTAGTTTATTTATATAATCACGTTTCATGAAAGAACCCCCATCACTTCCAAGTTAGAAACAAGAACCCGTGTGTATTGCTTCGCTAGAGTAGCACATTGTTTATCCATACTATTGGAATATCACGATTGTGACACGCGTTTATTCACTAAGTAAAAACAAGAAACTCGTGTGTTTTTCATCGCTGGAGTCGCACGTGTCTTCATTGTACTATTGAATTATCGTGACTGTGTGTGTTAATATTTCCAAGGGAAAGCAAGAAACGTGAGTACTAACATTACTTTATAAATATAAAATACTATCACCGCGATAATTTCAAGCAAACAGAAGAAAAATGGCGTACAACACAAGAAGTAGCTCGCAAAACAAAGAGCTTTACTCGGAAAAGGCCGCTGCCGGCCCTAAATCAAGTACCAACAGGGGGAAGGCCGGGAGCGGACCTGCCAGAGACAACAAGAAGCCAGTAGCATCTGGCCCAGCACCGACTGCCAACTCAAAGAAAAGCTGTGAGCGACTACACAACCGGAGAGAGGTGTCTAAAACCCGAGACAGCAGTCCAGTGGCCAAAATACAGAGCGAGAAGACACGACTAGTAGTAACACAAATCAATAACGGACAGGCGAAAATCACTTTGATGAATGGAGATAAGAACGATGTTTGATATTGCACTAGGAAAAAGAAACATCGAGAAAGCATATAAAACAAAGCAAGGGAAGGTATTCCTACACCCCAACAATACAGAAGAAATGGAGGCCCTCATTAAAGAAAGAAATTAAAGATACACAGAAACCCCACAATGCCAAACTGGGACATGAGATCGAGGTAGAAATCGATATCTGGAAACCAACCTGCGACATAGTGATCAAAGGCATCAGCCCTCAGTGGGACATGCCTAAGATCCTAAAGGACCTTAAGAAGGAAAACAAACACGCAAAGATACTAGACGGAGGGAGAATAATGAACGGGCAAGGAAAACCCACATCGGTGATAAAAATCAAATGTGAAGGACAAGACCCACCGAGACAGATATCACTAAACGGGGAACACAAGTACATCGAAGCATATGTTCCTCCATTAGCACAGTGCTCACTTTGCCAGAAATTTGGCCACTTCCGGCAAAGCTGCAGACAGAAAGTCCCAACCACAAGTTCTGTGGAGGACCGCACTGGAGGAGCGACTGCCAGCTCGCAAAAAACGAAACAAAGTATGCAGAACCCAATCCCAAAAGAACATGCGCCAACTGCAAGGGCAATCACGGTGCAAGATACAAGGGGTGTCCTGCATACAAAAGGGAACTGGCTGCCTGGAGGGAAGCAGTGCTAACCAAGACACCACTCAGGATAGTAAAATTGAAGCAGAACCTCCACAAAAGCGGCCCTGAAACGCTACCCAAGAGGCGAATAATGCAAACAAACACGACTAATCAGAGAGCACAATTAGCAGACAAACCACCGGAAAAAAGACAACATGCACAAAAAGAAGCCGGACCTGACACAAGACCAGAGGACGACAACCAAAGACAGGTTCACAGAAGAGTGCAGGAAGCAGAAGGAAAACTAGCAAAGGCCATCAAACAGATGGAAGAGACCACAGCAAAGATGGAAAAAAAAACGCCCAAAGCATTGAAGAACAATTGGAAAAAAATCAAAAAGATGGTAAATGACCAGGAAAGCAAACTACAAAAAATGGAAACAGAACACAATGAAATGTGGGATTTGCTCACCTCCGGCGCAAGAGGGAAAAAACCGATGTGGATGAACAGCCAGCTGAGGGAAATCCACAACGAAATAGAATCAGTCCGAAATGAAGTCAGGTCAAGTTTCAATACTGTGATAGTTCACCAACGTGGAATACTCCAGGAGAGAGCAGTACCACAGTGGCCGAGACAACAATTATATCCAGTAGAGCAGGGGTGGGCAAACTTTTCGTGTGGCGGGCCGCATTGACAAATGTAAAGCTATTGGCGGGCCGCATATATATACTGTGATAGTTCACCAACGTGGAATACTCCAGGAGAGAGCAGTGCCACAGTGGCTGAGACAACAATTATATCCAGTAGAGCAGGGGTGGGCAAACTTTTCGTGTGGCGGGCCGCATTGACAAATGTAAAGCTATTGGCGGGCCGCATATATATATATATATATATATATATATATATATATATATATATATATATATATATATATATATATATATATATATATATATATATATAACCATTTTGTTTACAGCAACCTATCACAATAAATAATTATTAATTATTTATAGGTTATTAAGCTGTATAAATAAATAATTATTGCAATTTTATTTTACTTATACACTTATACATTATATTTGACAATATGGACAAAAACTTTTACTAATTTGTTAACACGATTTTACGACTTGTTATTATAACAAATATTCTTTATTATCTATTAATGGCTTTAATTTAGACACACAGCGACTACATTGTCACTACAGTTGTTGATTTCTAATGAGATGTATGTAACTGCTTGCAATTTTTGACAATATTCTTGAAATCTGGAGCAAGTTTACTTGTTGAAATTCGCATGACAGCATGCAAGTTGCATGCAGTCCGACAATAAAGACCTATTCTTAGATTTGTTGATCTTCAAGCAAGAGAATGCTTGTTCGCAAATGCATGTTGATCCAAATAATGATAAAAGTTTAGCTGCAAAGTTTTTCAAGTTGGGAAATGATCCTTGTGATAAAGATCCATATAAATCCAGCAAACTATCTGTCTTGAATTTCTCTTTCAGGTCATGATCTGTTTGTAAGTCAAGCAGCTCCAACTGTATGTCCTCTGTGGCTGTATCAGCTTCTGCACTAAAAGGTGAACTGAGAATATTTAACTATGGCTCTAATTTCTTGAAATCTTGGAATCTCCATCCAAATTCTTCAATCATTGCATCTAATTGGGCTTTGTACTTTTCAGTCATTTCACCAGAAATGGTTTCTTGTTTCAGCAAAGGGAAGTGACAAAATCTTTTTTCACTTGCTTGTCTGGAGAACAGTGCGAGCTTTGCCTGAAATGATTTTACATATACATACAATTCATATGCAAACACACCATTACCCTGAAGTTTGACATTCAGTTCATTTAACTTTTCCATAATTTCAATGGCAAACATAAAGTCAAACTGCCACTCTTTATTGACAATGTTAGTATTAAAGTCACATGCAATGCCCTTCATCTCTAGGAACATCACTATTTCTTCTCTGAGTTCCCACACTCGCCTCAACACCTTGCCGAGACTCAGCCATCGAACATTGGTGTGGTTCAGGACATCGGAATGTTCTGTTTCCAAATCGTCAAGTAATGACTTGAACTGTCTGTGATTAAGTCCTCTTGATCTGATGAAGGTTGATGACACTGACAATTGGGTCAATAACATGCGTGATATTCAAAACAGTTTTACACATACTTTCTTGATGAATCACACAGTGAAGTGGTAATAATGTGTGGTCTGGATATTCTGCTTTAATCTTATCACTTATCAACTTTACCAGACCTACATTTTTTCCAATCAAAGCACTAGCTCCGTAAGTTGTAACACTTGCCATCTTGTTCCAAACCAACCCAGTTCTTTCAACACAGTTAGTAACAGCATTGAATATATATCATGGCCTGTGGTTGTGTCTTTGAGTGACTCAACAATCAGTAACTCTTCAGTGAGTTTGAAAGAAGAGTTTATTCCATGTATACATATCAATAATTGGGCAGTATCGTGTACATCGGTACTCTCATCCAATGCAAGAGAGTACCACAACAACAGTTTACTTGCATCTTGAAGTTTATGCATCAAATTGTCACTGATCTTGTCAACACGTCTGACCACAGTTCTCCTTGATAAAGTAATGTTGTCAAATCTGTTATTTTGTTCTTGACACATAATGTTTGCTGCATCTAGCAAACATTCCTTGATGAACTCGCCATCAGAAAATGGCTTGTTCTGTTTTACAATTCTGTGTGACAGCATAAGACTAGCTTCAGTTGCTGCATCTTGAATTGAAGACTGTTTACCGAAAACAGTTTGCTGTTTCTCCAAATTTTTCACCAAATCAAAGCATTTCCTCTCCTTCTCTTCGGTCGTTAAATTGTATCCGAAATCGGAATGTTTTGTTTGATAATGTCTTTTTAAATTGTACTCCTTGAAGTCAGCCACTGACTCACGACGCAACAAGTAAACTGATTTGCTACCAACTTTTATAAAACAGTACTTAGTTGTCCATTCATCATTAAAACACGGCATTCATCTTCAATCTTACGTTTGTTATTGACACTCATCATAATGGTACATGAAATTCTGTAAAATTCAACGAAATAACTTAAAAACTAATTTAAAATTTTTATTTCTACATGCCCTTGCGGGCCGCATAAAATCACTTGGCGGGCCGCATGAGGCCCACGGGCCGTAGTTTGCCCACCCCTGCAGTAGAGGAAGAAACTAGCTACCATGACAACGAAAACAGCACAGATTCTGAAGATAAAGAAAGAAGGACAACCAGAGACAGGGTCAGACAGCAATAACAGTAGAACCAAAAATGGATAATCTTCTTCTTCTTCTTCTTCTTCAGCGTTCCGAGCCATTGAGGTTCTTTGCTGCAAATACAATCCGTCTCGATTCGTCTCTCTGGTGGACCTTCTCTTGCCAGTCGTTGATTCCAAGTGCTTGTAGGTCTGTACATGTATTATCTCTCCACCGCCTTCTTGGTCTACCTCGGGGTCTACGGTCATTTATTTCCTGAGTGTAAGCGAGTTGTGTTTCCCTATTATCTTCCATTCTTTCTATATGCCCCAGCCATTGTAGTCTATTAGCCTTCATGATACCTGTGATTAGCGGGGACTTAAACAGATCATAAATGTCTTTGTTACTTCTTCTTTTCCACTCTCCACTTTGTGTATCCCTAATGGGTCCAAAGATGCGTCTTAAAATTTTGTTCTCAAAGGTTTGTAATAAGGCTTCGTCTCCTTTCGTTGTACTCCAGGTTTCAGAGCCATACAGCACAACTGGTCTGATCAGTGTTCTGTATATTGTGATTTTGGTGTTACGAGATAGCGCCTTTGATTTTAGTAGATGTTGTAGTGCATAGTATATCTTATTTCCAGAGTTGATTCTAGTTTGTATTTCTTCCCTTATGATGTTGGAGCAGTTGAAGATTGTACCCAGGTATTTGTATGTTTCCGTTCTTTTAATGGTCATATTATCTATTTGTATGTGGCCAGAGTTTCTAGCCATTCCGTCTCTTGAAATTACCATATATTCTGTCTTATCTTGGTTGATAACCAGCCCCATCTGTTGGGCTTTTCCCTTTAAGTGAGTCAATATTTCCAATGTCTTTTGTTCACTTTGCCCTATAATATCTATATCATCTGCATAACCAAGCAGCTTGGATGTTCCTCCAATATCACATTCCTCCTTTACCTTCCTTACAACTTTCTCTAGAGCCAGATTGAAGAGTAGCGGCGATAGTGCATCACCCTGTTTCAAGCCAGATGTTATTTGGAAGGGGTCTGATTTCCTGCCTTTATATGTTACTATATTATAAGTATCTTCCATGCATAGTCTGGTCATGTTGATTAACTTCCTTGGTATTCCAAATTCCTGCATAGCATTCCATAGACTATTCCTATGGACACTATCATAAGCCTTTTTAAAATCCACAAAAATGTTATGGAGATCTCTTTTATATTCCCAATGTTTCTCGGCTATTTGTCGTAAGATAAATATCTGATCTCTTGTTGATCTGTTTTGTCTAAAACCCGCCTGGTAGTCACCTAATATGTCTTCTGAATATGGTTTTAGTCTATTTAGTAATACTGCGGATAGTATCTTATAGCTTGTGGACAGTAGTGATATTCCTCTATAATTTCCACATTGGAACTTGTCTCCTTTCTTAAAGATAGGTATCAATAATGACTCTTTCCAGTCATGGGGTAATTCTTCTGTCCTCCAGATTTTTATTATTAGTTCGTATAGCTTTAGATGTAATGCATGGCCACCTGCCTTTATAAATTCAGCAGCAATTCCATCAGTCCCAGTTGCCTTATTGTTTTTAAGTCGTGTGATTACATATAGGATTTCTTCAAATGTAGGTTCTTCAATTTGTGGTTCGCATGTTAGAACCTCTTCCTGTGGGAAAATGTGACTTGGAGCTTCACAATTTAGTAATTCAATAAAATATTCTTTCCATGTGTTGCACATTTCCTCATTGGTATTTATCATATTCCCATTTTTGTCTTTTAAACCATATGTGTTTTGTTGGTGCCCTTGTTTCATTGACTTCAGTTCTTTAAAAAAATTTCTGGATTCATTTTTCTGGTAATTAGTTTCCATATCTGTGGTATAATAAAACGTCCTTACCCTTTCCTATTTATGGACTCCCTTAAAAATAAACAAACCCTTACAATTACTGTTTAAGTAACTTACTTAATGTAGGAGAAAATAAAACAGCGATAGACAGACCGTGGCACAGCTAAATTTATTTTGGCTTGTTTTCTCTCCCTTATCTGGCCAATCCTGGCGAGGGGGAAAACAAAGACTGAAGCGGCCATTTCTAGTCAAGACACCACGCAAGAAAGTCGACCTTTCCCTTCGGGGAGAAGGTATTTTGCCTTAAAAACATGATTCTCTTCAAGCTATTGGTATGTTATCTACATTATTAAGATATATTTATGTATTACATTGACAAGTATGTTTAATTAAGAATTAGTTACAATTCTCTTAAACCAGGCTGGATGATGTTTACTAAGGAAACACAGGTGGGCGCCACGCTGTAATTTTTCCTATGTCTTCAAATCCCTATGTTAATATCTTTTATAGGCATTATGAACTTATATCTAACTAAATAGTGTTTATAACCTATGAATAGTATGTGTACTGTAGTACATAGAGTATCAACTCTCATGTCAGAAACTCTTTTCAATTTAGGAAAGACTCCTGATTCATACTTCAGAGAAGAAAACTCGTTTCTGCCAATTTCATAGTCCTATGAAAAATAACTTCTATGCAATGGAACTATATATCCCTATCAATGCTTAGAAATCTGCAAATAATTTATGTACTGTAGAGATTGGACTTTAAAGAAACATTTTCTCAATGTAGGAGCAGACTCTTGATTTCATACTGCACAAGTAGAGAACTGGTGTCTGCCACCTTCAAATATCCTATGTAGTGTAAATGCACTGGTAAGGATGTCTCTGAACTTGTTTTATCCATGCGGGGACATACAAATAATTACGCATATTCCTGACTCTTACTTAGTCAGGGGATAAAATATTTTGCCACATTATAATCTGTAACTTGGAAATATAGTGCTAAATTTTAGTACCATTCTTTTGTTAACAGATTAGTAACCACTCCATATGAGGGTGAACATATAATCATTTCATAAAATAGTGTTAGGGACAGGCCATGGTTGAATATAAATTCATGAACAATTAAACGCGTGATGTAAGTGCATGTTCGGATAGGATTCACTCCGCATCGCCTCACCGTAGTAGAAACAGAAGCGAAGATTGATGTGAATAAATTGCTTGCAATATTCAGAAGACTGGACCATGCGGCATAAGTTATTCTTATAAATACCCTCCGAATAATAGCAGTCATTGGCAAAACATATCACAGCGATTACTATCCTCATGTGCTGTACGCAGTGGGGGAAAACAATGGATGTTTTAGTTCATGAAGATAATTCAAAAACCTAGGCTCCCTGCATCATCATTATGATTATTATGTATGATTATCATGTACTTAATATCAGAGAAATGTACATGTATGTTTTATTTTTGGTATGAGAATTTTCTCTGTTCTGATTGTTACTTTTTACTGTGGGAAGATACATTTTAATGTTGCACCTTGGGATTAGAGGATGTTGATGTAAGAATCCATGTGTTTGTCAGTACTTTAAGAAGCCAAGATTGAATAGTCTTGACCTAATGATGATTATAGTGCCGAAAGGAAGACGCGGCATTAGAAACCACAGGGATTCTGTATAGGCTATTCTCTTCAAGTAATGAGAGAGACAATATCAACATGTTGGATGGACAGAATGACTTCACCCATCTAATAGTCCCAGTAACAACAGAACAAAATATAAGTGAGAAAATATCTTACTCACTATGAAGAGTCAGAATGGCTCAACTCAGCAATGAGGGACAGTAGAACATGGACACCCACTCCTTCCACCTTCTCCCCTTGTTGTTTTGTATTTGTGTTTGTAATTGTGTTGTAAACCTTTTATCATAACACAGTAGGTTAATGCTAGTGTTGTATTCTTTGTCATCCCTTTTCTATAGAAGAGAAGCAGGTGGTGGTTGAATTTGGTGGGACTATATCACTAATACTGGATCCTGGGTCAACAGCCATAAAGTGAATGTCCAAACCATAGTCTGGATCTAGCAATACCTCAATGTTTACTGCGGCACTCAATAGCTCCATAGCGAGCAACAGATAAATTAGAAGACAACTGACTGGGTGAGTGATTAAGTCCTATTTTAGTAGGAATATCCAGGATGGACTTCAAGATCTAATAATCTACAAAGATGAAGATCATCAGAGTACTGACAACAGTGTATCGTTTGCGTTACTTCTGAGAAGTATCACCAATGGCCTCATCATTCAACCAAGTCAGTGAAACTGGGACAATCCTTCTTCAAGTTACTAAAACTAACAACAGTGAGTAACCTTCAACTGTTGGTTGGATTACCAAGTTAATATCCACAATGGATAAGTCTTCGAAAGAACATCTCACAGCTGCAACAGTCAAAAATAAGGTTCCAGCCATGCAACACCAAAGTCTAGAATACTAGACACCAACTCAACCAAATCGGAAGAGACACTGAAACAACATTATAGCCAATACAAACAAATGTACCAACTTCAGAACATCTGAACCATAACTACACCAGATTACCTCAAGGTCCAAAACCTGAACACCATCAAAAGAACCATATGAAAGCAGCTAGATGAGTAAATGCCTTTACGCCTGCAACCAAAGGAATCACCTGATGGCTTGCAAACCTGGATATGTGGTGGAGTAATATTCTTCAGTTACATGCCTGCAGCAGAATCTTCAGATGAAACCAAATGAATGATTCACCACTGTATGTTCTACACAGAAATGGAATGAATGAGAACTCTATGCTGCTCCCATGTCAGCCTAACTGCCCATCATCAAGTGTGGGATGGCCTATCAACATGAACCGGGTGTGTGACAAAGCCTTTTGAACTAAATTGGGAAACGGTTAACATAAACCGAGCTGTTGGACAGTCGTCATCTTTTCATCGATAAGATGATATAGGGAAGAACCTTCTGCAGAGCTTAAGTTGCATCTCCTGAAAGTATGACAGACCTAGGCATCAATTTCAATTGGAACACAACCCAAATGGCAACCGAGTATTCTTAAATTCAGTCTCATGGAGAGAATATGTGCTTAAGTATAATTCTATTCTTGGATTATGGATTAGAAACATTCGCCAGCCAACTTCGGTGGACATACTGTGAGTAGAAAATGACTGTGAGTATAATTCTGCACGGATAATTATGGACATTAACTGCTTTGCACTGGAGAAGAATGCCCATCCGCAACGCCTAAATGAACACTATAATTAATTAATTTAATTATTAGTATCAACTGTTTTCATGAGTGTGGTTTTCTTCAATGACAGGAAAAGGGTAAAGATTGTTTTACATGGTAATGGTGTACACCTAAAGGGTTATGTTATGACATATATGTATAATATTTTGACACCCACTCATTATTTTTAAATATGAGAATTGTACATGGTGTCAGAAATAAATGTATGTATGTTGGGTTTCTGCACCTAGACCAATGTGATTTTATCTAGGTACAATGAGTCAAGTTAGCAGAACCAATTTGTGGTTGTTGTGTTGTTTGTAATAACCTTGTTTTTTTCTGGGGTCACTGGGTACTATGTTGTAATACTGCATATCATTCCCATGCCTGTCTGAAAATGCATAGTGTTTATTACACATCTATATATGTAATTGCAGATCTTGAGTTAATACCTGAACTGTTTGTCCAAAAGTGTTGTGTACATCAAGTAAATGTGGTGTCCAATAAGTGATTGTTTATATATTGTGAGCAATCAATATCCTTCTAGCATCTATAGTTAATTTAAAGGGTGATGAAGTGGGAAGGGAAACCTACACACAGATGCCATTGTTTCAAGGATGGAACTCTTTCCTCCTGGGATTTGTGGTAAATATCCCTGATCACCCTGCATTCTTACCAGTGACAGAGAATCAATAATACCCCCTAGACATTTTAACGAATTATTCTCAGGAATTAAAATCCACATCCCACAATATCTTTGATTATATTACTCATATATTCTCGCTTCTGCTGTCTGACTATTTTTGTAGCCTCTTTACATTCATTTCTATAATGCTCTTCCTTTTGGATGTTATTGATGTCATTTAACCATACATGTCTGGCATTCTTCTTCCTAATGACTGCTTCTTCACATTTTTGATTGAACCATCTGTTCTTTCTATGCGTGGTTAACACACCGAGACATTCTTCTGCGGTAGACTGAATTGTATTCTTGATGTTCAACCAAGTTTGGTCAACGCTTTCCTCCAAAGGGTTTTGCAGAGTTTCAAGTTTACATTTTATTTCATCTGGAAATTTCTCTTTGACTGTAATGTCTTGCAGTTTTTCTCTGTTATATGTTGGGTGTAATCTTTGTAATTTAGTATAGAAAGCTCTATTAAGTTTTATTTTAAATTTTGCTCCAACGAGGAAGTGGTCACTGTGGCACTCAGCTCCTCTATAACTTCTGACTTGCTGTATGTTTGATGCATTTCTGTTGTTAATTAAAATGTGATCTATTTGATTATAGGTTCTCTTGTCACATGATTTCCAAGTTTGTTTGTGTATATCCTTTCTTTGTAGTCTGGTACTGCTAATCTGCAGTCCTTTGGCTTCTGCCAGGTTGATGACTCTCCACCCATTATCATTTGAAGTTGTATGTAGGCTTTCCATACCGGCCACTTTTTTTTATTAGTTTGCTCTCTACCTATTTTTGCATTGAAGTCTCCCAGCACAATCAGGATGTCCTGTTTGTTTGGGGATAATAGAAACGTGAAAATAATACAGTGGAACTGCAGGGGCATGAAATCCCACCTCCCAGACATCATGAAACAACTGGGGAGCCAGAACTGTATTTATGCCCTGCAGGAAACCCACCTGAAACCAAATCAACAGTATAGGTGCCGTGGGTTCACGGTAATTAGAAAGGACAGGACAGAAGCTAAAGGGGGCGGGGTTGCCCTGTTAGTGCACGAACAGTTCCAGATCGTGACACAAGAAACATTCCGCACCAAGAACTTGGAGTGTGTCAGTGCAACTATCACAGGGAACCCTAAAAACCTAACTATAATTAATGTATACTGTCCCAGTGGGATAATTGAGGATGAAGACACCCAAGCCCTCAAAACTAGACTTACCTCGGAAGCCCTAATAGTGGGAGACTTCAACTGTCACCACAACACATGGGGAGCTATACAGAACGACAGGGCTGGTACAAAACTCATGGAGTTTATCGAAGACAATCAGCTGGCAGTGCTCAACGATGGGACGATAACCAGGATAGATCCCAGGCCAAACTGCCACTGTGACAATAGCCACCATAGGTCTAGCAAGCAGCCAGTGGGAAGTGACAGAGGACACGAACACAGACCACCTACCCATAATAATCAACACCAGAACAAAACCCCAGCTAAGCGCCAACAACAACAGGCCAACCTTTCACTTCAAGAAAGCAAAATGGGAGCAGTTCAGGGTAGAGATTACCAACACAGACCTGGAACAGCTGGAACGGGAAGACATTGACAAATATACAGAGAGACTGACCAGAAACATACTGAGGATAGCCACCAAACATATCCCTAACAAAAATATGCCAGAGTACCTAAGATCGGGTAAGAAAGAGTCCCAGACACCCCAAAAACGATGGCACAACCCAGTGGGCTGGTGGAACGACAAGTGCACAGCGGCACAACAAAATAGGAAAGGAGCGCTGCAGAAATACCAAAAGGCAAGGACAGAAGAGAATTTTGAAGAATTCAAGAAATTCAGAAACGAAGCAAACAGAGCAGTAAAACATGCAAAAGAGAAGGAGTGGAAAAGATTCTGTCAAACACTCAGTCCAGACACACCAACCAGAAAGGTGTGGAAACAAATAAAAGCTATTCAAGGAAATAAAAAGACCAGCAAAATCCCAACCATCAAAAGCGAGAAACTAGCAGTAACAGACCAGGACAAAGCCAAAGTGTTCGGAGATTACTTCCACGAAGTCTGCTCTAACAATAGACTAGGAAGCAACGAAAGACAAAGAAGGGAAGAAATGACACAAGAGCTAAAAGACACAGCAGACGAAAACATCGAAGAACACTTTATGGATGCAGACATCACAACAGATGAGGTGATGACAGCGCTAAACGAAAAATCCGACACCGCGGCTGGGGCGGACATACTAAATTATACCATCCTCAAAAAGCTCCCGAATAACACCATAAAAACGATTACTAAGCTGTTTAATGTAATATGGCAGACGGGAAAGATCCCCAGGCAGTGGAAAACAGCCACGGTGATCCCAGTCAAGAAACTAGGGAAAGAGCCAACAAGGGTAGAATCATACCGCCCCATCTCACTGACATCGCACCTGGGCAAAGTTATGGAGACAGTGATAAATAAAAGAATAACATTCTACCTGGAGAAGAATGAACTGTACAGCCATACACAATCCGGGTTTAGAGCCAACAGGTGCACGATGGATCAGATCATCAAATTGGAAAACCACGTAAAGAAAGGATTCAAGAGAGGTGAAAAGACGTTGGCTGTATTCCTGGACCTAGCCCAGGCGTACGATCAATGCTGGAGTGAAGCCACACTAATCAAACTGAAGAAAGTAGGCATAACTGGTAGAACCTACAAATACATAGAAAACTTCCTCAAAGATAGAAGCTTCTCAGTGAGGATAGGGAATGAGGTATCCGACACATATGTGCAGGAGAACGGCATTCCCCAGGGCTCGGTCATCTCACCAACAATCTTTTCAATACTGGTGAACGACCTGACGATGAGATTCAAGACCAGAAAACAGGACTATCTCAATTCGCGGACGACTGCGCCACATGGAGGAGCTGCAAGGCGGCAAAGACTACAAGAGGACCCCTCCTAAAGCAAATAAACAAGCTAACAGCATGGATGGACAAATGGGGTTTCAAAATAAATACCAATAAAACGGTCAGCATGGTATTTAGCAGCAAGAAGAAGATAAATCATAACAAGGACTGGAAAATAGAGATAAAAGGGGAAACCATTAAGAAAACAAAGAGCACAGTCTTCCTAGGAATGACCCTGGACGAGCAGATGAACTGGTCAAAACATATAAGCCAGACGTTAGAAAAATGCAAGAAAGCAAGCAACCTACTGCGGGTGATAAAAGGTAACGGTTGGGGTGCCCACACCCAAACAATGCTGATGTTCTATAAAGCATTTATCAGGGGCAAGCTAGAATACGGCAGCATTGTGTACGACTCAGCATCAGAAGCCAACAAGAGGAAGCTAGACACCATACAGACCCAAGCACTAAACATCATCTTGGGTGCTGGAAAATGTACATCCAGAGAAGCCATGGAGGTAGCACTGGGTGTGCTTCCACTGAGTCTGAGGCGTAAACAGCTGACGTATAACTACTGGCTTAAGGTAGCCCAAGACAAAAACCACCCTGGATACCAAACGTTCAGCGACAACAACAGCAAAAGGGGGGGGGGGCATCCCAATAGTAAAACTGCAAAGACCGGCAGGATGGGAAGCAGCAGAGTAGATGAA
Source organism: Cepaea hortensis (assembly GCA_963921405.1). NCBI lineage: Eukaryota > Metazoa > Mollusca > Gastropoda > Stylommatophora > Helicidae > Cepaea > Cepaea hortensis. The sequence continues at coordinate 71,573,361 of OY992882.1, forward strand.
GGAAGAAATGGAGCTAGCAGAGACCCTGAAACAGACAAGACGGTTCAAGCCAACAATCCCACCATGGGAACTAACAGTCCCATTCATTGACTGTAGTCTAGCAAAGTCCATCACCAAGGACACGGAGGACACAGATGCAAGAAACACGGCCGAGGAATACATACAAGAATTCAGTAAGGACAACCTCATAATATACACAGACGGGTCCAAAAACGAACAGGGAGAGGTAGGAGCAGGGGTAGTGGTCCCAGACTGGAAGCTGAAGAGACAGTTCAAGCTAACAGACCAGACAGCAGTATGCACGGCCGAACTGGTTGCCATAATGAAAGGTCTAGAGATCGCAGCCGAAAATCCACCACTGAGACTGTGCATATTAACAGACTCCCTGTCATCAGTACAAACGCTCGGGAACTTCAATAGAGGCAACAGACCTGACATAAAAGAGGAGATACTAGCAACAGCCACTAACCTCAGGTACATGGGTTGCCAAGTCACCATCGGATGGATACCAGCACACAGGGGTATCCCGGGAAACGAACAGGCAGACAGAGCGGCGAAATGGGGAATAACCAGCACGAATCAAATCTGCACAGGCCTAGGTAAAGTAGAAGGGAAGAATATAGTCAAAAACTACATTCTCAAGGAATGGAGGCAACAGTGGCGAGACAGCGATAAAGGCCGTCATGCCTTCCAAGTATTGGGTGAACCCAGATTCAAGCCACAAGTCAAGACCAACATGAAAGCACCGGCAAACAGACAGCTGTGGAGAATCAGATTAGGCAATTGGAAAGACACAAGAGAAAACCCAAACTGCAGAGTATGCCGAGAAAACAACACCATCGAACACTACTTACTAGTATGCGACAAGTACAATAGAGAGCGAAGGGACCTGAGAGATCACTTCGTCAAAACTGGGAACCCAATGACAATGACGGAGTGCCTGCACATAAACAGCAACCCGGAAACACAGCGACTGTTCAGACAGTTCCTATGCAGAACAGGGAAGACCGTATAACCTCCCTACACTGAATATATGTATATGTGTATTTGTTTGTATCTGTGCATGTTTATATATGTTGTTTAAAAAAAAAAAAACAATTCATAAAAATATTTAAAAAAAAAAAAAAAAACACACACACACACACACACACACACAAAAATGGCGGGGTGAAGGGTAGGAAGGTGGGTTGGCTCTTCCGGTAGAGCACCTAAATTAGGAAGACAGGGAGACCTGGTCATCGTGTTGCCACACCACACCCACACGCGATGAATAAAACCGCCAAAACTCACAAGCGTAAACGAGTTTGTAACGGTGACCGGGGGGGGGGGGGGCAACTTGAGATTTGCAATTAAATGCTCTGCCCTTGCCTACATCAAGTCCTTATGAGGACTGGACATGACCGGGCCTAGCCCCGATGAGAATAACACAAGAAACGACAAGCAGTTAGCAGGGCTAACAGAGAAAAGAAGCCAAAAAACGAGAGAATGCGGGCCCAGTAGGCCCAACCAAGGACCGGTCTTTACCAGGACCAGCACAAAACAAATCTATCCAACGAACAGAGCGGAACCAATAAAACTAGTAGGAATAAGGACTAACAATCCACACAACTACGGCTCTCAACAATAACCACAGCTGATGAAGCAGGTTAAACGAGGCCGAATTTGGATTTTTTTTTGTTGGAAAATTGGAATTGGAATGGGAAGAACCCCCATTTGGAGACACCTCTGAGCAATTCGAGCTGTTTGTTTCAAAACGGAAATCACGTGAAAATTTTAAAAAATGTGGGGACGTGTCTTGGTGAAGCTGTAATACTGTTAAAATGATGGACGTAATCTCTAAGTCGTAATTTATATACCGCATATAAACAAACTTTGAAATCTGCTGTAAAATCTCCAGAACAAAAATGTTTTTTGTTGGGTGGACATAATGATAAGGTTATATACTAAATCTCATCATTTTCCCTCAGTTGGTTACTGAGATATTGAATTTTATATTGAGGCAAAAAAAAAAAAAAAAACTATAATTATCAACGGAAGAAAGAATATGTTTGGCTGAACAAGTGTATCGAAATAGCGGTCGATACACACGGATGGTTGTTTAAAGATTTATATATTGCTGCAATCAAGATCATTCTTATTCGTTATATTACTACCTCGATCGAGCAAAACAAACCATCCTGTTCCGTATCAGAGTAGGACGGAAAAATTAAACCAAGCTTGTTGTATTTACAATGATAGTCATCAGTGGTGCATATTTTACAGATGTCTTTGTAAAGTGCACTTCTTGGAGGTAGGGATGGAGCGCGTCTGGGAATGTCGAGATTGCTGTGATGTGGGACTCAACTCCAGAACTGATCAAGAACACCAGAAACCGAGATTGTGACATGGCACATGGTGTTTATGGTTCTAATTGCGATCATTTTTTTTTTTTTTGCGTTGCCTCTGATTTGGATTGTTAGAAATTAAACAATGTGCCACTGTCATTGACCAAATCCCAAGAATTTGTTCACTAGTGTTTTAAGTTTTAGGACAGGCTAGAGGTTAAAAAAAAATGGACCAGTATTCATTCACTTACTAATACAGTGGTTGCTAGTTTGATTCCCAGCGGTGGCAGGGTTGAATACTGTGGACACTGAAAGGTAGGGGAAGAATACCTTTGGTCAATGACAGTTGGAACACACTGTGTCCGGTACAGGCGTTGGTATGCAGCCCCCCCGTGTTTCCCGGGTACACCCCATCCAGCCCCGCAGCAGACGTCACGTGGCACAAGTGAGCTGGTAGCCAGCCAATCATCGCACAGAACGGTGCTCAGTGTGTAGCAGCGGCGTCCCGGGTTGCGTCTTTGAATGTTCTTTCTGAGGCCATGGTAATGTAACTTTTGTACATTTGCTTCGCAGTTGTTTCTAACAAAGTTATCAACAGCTAACTATACAGTGTCATCTGAATAGTTCAACACTTTATGACTTACTGTTGTACAGCTTTCGCGAATTGTGTCTCCGCTTCTGTTTTCAGTTCTTATTTTTAGTATTTAGTTGCATATTTTGTTAACGTCTCAAACTCCAGTATTGTGATTTCTTGACAAGTTAACGTTCAGGAGTTTGCCATTGCCGTTACTTTCTGGACTCCTAGTCATACCATTGTATGAAAACCAGCGCAAAGCGGCCTGCTTCCAAATCGCCCGACAGCACTGCACTCAGGTCATTCCCATTCCCGGTTCATGCCCACACGCACTGGAAACGAACAAATAAAAAAACAAACTTATTTAGGCAGCTCTATAGTATATGAGGAAAGACATATTTCAGCTAATGTTTCACCCTGAGTCTATTTAAAAAAATGTTTAGTTCATCATGGCGCGGTGGTGATGCTTCTCCACATTTTGAGATCTGTGACGGCATGGATTAATTTATGTGTTGACTCCCTCCAGTGCCATGACACAGGAATGTCAAAGATGTTCTCTCAATGTCTTCCTCTATCTCTTTCCACAAAAATCTTTCCAGTTGTCACAAGTTGCAGTTTGTCTTCTCATTGTCTAAGAGTCTTACTCTTAGCTAGAAAATCATTCTCATTGGCTTCTCACTGAGCTAGAAAACTGAAATACTACAAATATGTATTCCACCAACAAAATGATTACTTGTAATATTTATAGCTGTACCTGTCCATGTGCTGATTAGAACTATGTAGGGAGGGCTACCTGACGTCCCAGTTTTCTTACAGATCCATTTTTAAAAATACAAGTTGGAAAAATGCTTTAAGGATGACTGTTTCTTCTGGTTTCTTCCTGGCATACGAAAGAATTAATTAAAGGGAGAGTTTATTCACAACCAAGTTGCGAATAAATGAAGTCTCTATTCGCAACCAAGTTGCGAATAAACAAAGTCTCTATTCGCAACCAAGTTGCAAATAAACGAAGTCTCTATTCGCAACCAAGAGTAGATACAAACAAGCTGTGGGAAATCCTTAGACAATATATGGAGTGAGTACACATCTAACAAACCAATTTAGAAGCTTATACAATTAAGCAGCCATATGCGGGGAATATGCATGTTCCATACTGCGGGGAATACGCGGGGAATATACATATTCCATACTGCAACAACTATAGGGGTATCTCACTTCTGTGTATTGTTGGAAAAGTATTTGCCAGAATTGTTCTGCGCAGACTTCAAGTCCTAGGAGATCAAGTCTACCCCGAATCACAGTGTGGCTTTCGACAGAACCGGTCTACCACTGATATGATATTCTCATTGCGACAAATGCAAGAAAAATGCCGTGAACAGAATCAACCACTGTTTATTGCCTTCATCGACCTCACAAAGGCATTTGATTTGGTCAGTCGTGAGGGTCTGTTCAAGGCACTAAAGAAGATTGGCTGCCCACCAACTCTTCTGTCCATTGTGGAATCGTTCCACACAGGCATGAAGGGTATAATCAAGTTTGATGGTGCAACTTCTGAAGAATTTGAAATCAAGAGTGGAGTTAAGCAAGGTTGTGTACTAGCTCCCACCCTCTTTGGAATATACTTTTCACTTCTACTGAAATATGCATTTCGTGATCAGGCTGGTGGTATATACATCCACTCACGCTCAGATGGCGGCCTCTACAATGCTCAGAGATTGAAGGCTAAGACCAAAATTAGGAGGGTACTGATCAGAGAGTTGCTTTTTGCAGATGATGCTGCAGTTACGACCCACTCTGAGGAAGAATTGCAATGTCTACTATCTGCATTCTCCAATGCTTGTTCTGAATTTGGTTTAACAATTAGCAAAAAGAAGACACAGATTATGTCACAAGGTGCACATGGGGTACCATCAATCTTTATTGACGACGCCAAACTAGAGATAGTAGACCATTTTACATATCTAGGATCAGTGGTAAATAGCAAATTATCCCTAGATCAGGAAATCAACATCCGGATTGGTAAGGCAGCAACAACAATGAACAGGTTAAGAAAAAGAGTCTGGGAGAACAGGAAGCTTACTGCCAAAACAAAAGTCCTTGTCTATCAAGCCTGTGTCCTTAGTACTCTTCTCTATGGCAGTGAAACCTGGACAACTTACTCACACCAAGAGAACAATTTAAACAGCTTTCATATGCGGTGTCTGCGAAGAATTCTTGGTATTAAGTGGCAAGACAAAATCACAAATACTGAAGTATTGGAAAGATCAGGTTGTGTGACAGTTTATTCCATGCTCAGTCTTCGTAGACTTAGATGGATAGGACATCTTAGGAGGATGGATGATGGTAGAATACCAAAGGATATCTTTTTTGGTGAATTACAGATGGGTAAGAGATCTCAGGGTCGGCCTCTACTACGATACAAAGATGTGTGTAAGCGGGACATGATTGATACAGGCATTGATAATGCACATTGGGAGCAAGTCGCCGCTGAACGTGTTGCATGGAGGGCAAATATCAGAAATGGAATAAAGTCAAAGGAGAAAATTATTGCAGAAAAGTCACACACCAAGCGTTTGAGACGTAAGATGGTGCATGATGGTGGAAATGACCACGTGTTCACATGCACCCACTGTGAACGGACATTTACAGCGCAAATTGGCCTTATCAGTCACACTCGCTACCGCCATAGTTAAAAGTTATTATGCCTTTTTAAAGCACAAACTATCGTCTGTCAAGACGGCAAGGTGCCAATGATGCGGGGAATGCCCAAGTCTGCCCCTGCTTGAAGTCTGAGTGGGTTTACCTGATGGTGAGGGACAATGGTAATAGGAAAAATAATCCACATGCAAATATCAGTCCAGTGCACTCTCCAGCAGTGGCAACTATTAGTAGTAGCACGTATATTGGCTACGCTTGCGTTCAAAGCGAATGAACAAACAACAAATTCAGATAAACAATAAACCTCTCACGATATATTTATTTCCGTGAATTAATCCTGACACTGATGTATGGCTTGGTTTGGCAAATCAACAGAATGTGTTGTTTTTTTGTTTTAATTCCCGGGCATGTTTACGTTCAGTAGTTTGCCATTTCTTTCTGAACTACCGGCACTCATACCTCTGTATGAAAACCAATGCAAGGCGGTCTGCTTCCAAATCACTGCAGCTAGGTTTCGAACACGGTATGCAGGATTACAAAATGCATTCATAACCACTTCACTACAGACCCAGCGACTATTCATGTTTGTTTCAGAAGGTACAGTTAGTTGGGTGTCTTTTACAGGACATCAAAATCAACCATGGCATTTATTCCAGAAGTTGGTGTTGTTGCCTTCCTCTTATGCCGTTAGGCGTCGTGGAGAAAGTTAATTGAAGCTCCAGCACCTGTCCTCCAGTTCCCTCCGGTTTACCAGATAAATAGTTACTATCAGTTACCAGTAAGTTAGCTAATTTTGTCAAAATGCTGAATAACTGTCTTTGTATATAGTTATCTTGTCGCTTTCACTTAATAAATTTCTGAAAAATGAAAAAAAAAATATCGCCGGCTGGGAATCGAACCACGGTTAGAAGCGGAGATGCTCACTGCTATGATACTGGGACCACGATGAAAGCTTAACACAAATGTATCATATAGTCAAACACATGTCCCACTGACGTCACTTATGTCACGTGACTAGCCTTTGGTTGCGAATAAAGACTTCGTTTATTCGCAACTTGGTTGCGAATAGACACTTCGTTAATTAAATTTGATATTAAGTTGGTAGAATAAAGTTTCTTTGTCAGCATTGAATTCTATATTTGGCTTTCTTTTATTACTATAATATATCCTTGTATTAAATTTACTATATTTTTACTGTATAAGTTGTATAGGTCTGTAGACATTAAACATTCCCTGTCGCACATCTCTCTTGGTTAACAATTGTTCATTTTGATAGCAACGGTTAGAAAAAAATTATTCAGGAGCCAACCCCCTTTTTTTCAGGAGCCAGCCCCTTTTTTTCAGGAGCCAGCATAGTTTGTTTCAAAAATGGGTTAAGAAAACCATGAACCGAACTAAGTTAAAGCTACATATTTTGAAATGTGCCATTAAAACATCAAATTTAAGTAGCACATGATCAAATTGTTTACTTTTTTAAAGAGACTCTTATCAAAAATATCCATGAGTCAGCTGTCTTCTTTATAAAATAGCATATGTGTATTACATTTTCCATAAAAATAACAATCAATAGTTTTTGATGGAATGAAGTCCTTTATTGCTGACCTTTTAACAGATATCACCAGGTCACTTAAGTTCTTCACAAGCTAGGTTTTTAGTTTTGTAACATTCTCTAATCTGGAGCCTCGTTCACATGAGGATGAAGAAACAGGAACTGTTGCTACTCACCCGAGGAGTTTCCTACAACTGGAAATCATTCTGTGGCACACAACCCTCCCCCCCCCCCCTCCCACCCCCACCCCCATGCCAAGCACTTGGAGCTCCATGCCAAGCACTTGGAACTCATCTATGTTGTCCTCTTCAGTTTCAAGGTCTTTTAAAAAATAGTAGCAAGAACTTTTGTCTCACTTTCACCTTCATTTTTCAACAATTGTCCTGATGGCCAGGAATGTGTGTCAAGAATACCAGAGCATTTGTCAGACATCTTGTCTTTCATAAATTTAATCCCACTTGTCAAGAGTTTTGCTAGATCGCCTAATGCAGTTTTTATCTGACACACCTGATAACTGCATTCCAAGAAAACTCCTGAAAGTATAGCAGAAATTATTTGCTTTATTGAGCCCCTGGTGTGTCTATGTTGCTACAATGAATGAATTACTACCTTTGTGTGCACTGATATTTGACTGCAAATCTGATCTTGTCTCAGGAATGCAAGAGAGTCTGTTAAGTACAGTGAGATAGTCATAGGAAAAAGTAAGTTACATTGACAAACTAGTTTTTATTTTCTTTAGGAGACCTTTAGCAGTGTTTCCTTCTCCATTTTTCCTTTCAGAAATACTCCCCACAATGCAACACAAAGCATTCCCAGTCCTTGACATTGACATGGTGTAAGTATTGTAATTTGGTTATTTCACATTCCAGTAGTTCCAGTAGCTGTGAAATGTTCATTTCACAAAGCCTTTTTGATTAATGTTAACTTGTATAGTGTTCCCAATGGGGTGATTTTGAGTTTCACATTTTTCAGTGAGTGAGGAAGAGTCAGTTTTGGATTGCGTGTAACACAAAGGACCCTACAAAGTTTCCAGGTATCTTTGTTATAGATACCAAGGATACTTATTCTATTGGTCCCTACCCCTACTAATTTTGTACCTGTGAATATTTCTCCATGCCCTTCCAGCAACAATTTATTACGAGAGCTTTTAAGTACCCATCACTTGTTGCATCATCCAGTGACACAACAGAAAGGAATTTGTCCTTCACCTTTCCTTATATTATAAAATCAACATATAGTATCAGCTCCACATCACCAGATATGGCTGTCCATCCATCAAGTAAAATACTGGCATATTCCTTTATGTAGCAGATAGTCTTCACAAAGATGTATCAAATCAATTCTTGACATTGTATTTCACACTGAATGTCACATTTAGCTTGATTAACAATGCAACAAAACCTTCACATGGGCAAAATGATACAATTCAATGAAAAGTACATTCATATGTCACAGCATATTAGTATCCATTTAATAATATATAATAATAATATATATTTAATAATATAATAAGTACTTGGTGTGATGAAGCTGGGGAATTGGTCAACCCAACAAAGGCAACAGTGACTTGGTTCTCGTTGAATAATCATATTGTCAACACTCCAATACCAACTGTAAAGCTGTGTTCAGAGACGGTGGAAAGAACGCAGGCAATGAATTACCTGGGGATACGGTTTGTTGAAAGGCCAAGCGGGGTTTGGCTGCGATGTGCATGATGGCGGCAGCAAACTGTGAGCAGCGCCATCTATGTCTTCTGTACGAGGGGCTGGTTTTTGAGTATGCAATGGCAATCCTGACTCTCAGCTGTAAGCAGATAGAATGGATGGAAAGGATACAGAATGAAGCTATGTGCATTATTCTTGGATGTACAAGAGATACAGTATGCAGGGCGATGCGCTACCTTCTTGATTTTCCAACCATTGAAGACAGAATGCAAGTTTGCAGAGCACGCACCTACCTCAGAGTAGACGCAAACACACAACATCCACTGCATAGTGAAATTATGAAGGTGAAGGGCAGCAGGTTAAAAAGAGGACGGTCGTGGATGGGTCAAGCTGAAGACATTCTTCAACAGGTGTGTTCACTTGAGGACTTAGAACCTGGCGAGGAGTGGGGACAAGTGCCAACAGATTTCTGCACATCCTTTTCAGTTTGCATCCAACTAGATAGAAAATCCGGCTGCTGTGGAGGCTGAAGTACAAGCGTTGATTTTCGAGAATTCGCTAGACGGTGATGCGGTCATCTACACAGATGGATCGGTCGTCCGACATGTGAGAAGCTCATGGGCCTTTACGGCTCGGGCCGGAGGGAGAATTGTGAAGGAGGACTCTGGTGCTTTCACTGAAACCACAAGTAGCCTGACTATGGAAGTCATGGCAGTAAGTAAAGCAATAACATGGCTCAAGACACAGACATTCACTAGGGCATGTTTCCTTAGCGACTCGATGAATATGATCAAGAGGATAGAGGTGGGGTGGATCCGAAGAGAATGGTTGCTGTCTCTGGAGTGGTCTCGGCTGGCAAAGATTAGTTTCATCTTCGTGCCAGGGCATGCGGGAGTACAAGGAAATGAGCGGGCTGACAAGCTCGCAGGTGAGGCTACGGTGGAGGGCGGACGCGCCATGGACCAGGCTGACATTCTGAATGCTCTACGAGAAGTAAGACTCTTGCATGAACCAAGAGATGACTGTGAATCTACAACCATGGCCAGACTGCGAGAACAGCAAATTAAAAGAGGGGTGGGCAAACAAGAACACTACGTAGGAAGCCAAAGAAGATTGATAAACCAACACAGAACTGGTGTCGTTAGCTGCTACATGCTGCGAGATTTGCTAAGGGGATCAGAGCACTTATGGACTGAATGGTTCGATGTGCAATGAGGATGATCTGTCGACTAACTAACTAACTAATGGAGGATGAAGGATGAAAGAAGATATATATAGATATAGATAAATGAGAGAACAGGTGTCACTGAGCTGAGGGACATGATTTCCCACGCCAGTTAGCCACTTCATGGTGGATTCAATCTCAAGTCCTATCTCGGACTTATGTAAAATTAAGTAGAGTCCAAAATCAAGGAATGCGAATCATAACTGGAAGCCTGAAGACAACGTCTATTCATTCATTCATTGGCACCTTGCCGTCTTGACAGACGATAGTTTGTGCTTCAAAAAGGCATAATAACTATTACCCATGGCGGTAGTGAATGTGACTGATAAGGCCAATTCGCGCTGTAAATGTTCATTCACAGTGGGTGCATGTGAACATGTGGACATTTCCACCATCATGCTTCATCTTACGTCTCACATGCTCGGTGTGTGACTTATCTGCAATAATTTTCTCTTTTGTCTTTATTCCATTTCTGATAGTTGCCCTCCATGCAACACGTTCAGCGGCGACGTGCTCCCAATGTGCATTATCAATGCCTGTATCAATCATGTCCCGCTTACACACATCCTTGTATCATAGTAGAGGCTGACCCTGAGATCTCCTACCCATCTGTAATTCACCAAAAAAGATGTCCTTTGGTATTCTACCATCATCCATCCTCCTAAGATGTCCTATCCATCTAAGTCTACGAAGACTGAGCATGGAATAAACTGTCACACAACCTGATCTTTCCAATACTTCAGTATTTGTGATTTTGTCTTGCCACTTAATACTAAGAATTCTTCGCAGACACCGCATATGAAAGCTGTTTAAACATTTCTCTTGGTGTGAGTAAGTTGTCCAGGTTTCACTGCCATAAAGAAGAGTACTAAGGACACAGGCTTGACAGACAAGGACTTTTGTTTTGACTGTAAGCTTCCTGTTCTCCCAGACTCTTTCTTAACCTGTTCATTGTTGTTGCTGCCTTACCAATCCGGATGTTGATTTCCTGATCTAGGGATAATTTGCTGTTTACCACTGATCCTAGATATGTAAAATGGTCTACCATCTCTATTTCGGCGTCAATGAAGATTGATGGTACCCCATGTGCACCTTGTGACATAATCTGTGTCTTCTTTTTGCTAATTGTTAAACCAACTTCAGAACAAGCATTGGAGAATGCAGATAGTAGACATTGTAATTCTTCCCCAGAGTGTCGCAACTGCAGCATTGTCTGCAAAAAGCAACTCTCTGATCAGTACCCTCCTAATTTTGGTCTTGGCCTTCAATCTCTGAGCATTGTAGAGGCCGCCACAGTAGAAGTGAAAAGTATATTCCAAAGAGGGTGGGAGCTAGTACACAACCTTGCTTAACTCCACTCTTGATTTCAAACTCTTCAGAAGTTGCACCATCAAACTTGATTATAACGATTCCACAATGTACAGAAGAGTTGGTGGGCAGCCAATCTTCTTTAGTGCCTTGAACAGAGCCTCACGATTGACCAAATCAAATGCCTTTGTGAGGTCGATGAAGGCAATAAACAGTGGTTGATTCTGTTCACTGCATTTTTCTTGCATTTGTCACAATGAGAATATATCAATGGTAGACCGGTTCTGTCAAAAGCTACATTGTGATTCAGGGTAGACTTGATCTCCTAGGACTTGAAGTCTGCGCAGAACAATTCTGGCAAACACTTTTCCAACAATACACAGAAGTGAGATACCCCTATAGTTGTTGCAGTCGCTCCGATAACCCTTGTTCTTGTACAGTGTTATGATGCTTGAATCTTTGAAATCCTGTGGGACTTGTCCTCGCCAGCATAGCTCTATTATAGTGTGTTTTTTTGTTTGTTGCCTCAATATAAAATTCAATATCTCAGTAACCAACTGAGGGAAAATGATGAGATTTAATATATAACCTTATCATTATGTCCACCCAACAACAACATTTTTGTTCTGGAGATTTTACAGCAGATTTCAAAGTTTGTTTATATGCGGTATATAAATTATGACTTAGAGATTACGTCCATCATTTTAACAGTATTACAGCTTCACCAAGACACGTCCCTGCATTTTTTTAAATTTTCACGTGATTTCCGTTTTGAAACAAACAGCGCGAAGATTCAGAGGTCTCCAAATGGGGGTTCTTTCATGAAACGTGATTATATAAATAAACTAGCTGACAAGGCCCGGCTTCAGGCGGGGATCTATCTATCTGTCTAGCTAGCTAGCTACCTACCTACCTACCTATCTCCTGCCTGCCGACCGACCCACCCACCTACCTTTCTGCCTACCTTTCTACCTACCTACCTACCTTTCTGTCTGTCTGTCCGCGCTATTTAATATTGATAAAAGTTACTAGAAAAAATGTGAGGACCATGTGTTGAAAGAGGAAGAGGACTATTGGAGAAAGGATGGATTGAATTTTATGCAACCGAGAGGATTCATCAACCTACTGGAATTGTCTGACACAGATTAAGGTCTGAGCAGATCGCAGACCTTAATCTACGTACACACTTACTGGGATATTTTGCTCCAACTATTCAGACAAATTGCAGGCCCTAAACATTACAGCATCAGCATCAGCTGAAGAAACAAGGAGGAAATAGAAAATAAGGTAAGAAATATAGTCCTTCTACTTTCCTGTTAATTTACAAATTATTTACCCCGTGCCTCTGTAAATTCTGTCTTTACTAATATTACACATTGCACCCCTCTCGGGATTCTCCGTGGTGAAGTGGTCAAGCCGTCTGATTCGGGCTCCGAAGGTTGTATGTTCGATTCCGGGCCGCGTCCTTCATTTCACGAGTGCATTTTTTCAGAGACTCCTGAGGGTCGTCGCTGGAGCTACGGAGTTCGTGCTTTGTGCTACGCTTTCCGCGCTGCAGAAAGAAACTGAGCCATATGGGATAAAAACCCGGTGCAGTGCAGACGACCCTGTCGAATTTAAGCTACTTCTTTCATTGCACCCACTCCCATAGGAATCCGGATACACCTTTGTGTGTCATCTGAATTGACAGGTCTCCAATTACTGTAAACTTAACTTTGTTAGCGAGAAATCACTAGTTGTTCAGCAAAACATCAAAGGAATGTCGCCGCTTTTGATGATTTAAGTTGTTTTTGGACTTATCAAAGACATATTCCTTGGGTGGGGGTAAATATAAGACGGCTGGAAAAATTTCATAATGATGCAACAGACAGTTTTCAAAATAATTGATCGTGAATGAAGGCATTCAAATCGGAACATACTATAGCTGGTGGATCTGTAGAGTGTGTGTGTCTTGCCCTCTCCTGATAACCTCTATTGGAATCCCATCCTTACCTGGAGCTTTGCCAGATGCAAGTTCATTTATAGCACACTTAACTTCTGTTATGGTGGGAAGTGTGTCCAGGTGGTAAAGTGTTGGTAGAGCCTCTATGGCATTGATGGCATCATCCGCTAGTTTGGTCTCACTTGAGTAAAGCTCCAAATAGTGTTCTACCCATCTGTCCATCTGCTGTTTCTTATCAGTTATGATTTCTCCAGTCAAGGTTTTCAATGGTGCACTTCTTTTGATCATTGGACCACAGGCTTTCTTTATTCCTTCATACATGCTTCTGATGTTTCCCTTATCATTTGCGATTTGAATGGACTCACATAACTTGATCCAATAATCATTTGCACACTGCCTGGCAGCCTTTTGCACATCCTTCCTAGCTTGCTTTAGATAACTCAGAGTGTTACGCGTTGGTCTTTCCTTGTTTATTAAGAGAGCTATCTTCTTCTTATCAATCAAGGGCTGCAGAGTCTCGCTGTCTGCCGCAAACCAGTCCTGCCTCTTATGATCCACAGAGCCGTAAACCCCTACAGCAGTTTTATAAAGTTTCCTAAAGTTGACCCCACTTTTCATTTACTGTACAATTTTCTGGTGTATCAGTGAAAGCGTCTTCAAGTTGCTGTTGAAACTGAAAGCACTTTTCAGGATCGTGAGTGTTAATAATATTAATCCTGGGGCTAGATTTGTGTTTAGCTGTGTAGATTCTCTTTGGTCTCAGTCTAACCCTTGCAACAACCAAAGAATGATCCGTATCACAATCAGTACTGTGGTAACTTTGTTTGAGTCAATGATATATGGTTGAGATGTTGTCTCCGTTTGATGAAGTCCAGCTGATGCCAATGGCTGGATCTTGGATGTTTCCATGTGACCTTATGTAGCTCTTTTGTTTTAAAAAAGGAGTTTGTAATACATAGGTCATTTCTGGTGCAATGCTCCAGCAGCCTTTGCCCATTTTCATTCATGCGACCGATGTATTTTCCAAGGCACACTGGCCATGAACTCGAGTCCTTCCTTGCCCACACGAGAATTGAAATCACCGAGCATATAAATGTAGTCAGATTTTGGAACTGCCTTGATCACAGTCTAACTCCTCATAGAACGAATCCTTCACATCATCAGAGGAATCGGGTGTCGGTGCATATGCAGTAATAATGGTAGCAAAACCACAAGAGGTTGCCAAGCGCAGCGATAATAGTCTTTCATTTCCTCCTGCTGGAATTTCAGTCATTCCCAGTAGCAAATTCTTCACTGCAAAGCCCACACCGTGTTGCCTTTTTTCTGCCTGCCCTTCCTAAAAAAAGGTGTAATTGTTTTCCCTGAGTGACCCTTCCTCAGCGAGGCGAGTCTCCTGCAGGCCAGCAACATCAATGTTAAGACGATTGAGTTCGGCATCAATCACAGCCGTTTTTCTCACATCAATATTGGTCAAGTCAGTGGAAAATCCTGGACACATGGTTCTCACGTTCCAGGTTGCAAGCCGTAGCTGAGATTTCTATTTTTCTTTTTATTAGTACCTGGTGCATTGGTTTTACAGCCTGCGATTCAGATTTTGTCCTAGCCCATGCACCTATTGAAGCAGGCAGGCTGTGGCGGATCAGCACCCAATTGGCCGGGGGCTGCCCAGCCTGAGGCGGGTGGTAGCTGATCAGTGACACCTGTAGGTGTCTCCCACCCTCAGAGGCAACGCGTGGCGCTCCACTTCTACGCCAATTGACAGGGACTTATAACCCGTAACAGTTGCCTCTCGCTTTGATTCTGAGACCGGTTAAGACCAGGGATGGTGTTATTGCCTCTCCATAGCACAAAGCCTGGGCTAAAATATAGAGATCATGTGTTGCCCATGCAGCATGATCCCTCTCTCGGCCTGCCTAGTTCACTCCAGAGGAAAGTAACACCTCTACATCTGGAACAAGACAAGCTGCAGAAGCTGCCGGATCGGCAAAGCAATGCTCTAACTGTCCGCCTGTCGGAGCTTTGATCCTAGACCAGCCGCCAACCAAGGCTTAGGGCCTGGTCTACCCTGCCATAACATTTTGTCTTTATGTTAGCATTTCCTTGCACCAGGGTAAGGCTTGTACACTCCCAAATGCGGTCTTCCACCCGAAGCCATTGGCACAATGTGGGGTGTCGGGTTTGGTAAGCGCTGCCCAACGTTCGGCGCTAACAGAATGCAGGTAGTACCGTCTACAAAAACAACACCTATTAATGAGTTAGAAAAGATCACTTGTTTACAACCAATGCAGGGTAGAAGAGATAGCAGAGCCCAGCAACAAGCAGAAAAATTTAGAAGATTGACAGACCACCCTATGTATAACAGGTTTAATGGTTTTGGAAAGGGAAGACTGAAGCGTAGCAACTTTGTAGAAACTGCAAACCGAAAGATTAGGGCAGATCCCATACTTAACATATCAACAGTCAAACCCATTTACAATGCACACAAGTTCCCAGCTTGGAGACAGCAGTAACTGCCTGAGATGATAGAAAACATTCCTGGTATTGAGAAAAAGAACACTCAGAATGAAACCAAAAGAAGAAAAATAACCCTAAACTACATAAAAGAACATTACCCAAGCAGCAATTAGACCCATGCATATTCAGATGGATCAGCCAAAAATTCAATAGAAAATGGAGGAGGAATTCTGCTAAATTTAAAAAATGGAGTGAAAAAAAAGTCGGTGGCAACTGGAAAATTTTCAAGTAACTTAAAAGCGGAGGTAGTGGCTTTGAAAACTGCAGCAGAAATGCTCTTGATGGAGGAAAATAAAGAGAAGCAAATAGCTATCTTCACAGATGCAAAGTCAGCTGTCTCAATACTGAAGAGCAAAAACAGCACAGAACTAGCTGACCTAAGAGCAAGCATGCCATGGTCTGTGCCAGAAATCCAAAAAAGTTGTGATACAGTGGATCCCATCACATTGCTGTATACCTGGAAATGAAGAGGCTGACAGACTAGCCAAAGAAGGTGGACGACTACCACAGCCTGACATAGACATAACCTATAATGAGGCAAAGAGGTTTATAAAAAGCACTTAAAGAACCAAATGGGAATCAGAGCATCCAGGCTACCAGAAAGATGATGCATATTACAAACTCAACTCCGCACAGGACATAACAGGCTGAAATACCACTTGTTCAATAAAGTAAAGATAGGAGATACCGATGAATGTAATTGTGGAACATTTAAAATGACAGCTAAACATTTGCTGCAGGAGTGCCCAATATATGCAGAACAGAGAAAGAGATTTTGGCCCACACCTGCTTCATTTGAGGACAAGCTCTATGGAGACATCAACAAGCTCAAGTTGACTGCAGCTTACTTTAACTACATTCAGGTTGACATTTAAAGGTGCATGAAGAAGTATGTAGACTGCCACACTTCATACCACAGGTATGTTGGTTACAAAAGTGTCCCAGAGGCATGAAATTGAATATTGCTTGGGTAGCAAATCCATTACGTGGAAAGTCCGAATCAAAAGCTCACTGTGTGGGCTTCATAAAAAGTGTAAAAAGTGTCCTAGTGGCATGAAATGGAATATTGCTTGGATAGCAAATCCATTACGTGGAAAGTCCGAATCGAAAGCTCACTGTGTGGATGTCATCTGCAGACTGCATTCTTCTGGTTTCCGGAAGAACAGCCTATGGTGAACGGAAGGCCCAATATACGGAAGTGAGGCTAAGCAGCCATGTGCAGGACGTGGCGATTCCTTGGGTGAGCCCAGTACCAGAGCGCTGTGTGTCGGCTCTACAAGTATGGAAGCCTCCTTGGATGGCGAGGAATGCCCATGGTCTGCCCCTGCCTTCTCTTGAGGGCTGACCAGGATGTCTTTGGCTGTTCAATATGGGCCAGCTGGGATGGGGGATAATGCCACAACAGTGAGAGTCAAACGTCCTAAGAAACCACTGGGAAGGTTAATCCGGTCAACAAATGCCCGCAGAAGTCGGATGTGTTGGCCTAATGGCGCAAGAACGCAGCTCTGCTGTAAACAGGCACAACGCAATCACGTCCGAAAAAAAAAAAACTCTGGATGAACGCAGAAGAAGGACTGGTTATGTAAGTGTTTGTGTCCGTGGCGTCAGCAAGGAGATTGGTTGACGGCTATCCTTTGTGCTCGTCTCTTCTTGTGGTTTTCTTTGTTGGTGCAGGCTCCTGGCTCGTCTGGGTGCAGTCCTTATAAGGACTTTTTATTTGGTCTTTTTGCCTCCTTTTTTGTGTATAGTCCATAGAAGCTTTTCGATGTTTTCATTTTCTTCCTCGTGCCTTTGTTCTCTTTCGAGTTTGAGTTTTTGTTGCCTTTCGATCTCTTCCTCCATGGTCAGCCATGGGACGATTTCTCCGTCATCTATATACTATGCTCATGGGCATTCTTTATAGGTACGGTAGGGCATTGGTTTTCCCTTGTGTTTCTTGTACTTCTTTTCTTTGTCTTCCATGCGCCTTCTGTATTCCTTGCACCTGAGTTCATGATCCCTTTTCATCTCTGCGATTTCTTCATCGGTGAATATTGGCGGTATCGGGGCATCCTCTCTGCCATCGTCAGGGTGCTCATCTCGGTTTTCTTCAGAGGTCTAGCGGGCTATTGGCTTCCCTTTGACTGTTTCGGGCATCGAAGTTGGGCTGCTGGTGGTTTTAGCTAGCGGTTCAGGTTCGGTCTCTTGCTGCTTTTCATCTTGTGGTTTCTCTGTCATTTCTTGTACAGCTTCTGTTGTTTTGTTTCGGAGAAGTTCCATTTCAGCTTTTTGTAGTTCTCGCTCTGATTTAATGGTTTGCAGGATTTCTTCGTTTTCCTTTTTCATCTCGCCATGCGCTCCATCTCTTGTTTGATGTTGTGCTGGATCTCCTTCATTTCCGCTAGTAGTTTTTCGTTGTCGCTGGTCAGAGTCGGCGTCAGCAGTGCCTTGACTTGCTTTTTCAGCTCGTCTATTTGGTGCTGCAGTTGATCTCTTACAGCTTGTGATATACCCTTGGCTGTCTCAACCCCCGCATTGCTTCCTTATATGGTGTCTTTGTGTTGATGGCGAGCTTTAATACGTCTGTCGTTGCAGGTACGAACAGCCCAGGTGTCTAGCTCCATGCTTGCCCAGGCAGTTGGCGCACTTTCTTTTGTTGTTGGGTGCTTGGAAGTCCATGTCCAGCTTGGCCAGAGGACACTCCTTGAAGGCGTGGTGATCGGCGCAGTACCGGCAGATTTCCGTCTTACTGCGACATGCTGCTCTGCTGTGGCCGGCCCTCTGGCATCTTGAACATTTATTGATTCTTGGGATGAATATCTCTGGCTGTTGTATTTTCTTGTTGATTGATACTGGGGTCGGCATTTCGCTGCCCTCTGATGTAGCCACTGCCAAGGTTGTAGGTATCTTGTAGTAGGTGAGGAGCCGCTCTGCCTTCAAGAATCGGATGTGGCGATTCTCTTCTCATAGCTGCTTCAGGATTTCTTCGTCTGACAGCTCCACTTGAATCCACTTGACAACCCATCGAACTGTTTTTGAGTCGGTGTTTCCGACTCTGGTGTCTTTCTTCTTCTTCTTCTCGGCTGTCTTGGGTCTTGTCTGTGGTGGGCTGTTGATCTTCTCCCTCGTGGTAGCTTCAGTAGTAGCTGTAGTTTCAGGTTCTTTGATGCAGCTAGCAGGCAGGCTCTCCACGTTCATCTTCTTGACGGTCTTGTCGCTCCCATGCTGTACATCTTGGTTGCCATTTTCCCCCCATATCATTCTTCTTGACTTGTTCAGGCGACTTGTTGCACGTGCACGACGAAAAGCTACATTTTACCCTTCTCTTGGTTTTGCTTATAGTATGTGGTTTTGGGTTTATTTTTGGTCATGGTGAGCTATTTCAGCATGATTTATCATCATAATGTAACAATTTATTGCTGCCAGGAATTGCTAATTTTATTCTTTGTCACATAAGAATATATAGTTTTCCTGGACTGTTATTGACTTCTGTTTTCGTTTCCATAATTAATGTTCTAATGTTAAAGAAGTTGCTGCATTGTGGAGTGGTAACATTTAGTGTCTCATTTCTCTGTGTCACTGTGTTATTTTTAGTCTAATAGGGAAAGTTCCTTCTAAACTTCATTCCATAATCTTGTTTGGTCAATTTAATTTATTTTTTAAGGAGGATAGGGAGTCTTATGACAGAAGGTCATATCTAAGAACAGAAGGTAGAAAGTCCAGAGTTCATCCGTACAGTCGACCGGAACCCAGGCAGGACAGACAGAGAAAGCGTTCTACTTTTGATCTACACGTCAGGTTAGTTGTTTTTGTTTTTTATTTTTCTAAGTGAATGAAATCTTTGTATTAAGGAATTGTGGGCACATGATGCTAGCCTCATGTTTTTATATTTTTCTTTGTAGTGAGCAATAAATTACTGGAAAACGGTATCTACTACAGCTCATATAGTGAATAGTTCTGAGAGCAGATGGACAATATTTACTTCTTTCTTGCTGCATCCGTACAAGAGTGTAGAGGAAAGTAAGCTGTTGGTATTACATGGATTGACAAAAACACATGTATCTTGATTTGCCGAATACCAGGATATTTTGTTGGTCATAAATATGAAAAAGACAGACAAAGTTTTGGACATCACATGAGAATGAAGGCAGTCAACTACCACTTTGTCTACAATGAAAGATGCTCTGGCTATACAGCTAGAAGATACAGAATTAGATGCATTGCTTGTCTAAAGAGTACAATATACAAAATCATTGCAGTCTGGACACCAAATTTTCTCAAGATTGATAACAACTCTGTCAGAAGTCGGGGTGCCCCACCGGCTAGATGAATGTATTATTCACTGGCGAGCAACCCCAGATAGTCAGAAACTGACTAGGGACAAAATCTATATGGCTGAACTACAGATTAAGCCCTTGAATATCCAACGTACAGTTCCTAGTGGCTCGTTACAAAATTGAAATGAACTGTGCTGAATATTCGCCAAGGATCAGGAAAGAGAAGTTTAGCTGAGATAGATGTTTAAGTCTAAATATATGAATATAGACGACTATTCTCAGTACAGGTTTTTCTCCCTGACTGCTCCCTTCCTTGGTGTGTAAGTGAACCCCCACCAATGTACACACACAACACGTATGCACAATTGGAATTAAAAGATAACGACAGAACTATGAGTTACAATACTACAACATTTATTTACTAATCATAATCATAGACATCTGATGGTTCAAGATGAGGATGATGAAATCATATACATATTGATATTGATGACAAACATTACGTAACTTTACTTGTTACTTGATCTATCTGGAACTGTGGTCCAGATCCCCACTCTCCAGTAGACTCAAAAAAGAAAAAGAACAGCTTGCCGGTATTCTGAGATCCTGTCAGTCCTGACACTCCTAGTCAGTAGTCTCTAGTCTTGAGATCTATAACATAGGGCTCCTTGTGAGAGCTTGAAAGAAAGTCAAGAATGTGTTATATCAGTTTTACATCAGCGCAATCCTAATTAAAACATATCATAACACAAACATATACAATGACCAGTCTGGCCAAGTTTATCTTCCAGCTCTACGGTGTTCACCATCCTCCTTCTCCCTACTGTCTTTAGTCTCGGACGGGCTTTTCAATTGTCTCACACGCCTGTAATGATTACAATTCTGCCGCCCCCTGTCCATGTCGCTAATACAGAAATTCTGTGTCGTACAGCCGCTCCGTCCAATGTTAGTTTAGCAGCTCACAGGGTCGGTAAGTGTATTATAACAATGCCAGATCATCCGGGCTTACACGCCGTGACCAATAGCTGTGCCAGGTTTCCATGCATTACCGTGGACGCACGCCCACAATACACTGAGAAAGTTTAGCACCATATACCCCATAACACTTGTGGGTAATGTCTGTACCATTACACCTCTGCTACAAATGCAATCGATGGTTAGTGTGCCAATGCGCACACCATAATATAACACGTCATATTGATAGGCTAGCATATGACAAATCAATATACCAAACATGAAATACCCATAAAACAATTATTAAACTAGACATATTATGATACTTTAACATCATAGCATAATGCACTAGTTAGTTTATGAAATTACACATACATACATCCAACATATGCGTAAACATTATATTACTTCAAGATGGACATCTAATTATACTCAACATAATAGCATCAGGCATTATTAATGAGAACTAATATTGTATAGCTACAAAATGAGATATACAACAAGTCTAATTGAAGTTACCACACAGACCAGCTATATTTGCTGAGCTGCCCGGTTTAATCACACTTAGTTACTGCTGTTGTAAGAATTAAATAAATAGTCAGTTGACTATAATCTGTACAACAAATGCACACACCAAAACGAGACTAGTCTGGTTTAGAAAGAGATGGCAAGCATCTGCTACGACACCTCAAGTATATCTAGACAAGACCTGCCTTCCATAAGTTTCTACTTCTCAGAAGAGTAGCACTTACAGCACAATGATATTGAACACAGAACTAAGAAAGAACACTCAAGTAACCTATGACAATGATAGTTCTTGCAATAACCTAGATCAGATATAGACTGAAAATCGGTCCATCCATCTAAGAAACTAAGAGAATTACTAAGGGACTAGTTACTAAGAAATAATTCCTAGAAGCCAACAAAAAAAATCATGCATATGACTACAGACATTGAGATAGTTCCTACCTGTTCTGAAGTCAACTTTAATCTAACATAAAACAGGCTAGGGACCCTTATTTAAGCTGAGTCTAGCAGACAGTGTCTGAGACACTATTATCTCTTTGGCATTCCCGTCATAAATTCTTCTTATCTCCTCCTGACAGTGATTGCAATTAAATCCAAGTCTGTCCAGTCATAAAAATTCTTTTAACCACTAACCCTCACCATAGTGTCACACCTGGATGGTTTTGCGTTGCCAGCCCCAGATCAGTTTCACAGTCTTATCAGTGATTTCACACCTTGCAGAGTCTGCCAGTCCGAGTGGACGGGGCTTGTTTACCGCCCTGGGGCCATTATCTCTCCCTGTGTCAATGTTGTTCACGCCTGGGTGGTTTTATTTCACTCACTGGCCCAGTTCATTGTTGATTCAGCATGTCTGGGTCAGCAGTTTCCCAAGGTGTATACTAATTATCTAGTTGCCATTTTACTTGCCATCTGCAAGCTTACGTCATGGCTAGAGGCTTTTTGTGAATAATCTTACCTCACGACTAGATAGCCGTGGAGTAGCGTGATTAATTCATTCTTTCTCAGTTTGGTCTCTCAAATTTGGAGACCGAGAAAAATATTCTGGGATGTTAAGGCGGCCAATTCGTGACAGAGCTTTCCCCTTTAAAAAAAAGTTTCTGCCAGAAATCTTTTGTCAAAGCACGCCGTACATCCCAGAATAATGCCTAAGCACTCTCCGTTCTGTATCTGCCTAAAGGTTTCCAATATTCCTTGTGGCGATGGGTTGTCCTGCATCTGCATAAAGACGTTCCATTTCCATACTCCCATGATACTTTGGATAGGTCCTTGTACCTGGTTTTCGGCCGGGATTCCATGCAATAGCTTGGTAAAATCCGGTAATTGTCAGGAGGTTGTAATTTTACCCTTCTGGGAAAGATCACAATCAACGGGATTCTTCGGCGCCTCTGGCCAACAATTGTTTTACACCATTCACTCACGTGATTTACTCCTTGCAGCCGAGGATGTACCCGTAGTGAGGTCTTGCATAAGCTGGCCACAGCAAAGCTTGTCTCCGTGATTTTCCTCCGTCCGTTATAGATCCTTAACAGATTCATCAATATCTTCCTTTTGAAAGGAATAATGTTACACATCATGGTCCCATGATATAAATTCAACTGGCGCTTTCCTCCTTCAAAGTCGGGAGTAACAATCGTCCCTCCTCGGTGTCGCGGTTTCTTCCCCTGATAATCAGTTAATGGGCTGAGTTTCTCTGCATTAGAGTTTCGTGTGAAAACCGTGCTAGAAAGTGGAATTTTAGTGTGCCAAGTTGTCCTGCCTTGAGAAATAACATAGTTACTCCAGGGCGATAAAGTGGTGTTACTTTTGAATAAAGTATCCACAAATAGCTGATCTACTCCTATCAAATCGACCTGACTGAAGGGTAGATTGAGTCCTAAGAGTGTTGATTCCAAACCACTCTTGACTTCTGTTACTTCAGGTTCCTGTTGCTGGAATTCCCTGATAACTTCAGCTAATGAGATGATAGGCGTTTCTTCCTCCATCTTGTGCAAAGAATTTTCTTCTTTAGCAACTACAGACAATGTTGTCTGCACAATATCAGAGTCCATATTCTGGCTCATGACAATTCCCTGTGTTTCATGAGTCTCCGAACTGGTATACTCTGAGATAACAACTGGAAATGTTTCCTGGTCTGGATGTTCCTCTCTGGTCGTGCTTTCATGGGCTAAGTCCAGTTGAGGTAAATCCTGTGATGGGCTGGTGTCTACACAATCCATCCCACTACGTAAATCATTTGAACTGATGTCTAGTGTCTTTTCCTGAGCTGCAGCCTCAAAGATCACAAAGGGTTCCGGGTCATCCTTCATCCCACTGTCAGTCAAATTTAATCCCACTTCTTCCTCGTCTGGGCTGAAGGGAATAATAAAGTCGGTTACCTTTCGATCTCCGACCTCCTTAAAAGATGTCCTCAGGTCATCTTCCTCTTGAGTTTCACCTCTCGTTGAAGTAAAATGAGATTCCTGGGAGTCTTGTACTGGCAAACCGTAGTGCAAACAGTTGTCCTCTGGGTAACTGTTACTAGGTAAATTATCTGAACTGATAATTAGTGACTCTTCCCGCGTTGCAGCAGTGAAATTCACCTGGGATTCTGTTCCTTCCTTCCTCCCTATTTCAGTCAGATGTAATTCCACTTCGTGATTCTGTGACCAGAAGGGAATGTGAGAATCGGCTAGGTCTCCGCCTGCGACCTCATTAAAGGTTGTCTTCAGTTCCTCTTTCTCTCGAGATTCATTTCTCGTAGCAGTCAAGTGGTTTTCCTGAAGGTCCTCTACTGTCAAACGACTATTGCCGTGGTGCAAACAGTTATCACGTTTGTGACTGTTTGAAATGCCCTTGGCACGTTTTTTGTTCCCTCTTTTCCGTTTAGGACTGGGTCGAATGAGAACCTGTAGTTCCCGGTCCACTACCTCTGATTCTGCGGTGGGTGGCAAAGATGTCCCTTCCTTCCTGGTTGGGTGAACATCCATATCTCCTACCTTATGTTCCGCTAGAAAGGTTAGCTTCTCTGCATTGACTACTTCCATATGCTGTTTATTAATCTCTGCTTCTTCAGTTTTGCTACGCTCTTGTGCTCCAAAGAACTCATCATTTTCTTTAAACATAATTTCTTCTTCTTGGTCCCACCATTCTAACTCAGCTATGATATACATTTCTAGTTGCTCCCCCTTTAAGCCTTTTCTTATGCCCCGCCCTTTCGCGGACTCTGAGAAATCTGCGCGCGCCTTCATGTCCTCTTCGGGATTCCGGTAACGTAAGGCCATAATTGCAAAGGACTATATTCAGGTAAGCTCCTATGTATATATCAAAAATCAGATCTAAGCTAGAAAGACAAGAGTTAACTACTGACAGTCTACGCTATCCAATGTGTATAGTTTAGCCTCAGCAGTGAAAGACAACTGAAAATAATATTCAAGTAGTACCTGGCGACAGCAGTGAAGTAAGTGTGAGAGATATACTACACAGTAATCAACAGTAATATTTATCTAAATAAACATTAAAATGCACTGCATACATGTCAAAATGAACATGGCATATATTAGCATAAAATTGCAAATCAGTCAAGCAGTTAAATCATCAAACACATCAATGTAAATATGATTAAAGTGTTCAATTATCAATAAATGATTAATGGTAACACTAATTGATAATAGTTACAAACAGTTATCAATAAATGATAGATGATGGTAGTTTTCTCATAAGTTCTTATCTGTTATACTTTTGAAAAGTTATATATGTACTCTGAAACTTCCTCAACTAAAAGTAGCTACATTTGATGATAGTCTATTTTGATGACTGAAGATTACAAGAGTTAACTTTGAAAAATCGTTTGTCTAGGGTCTAGTAGAATCACTATGATTACTAGAATCCTGATTCAGGATCGCGGACTGGACCCCAAATCTGTCAGAAGTCGGGGTGCCCCACCGGCTAGATGAATGTATTATTCACTGGCGAGCAACCCCAGATAGTCAGAAACTGACTAGGGACAAAATCTATATGGCTGAACTACAGATTAAGCCCTTGAATATCCAACGTACAGTTCCTAGTGGCTCGTTACAAAATTGAAATGAACTGTGCTGAATATTCGCCAAGGATCAGGAAAGAGAAGTTTAGCTGAGATAGATGTTTAAGTCTAAATATATGAATATAGACGACTATTCTCAGTACAGGTTTTTCTCCCTGACTGCTCCCTTCCTTGGTGTGTAAGTGAACCCCCACCAATGTACACACACAACACGTATGCACAATTGGAATTAAAAGATAACGACAGAACTATGAGTTACAATACTACAACATTTATTTACTAATCATAATCATAGACATCTGATGGTTCAAGATGAGGATGATGAAATCATATACATATTGATATTGATGACAAACATTACGTAACTTTACTTGTTACTTGATCTATCTGGAACTGTGGTCCAGATCCCCACTCTCCAGTAGACTCAAAAAAGAAAAAGAACAGCTTGCCGGTATTCTGAGATCCTGTCAGTCCTGACACTCCTAGTCAGTAGTCTCTAGTCTTGAGATCTATAACATAGGGCTCCTTGTGAGAGCTTGAAAGAAAGTCAAGAATGTGTTATATCAGTTCTACATCAGCGCAATCCTAATTAAAACATATCATAACACAAACATATACAATGACCAGTCTGGCCAAGTTTATCTTCCAGCTCTACGGTGTTCACCATCCTCCTTCTCCCTACTGTCTTTAGTCTCGGACGGGCTTTTCAATTGTCTCACACGCCTGTAATGATTACAATTCTGCCGCCCCCTGTCCATGTCGCTAATACAGAAATTCTGTGTCGTACAGCCGCTCCGTCCAATGTTAGTTTAGCAGCTCACAGGGTCGGTAAGTGTATTATAACAATGCCAGATCATCCGGGCTTACACGCCGTGACCAATAGCTGTGCCAGGTTTCCATGCATTACCGTGGACGCACGCCCACAATACACTGAGAAAGTTTAGCACCATATACCCCATAACACTTGTGGGTAATGTCTGTACCATTACACCTCTGCTACAAATGCAATCGATGGTTAGTGTGCCAATGCGCACACCATAATATAACACGTCATATTGATAGGCTAGCATATGACAAATCAATATACCAAACATGAAATACCCATAAAACAATTATTAAACTAGACATATTATGATACTTTAACATCATAGCATAATGCACTAGTTAGTTTATGAAATTACACATACATACATCCAACATATCCGTAAACATTATATTACTTCAAGATGGACATCTAATTATACTCAACATAATAGCATCAGGCATTATTAATGAGAACTAATATTGTATAGCTACAAAATGAGATATACAACAAGTCTAATTGAAGTTACCACACAGACCAGCTATATTTGCTGAGCTGCCCGGTTTAATCACACTTAGTTACTGCTGTTGTAAGAATTAAATAAATAGTCAGTTGACTATAATCTGTACAACAAATGCACACACCAAAACGAGACTAGTCTGGTTTAGAAAGAGATGGCAAGCATCTGCTACGACACCTCAAGTATATCTAGACAAGACCTGCCTTCCATAAGTTTCTACTTCTCAGAAGAGTAGCACTTACAGCACAATGATATTGAACACAGAACTAAGAAAGAACACTCAAGTAACCTATGACAATGATAGTTCTTGCAATAACCTAGATCAGATATAGACTGAAAATCGGTCCATCCATCTAAGAAACTAAGAGAATTACTAAGGGACTAGTTACTAAGAAATAATTCCTAGAAGCCAACAAAAAAAATCATGCATATGACTACAGACATTGAGATAGTTCCTACCTGTTCTGAAGTCAACTTTAATCTAACATAAAACAGGCTAGGGACCCTTATTTAAGCTGAGTCTAGCAGACAGTGTCTGAGACACTATTATCTCTTTGGCATTCCCGTCATAAATTCTTCTTATCTCCTCCTGACAGTGATTGCAATTAAATCCAAGTCTGTCCAGTCATAAAAATTCTTTTAACCACTAACCCTCACCATAGTGTCACACCTGGATGGTTTTGCGTTGCCAGCCCCAGATCAGTTTCACAGTCTTATCAGTGATTTCACACCTTGCAGAGTCTGCCAGTCCGAGTGGACGGGGCTTGTTTACCGCCCTGGGGCCATTATCTCTCCCTGTGTCAATGTTGTTCACGCCTGGGTGGTTTTATTTCACTCACTGGCCCAGTTCATTGTTGATTCAGCATGTCTGGGTCAGCAGTTTCCCAAGGTGTATACTAATTATCTAGTTGCCATTTTACTTGCCATCTGCAAGCTTACGTCATGGCTAGAGGCTTTTTGTGAATAATCTTACCTCACGACTAGATAGCCGTGGAGTAGCGTGATTAATTCATTCTTTCTCAGTTTGGTCTCTCAAATTTGGAGACCGAGAAAAATATTCTGGGATGTTAAGGCGGCCAATTCGTGACAAACTCTCAAAACGTTAACAATTGAAAGCTAAAATAAAATTCCTGACAGAATTCTAAAAATAATGAGAAGAGACAAACTGAAACACTATCAGAAAGCAAGTAGAAACATCACCAGCGTTAAGTTACATTAAGAATAACCAAACCAGGTGGCTTAACCCTTTAACAAGGTTATAACACAAGGCCGGCTAAGTTTTAGCACTTACATGACAGAAATGGCAAGAGGTTGTCCTGCCACTGGGGAGTGAATAGAGTATCTAAGGCTACAAGTACCACCATGCATGAAGCACACTAAAACTTGCACGTCTCTTCCTTACCTGAAGCTGAAGGATAATGGGGATAAGTTTCCTAATCATCATCTTATGCCATGCCATTAAGCATGGGCGGTCATATTTTGGCATCTTACACGATCACCAGAGACATGGGTCAGCTCTGTGTTCTTGCATTGACCATGCCATGTGGTCAAGTCATTCAGATACATGTACTTATTTCTCTGCCTTCCCCTTGTTCTTTTCCTCTCAATTATGCCAGTTATTACCAAGTTCTCTAGTTTCTCTTCTCAAAATGTGCCCAAACAAAGAAATGGTATAAATGGATGCTCCACAGGAGCAGTCTCACCTGGTAGGGGTAGTCATGTGCACCAGGTGACTCCAGGCCATCAGCAAGTGACTGAGTGCAACAGAACTGATTGGGGATGGCAAACTATCCAATATCAAGCAAGAAATGAGAAAACTGAATGTTAACATTTTAGGTATATGTGAGACCAGATGGAAAGGAGTGGGAATATCATCATCTGAGGAATATAAAATAATCCGTTCTGGCGGAAAGAAAAAAGAGGTAGAATTTATAATGGATCTAGAGATATCAAAATCTATCGAGGGTTAATGGGCTGTGTCAGGCAGTATATTACTGGTAAAGTGGCAAACCTTTTGATCTCACCATCATACAAGTTTATGCACCACCAACAGACAGCAATGATGGCATCATCGATAAATTTTTTTAATAATTTGGAGAATGTCTTCAAGAAATGCAAGCATTCAGAATTAAATATCATAATGGGTGACTTTAATGCTAAAGTTGGAAATCAACAAGATGGACACAATGTAGGCAAGTATGGATTAGGGGAATGGAATGAAGGAGGTTGCAGACTTGTACAGTGGGCAAAAGAGAATGATAAGATTATTAGAAACACCTGTATCAACATCCAGGGAGATTATGGACATGAAGTCCTCACAATATGATCAGAAACCAGATTGATTACATCCTAATCAACAGATTTTGAAATGTCTTAAGACACAGAAACTGCCAAATACAGACCGCTATTGCAACCACAGATTAGTCATAAGCAGTATACATAATTAAAGAGCAAATATACACCAAGAAGCATAAAATTTGATCTATATGCACTGAAGAGTGAGGAGATAAAAGATACATTCAACATAGAGGTTAAGAACAGATCTGATGCATTGGCCAATCTGGATATTCTATTTCAAGATGTCAGTGACCAATGGGAAATATTGAAGAATTCAATCAGCCAGGCTGCAGAAACAACTATCCCAAAAATGAAGATGATGGGACATAAGAAATGGATGACCGAAGATATCTTAAAACTAATGGAAATCAGAAGAGGTAACAAAAATAACCGTGGAAAAATATGAAGAGATTCACAGGAAAATTAGGAAATTGTGCTGCGGCAAAAGAAGCATGGCTTGGGGGAACTTGAAAACCAGCACAAAGTGCAGAATATCAAATTAATGCACAAAACAATTAATGACATAATTAAGAAAAGAACACACACATCAATGAATTCTAAAAATAAAGATGGAAAAATTTAGAAAAAGATCAGATTTTACATGCATGGTCAGATTATGTGAAAAACTTTTATGACAATTCAAGAGAGGAACAGTATGTTTTTCTGAATAATAATGGGCCATCAATTAGAGGATGGAGGTTCAGAATGCTCTTAATCATATGAAAACTGGCAAGACC
Organism: Cepaea hortensis; assembly: GCA_963921405.1. Classification (NCBI taxonomy): domain Eukaryota; kingdom Metazoa; phylum Mollusca; class Gastropoda; order Stylommatophora; family Helicidae; genus Cepaea; species Cepaea hortensis. The sequence continues at coordinate 71,603,274 of OY992882.1, forward strand.
CCGTGTTCAGACATCATCACAACAGAAATGATCATTGTCTTAGAAGAATATGGAATAGACCAGGTCATCAGACCGCTGAACACAATATTTCAAAACCCAAAGAAATCAGGAGCCTTGGAATGTGATCAACATTGAACAATTAGCATAATAAGCCACATCACAAAGATGTTTCTTAGAATCATCACGCAAACAAAAAATATACAATAGGGGAAGAACAATGTGGGCTTTTAGAAGGCAAGGGCGCAGTAAATGCTGTGTATTTGCTGAGAATATTACATTCAACACAAGTAAACAGACATCATCTTTGCTTCATTGACTACACAAAGGCTTTCGATAAACTAAGACATGTCAACTTAATGCAGATGCTTACAGACCTACAAATTAATGGGAAAGACCTAAGACTTCTAAAAAAAATGTATATTGTAAACAGCTGCTATAAAGATTGATAATGAAATAGGTCAACATCAGCCTATTAAGAGAGGTGTGCTTCAGGGATGTGTAGTTTCCACATCTGTTCTCCCTGTGCAGTGAAAATATTTATAGAAAATGTTTCCTAATATTACCTCGTTTTAAAGTTGTGGATGTCTTATTATATTCATCTTTCTTGCTTGTGTTTATTTCCACTGTTCTTTACGACTAATTTTGAGGTCAGTCTGTGTCTTTGTCTAAAAATGTTTGTTGTTCCAAATTCTGCAGCTCTTGCTACCCGAGTGTCAGTTTTACGAATGTTCAGATCTTCTGCAGCTGTTCCATGGACCCAATGTGTTAGTATCTGTTCAGGATAGTAGGACTAGCTCTTCCAGTGTTTTAAAGTGCATCTGTAAAAGGAAGACCAATGACTGATTGTTTCACATGATTGAGAGGTACCTACTCAAGGGGTACATGCTGGGGATTGAAATGACTCTAGCCTGCTCTAGACAGTTTAACTGGTTTTTTGTCATATAGCTTTTCGTTGGACAGTTAAAGAAAAGGTTGAGCCTGTCATCATCTTTGTCAATTAGCTGTATCCTCTCCCCATCCCTGTTCAACATTTGTGCTGAAAATGTTATGGGAAATAACATAAAATGTTAAAAGTGAAAATTTTAATCCATTCATTCATTCAGTAGCATGTCCTTTGCTAAATCTCGCTCCCATAATAACCTTCTGGAATACCTCTCAATCATGAGCAAGATGTCCCGCATCCGTTACACCTATCTGGAGATCATCCTCCACATCCTGCTCCCATCTTCTCTTTGGCCTTCCTCTTCCTCTCTTCTCAGGCATATACCCTTACCTCTCGATTATTGTTCTCTCCAAACTTTTGTGACGTTTCAAGTGACCAAAATATTTCAATTTTATTTGTTTTATCGTCTTTATTAGCCAATCTTCTTCAATTGGTGAAAATCCAATTTCAGAAGACGATATCCGTATGTTATGGTCCTCATCAAATAGTACTAAGGGGTTAGAAGAGTTTGTTCTGTCTGTAAAAACCATTACAAAATAATAAATGGAGATAATGTCAACAGACAAAACATCTCAATCAAGAATCTTTGCATATCTTGACTCCTGAATCAACAGTGGAAGCTATTTAAAATAAATTTAGAATAAACAGTATTAAGAGCCTTTGATGTAACACCATCAAACAAATTCCAGTCTAAATCTCAGGAACATGTACAATTCCTGAGGCATCATATGAATGTGCCTGGATGTGAGTCCTAGACCATTTTGCAATCACTGCAGCAGAAATCAGGGCTTTTGAGCTTCATTGTTGCACATTTTCATAATACATGGATCAAGAAGAAAAAAATACCGTCTGCATCATCTGAACATAACAGAAAACTGGCACATAAACAGCTTGTCTCAGAAACTGAAATACTGCATCGGCATCACAGGCAAAAGAACTAACAAAGGATTAAGAATTGTTTTTGGTGTGCCTTGATGGGAGTGATGTTAGATTGGTAGCAAAGAAGTGTGACATGTATGCTGTAGTGAGATCGAGAAGTGATAAAGCCATCTGCAAAACCAGTAAGCACATGGAGAATTCTCGTCCCATTATGTCATGTGATAAAATTATTCAGGTATTTACCTGTCTTACCCTTTCTCTTTTCCTTTAAAGTTTGCCAGTTGTCAAGTTTGACTTTATAACAAATGAAATAGCTCAGAGCAAATGAAAACAGTGTACCTACAAAAATTGCTGGGCATTCATATTACGCAATTCTTTACAGATCACCTTAGTTGTTACTGGCAGAAACATGCAGACTATACAAATCTTTTAGGACTTGGAACATACAAGATCTGTGGTTGTCTGGAACAAATACAGTTGTGACTATGAAGTAACATCATGCTGATTTAGCATAACTGTTGCTCTTTTCAGCTTCATTAGTTGTTGAATTTTCATGGCAGGATAAATCATGTTAGAACTGTGTTCTCTAAGAAGTAGAGTAGAGCTGTATGATTACTTTAGCATAGTTGTTGTTCATGTATACATACATGTTTGAATGTTTGTGTTGTGCTTCCACTCTAAATGTATGTTTAAATGTTGTTGTAGAGATCTCAATGAGTTGATGCAGTGCCAAACAACAGCTGTCTTCAGGAGAACAAACAAGAGGACCATTTATAATCAACATAGGATGCCAAAACCTGGTTGCAGATTCGCCAATTACAATTTTAAAAGATCTGTTCAGGATAAAGAAATGTAAATCAGTTGTAATACAACTTATACAAATTGTACAGTAATTTTCCTTCTTTCTTCTTAACTCTTACTTCATCCTCACTCTTCCCATCCTTCCTCTGTTTACTTTACTTTTCTATTTCTATCATATTCAGTCTCATATAAACAATATTGAAATGTCAGATCATTATTTAAAGCTTCTCAACATTTTTTGAGTGGCAACCCTCTTCTGCAAATTCATGAACCCTGTTATATGTCAAGCAACCCGCTGCCTCTTTTTTAACAAGGCAAACAACCTGTGAGAGCGCCACCATCCTATTTTTCTGTAAACAAAGCCGAATAACTTAGAACCACATGTCGTATTTGCAAAAAGAGGCATTATTAATCAGATAAACATGAATTTTTATTTTAAAATTTGCATCATTGAATATTTTTTTTTAAGTTCATTAACCCTTTACAGGGCATAGCGGCCATTACCGGCCGATCGCTTAAAACGAGCGTAGCGTCCGATTCCGGCCGATACTATTATGCATTGTAAAAACGCGATCTCTCGGCTTTCCGACACTTCCGACGGCTACTTTCACTTTCGCCGATAGCTTGACAACGTGGCCGCCATTTGTAAATGCGCTACAATGAATTTGAACGGACTTGTTTTGATAGTTTTCGGGATTTTTATGCTGTTTTTCAAAATAGATTTCGGCGATTCTTCAAGTGATAGCCGAGATTTCACTCTGTTCAATTTAATTGACATTAAAGGGCACGAAGTTGATTATTAATCGGAGCTAGATATCAGTGCAAAGCGTTACTTTGCATTAGCAGTCGTGAGTCGGACTTTAAAGAAAGTGATTATGATTCTGAAAATGTGTTTGTAAATTGCCGTATAGATGACGGAAAATCACAAACATGCCGTATTTCGTAAATATTTGTGTTCATATATGGATTACCGGCAACAATCATGTGAGTAACATATTCTGCATGCTTTTCCCGTCATTGTGTTGTTTATTTAACTAAAATCGGTTGACTAACACCTTATTTGTGATGTTTTTACTAATGCAACCCAAAATTTTACAGAACCTGAAAAAATCTTGCCCGTTCAGGGCTACAAAACGGACAAGCGTCTGCCCTGTAAAGGGTTAATTATAAATGTGGCTTTAGGGGAAAGTTGGATGCCCAGTTGCATAATTCCTCGACATACCGAGTTGAGGGCTCAAAATCGGCCGTGAGTGATTTGGAAGCAAACTGCTTTATACTGATTTCCATGGTAGAGATGTCAGCTGTTTAGAAAGCAATGGAAAACCACTGATCTGTTGCCTAGTGAATAACAATTAGCCAGTAAATGCTGGGGTTGGTTGCAGTATCCTATAAAGGACATGCAACTAACTTGTAAACAAATTTTAGTGCTATGCACAGAGGGGATATACATTGGGCAGTAAATGACAGCTTGGTGCTTAGTGGCATCTCTTGATTCCTCTTTACTCCTGTGGCTGTTGGAGTGGGGAATTCATGTCTGGTCACGCTGACCGCATGTGAGGACAGTTACATCACCAAGCTAACCAGCCTGCAACAAGAACAATCCACATCCACTCCTTTCAACTCTGCTGGAAGGGACAGAGTACTGACATGTGCAGTAACATTGATTGTTCATCACAAATAATAAACATGGACTTTCCTGTTTATACATTTTTTTACTTTGTTTAGGCAGTAAATAAAGTTTGGAAATGTGACAACAAAAATATTAAAGCTCTGCAATAGAATATAGTGTTTACTTGTCCTACTTACTAAGACAGATCTGGGGAGTGGCAGAATTCTTCTTTGCAATCAATACAACTCTAGGGTTGATCCTGCTTCATTCATAAAATAGATGCTTTATCATTTCTGAGGTTTGTTTTCATGGAAATGAGATGGGAAAAGATATTGCCACCTTATTAAACCATGGACTAGAAACTACTTATTCAAAATATTCAATGTTTAATTTATTTGTAGATATTGTGGTATCTTATACTAATTGCTTTACATTCATATGAAGATAGATTTTAGTTGTGTTGAAATTAGGTGCATGTTTTATTGTTTCCTGTTAAATGTTGTAAACTCTGTTGCTTTGCTGTGCTTGAAACCACTGAAATGTTAATGTAGAATATATAGTAAATGATGAAGTAACCGAGGACACTTGTCCATGTCTTAAGACACAGTGGGCATATGGTGCTAGACCCATTTTGTGTTAGATCAACCCACACTTGGTGGGTGATGTCAATATTATAGTATGTCCAGAAATGAATGCCGTCATTCACGATCAATTATTTTGAAAACTGTCTGTTGCATCGTTATGAAATTTTTCCTGCCATCTTATACTTACCCCCACCTAAGGAATATGTCTTTGATAGGTCCAAAAGCAGCTTAAATCATTGAAAGCAGCGACATTTCTTTGATGTTTTGGGGAAAATGTAGTGAATTCACACTAACAAACTAGTCTTACAGTAAACCACGTTATTTCTGGTAAGGACACAAGTACAAGGCGCAGCCAGATTCGTATGGGAGGGGTGCAATAAAAAAAAGTAGGTTAAACCTACAGGGTCGACTGCATTGCACCAAGTTTTTATCCCATATGGCCCAGTCTCTTTCCGCAGGGCGGAAAGCGTCGCACAAAGCACGCCGTAGCTCCAGCGACGAGCCTCGGAAGTCTCCGGAAAAATGCACTCGTGAAATGAAGGAATCGAACATACAACCTTCGGAGCCCGAGTCAGACGGCTTGACTACTTCACCACGGAGACTCCCGAGTGGGGTGCAATGTGTAATATTAGTAAAGACAGAGAATTTACAGAGGCATGGGGTAAACAATGTGTAAATTGGCAGGAAAGTAGAAGGAATATATTTCTTACCTTATTTTTCATTTCCTTCTTGTTTCTTCAGCTGCTGGTTAATAATTGTACACAAGTATTCATGTTACTAGGATGCATTTAGCTTTTTATATTGAGTTCGTTAAAGCTTCCAAATAGCTGTGCGTTAATGTGCGTATGGAGTGACCAGAAATGATACCGCAATTTAGTCATCATGTGTCCATTTTTAAGGATCTGTTCAGCTGTCTGTGTAGTTTGTTCACACATACACATGGGTGACAGACCCACTTTGAGTCTTCGTGAAAGATTGTCTACTCTGCTGTTTACTGTTCAGAGACGGAACATGATTACCTGTTTTGCACTATGAAAATAGTTGTCAGTGTCTCTGTAGTGGGCTTTCTTCTTAACGACCAAGATGATGGTCCTCTTTTCATTGTAGTTTATAGATTGATTCGTATGCACATGTGTTGTCCCCTAATTTGACAATGTGTTTGCTCTCACGTTTCTTGTTATGCCACAATATGTCAGTTTCCACCGCAATGTTACTCTTCTGTTGGTATTCAATGCGCTTAGTGTGTTTGTTTTTGGTTTTTTTCAATGCCAGTTGTTTGTCACCGCTGAGGGCTTGCGGAATTGAAAATTTATCACTGTGGAATACAAACTGTTGCCATTGACATTGTGCTGATGCTGTAATGTTTAGGGCCTGCAATTCGTCTGAATGGTTGAAGCAAAATATCCCAGTAAGCGTGCACGCGGATTAAGTTCTGTGATCTGCTCAGACCTTTATCTGTGTCGGACGATTCCAGTAAGTTGATGACTGCTCTCTGTTGCATAAAATTCAATCCATCCTTTCTCCAATAGTCCTCTTCCTCTTTCAACACATGGTCCTCACATTTTCCAAGTAACTTTTATCAATATTTAATAGCGCGGACTGGATTAGTATCTTGACGTCAGACAATTTGAATATAGCATTGTCAGCTGCCACCTGTCCTTTAATTTTAGCCCACACAAGTTCTATAGGGTTAAAATGAGAGTGGTACGGCGGAAGTCTCAAGCAACCATGACGATGCTCTTCTATCAACTTGTCGATTTGATATTTCTTGCATTTTTGGCATCTGTTTTACAAGGGACAACAATTCTAGCTAGAAATACCTTTCTGGAAATGGTATGTTTTCCATTCGGAGCCATATCTTTATTGCTCCCTTTGTGCTCGATGCTGTAGGTATTTTGTCTTCATGGGCAACAACATTGATATCATGCATTGTCCATAATTGGACACGACGGTCTATCTAGGGATGGAAGCACAGTATTATCGAGCCAATTTCTAAATACATTACCATTCATCTTATTATGATTATCCCTATTGTCTGTATGCTTTGATACGAACACGAGCCCAGCATTCTGTTGTAAGCCATTATGCGTATTACCAGCATGGGCCATGACCAAAAGCTGTCCTATACTACTGGGCACATATCGCTTTTTCTGTCCATCCACTGATTGCCATTGCTTATCACTTGTGTGGTGCGCATTGATCCACATTTCATCCAAATACACTATGCCATAATTGTCTTTGCGCATTTCCCTTATTTCACGTAGGTATCTGCTTCTCATGGCTCCTAAATGCGGCTGCTCGCAAAGAATATTTCTACCTCGCTTGTACTTTCTAAAAGTGAAGATAATGACCTTATAATTTGCCACAAAGTTGTTTTGGATAGCTCTATGTTATTGTTCTTTCTTAACCAAACCCTAAGTTTTCTTACAGTCACTGTTTCTTTGGCATCCAGCTTTTTATAAAAATCCAAAATTTTTATAATTTTAGGAGTCTCCGTTGTGAAGTGGTCAAGCCTTTTGACTCGGGCTCCAAAGGTTGTAGGTTCGATTCCGGGCCGTATCCTTCTGTTCACGAGTTACATTTTTCGCAGACTTCTGTGGGTCATCGCTAGAGCTGCAGAGTTTGTGCTTTGTGCGAGGCTTTCCACGCTGCAGAAAGAGACCGAGCCATATGGGATAGAACCCGGTGCAATGAAGTCGACCCTGTCGACTTTTAAGCGACTTTTTAAAGCATTTTTATAATATCTCGCCTTATGACATCTTTGTCAAAGCTGTCTACAGTAACCTTTCTACCTACCGTTTGGTTATTGCGTGGTAGTTTAATTCCAGATTCTTGCACGTAGCGAAGAAATGACCGTTTACTCAAACCCAATGCATGCACTGTTCTTTTTTTTGAATTTGTAATAGTATAAAAGTTTCCTGTGATCAGCTTGGCGAAGTGGTCAAGCCGTTTGACGTTTGACTCGTGAGCCGAAGGTTGTGGGTTCGATTCCGGGCCGTGTCCTTCGGTTTACGAGTTAAATGTTTCGGAGACTCCCATGGGTCGTCGCTAAAAGCTACGGAGTTCGTGCTTTGTGCGACGCTTTCCGTGCTGCGGAAAGAGACCGAGCCATATGGGATAAAAACCCGGAGCAATGAAGTCGACCCTGTCGACTTTTAAGCGACTTTTTAAGCTTCTGTAAAAAAATATGTGTACAACTTCATAGCGATGCTTTGAAGTGTATACACAATTTCGCATTCTATCCCATTGAAAAATATTCACACATTTCAATGTTAGCGATAAGTGGTAAGATTTAAAAAAAAAAAGATAATAATAATCAGGTTTCATGAAATAACCCACAGTTTGACGACACTTCTGAACAGTCTGTTTAAACTGCGTAGGGTTCTTGGCATAAGGCCAATCCCGTGAAAAACGTAAAATATTCAACATTGAACGCTGATTGTCTGGCTATGCTGTAATACATTTAAAATTATGAATTTCATCTCTGACCCGTAAATTATATACCGCATATAAACAAACTTTGAAATCTGCTGTAAAATCTCCAGAACAAAAATTGTTTTGTTGGATGGACATAATGAGAATTTTCCTTCAGTTGGTTACTGAGATTTGAAATTTTATATTGGGGCAGACAAAAATAAACACACTGTAGCTGCTTTTACTTCCCAAGAAATGTCTTGGTACTTATTTTTAGCTGGATTGACCATAACATGTTTGTTTTAATACTATGAATGTGATTGTTTAATGCAACATGTAATGTTAATTTTTTTTTCCACAAGGTATGAAACCAGACACTCAAAACCTGTGGTAGAAACATCTAACATCATAGTACTTACTGGCTCTTCCTCTGCGAATGCAACAGAATCAAGCTCATCTCTTGAAAGTGAGAATGGCAACAAATCTCCAGCAGTTATTCATAAGACACAGAATACAGGTGCCGGCATTGAGCCACATGACTTGATTGACTTGACTCTTTCAGATGACAGTTTGCTGGGAACTCCCTCAGATAAAGGTATGGAAGCAGGGACTAAAGATTATGAAACAGAGACTGGAGCAAAAGATCACCATTTAAGTACACTTAAAGAATCTGATTTGATTTCCTATTTTGGTGACTTTGACAGTGTCAATGATTTTGACCAGAATTTTGTAGACAGCCACACAGTGGGAGATGTTATTGTGACCACACAGGATGATGCTGCCTCCACTGGGGGTGTAGTGAATCATGTACCATCTCAACATCTGGATGTATTGGCAGATGTAGAGTTTTCTACCAGTGATGTCACAGAGTTAATGCCTACACAAACACAAGGCCCACATTTGAATCCAGAGAGAAATGATTCTTGTGTTCCTCATAATGCCCATATGGCTGTGTCAACGGTTTCTTCAGATCTGATGAGATTAGCCTGTAATGATCAACTTGCTAGCAGTGTTTCAAACTTATTGTTTGCTCATATGCCAACGTGGGACATGGTAAAAGGTGATTCATCCTCTGAGACAGCGCTCACAATTACAGCTGATCAGTATAGTATTTTACCTCCTGACTGTCATCCTTCTCATTGTGAGATCACTGAAGGCACACTGTCACAATCCACAAGCTTGACTGCCCAACCTGCACATTCCCAGCTGGGTTTGCCCCAAGCCTGTGTAGATGCTGAGCACTGTAGCTATCCAGGTTCTCCACTTTCATCACCTTCTAGCGTTAACCGTGACTTGAAAGAAGGGTGTGGGTCCAGCCATGATGTCACACTGCCAGCTGTGTCTGTAGATTGTTCATCACCTGCTGGTCTCCCTTCTGCTGACAAACAACATGATTCAGAATTCACACCAGGTGTAGACAGTGTCAATGACACGGGTCATACAGGGAAGCACAAGGCTCAATTGACTATTCTCAAGCAGCTCATTAGCAAAGTTATAGCACAGACGAGTCAAAATGCCAAGCCTGAATCTCTCCTAAAAGCAGTCAAATATCTCAAAGACAGAAGCAGAAATTTCACTACGCTATGGCCCACAAAAGGAAAGATTATGTCTTCTGTGTTGAGTACTTCCAAATTACGGCTTGAGAAGCATGGGGCACCAGTTCAGCCACAAGAAGAGAGTTACCATGCTACTAATAGCATGACCAGAACACGGCCCAACTCAGCGAAGGTGAGACTGAAAGATGCACAGCCATTGCCACCACAGGAAGATGGCAAGCTCAAGTTGCTTATGACTCAGCAGGAGGACCAGGGGAGAGAACAGATGAATAAAGCAGGTTTGTATCATTTTCATCTTGCATTAAATCAATTTCATCATCATCATCTTCCATTTTTGCCGTCAAGCGTCGAGAGGGATAATTGGTGCTCCAGCGCCCGATGGGTGACACTAGATGGTGTCATTCCGTGTGATTGTCCAATGTCTTTGATATCGTAAATCCATTTTCTTCTCGGATGTTCTCTTGCTCTCGTCGCAGATGATCTTTGATGTAGGGCCAATGCTGGTAGTTGATGTTGCATTCTCACGAGATGCCAAACCATTTGATCTTCTGTCTTTCAATAAATGTGGCACAAGGTGTTGATCCCACTGTCTGTCTTATAACAGCATTTCTTACTCGGTCTCGGATTGTTAAGTTGGCAGCTCTCCTTAGGCATCTCATCTCACAGGTGTTGATTTTGCGAAAGTGTGATTTGGATAAAGTCCAAGTTTGAGATTGGTAGCATAGTGTTGGTGTGAATATGCTGTTTATTATCTGTCATTTTGCAGACATAGGTATGTTTGGATGTTTCAGTATGGGTGATAGTTATGTAAGTGCACTTGCATTTTGACATCTGAATTCGATGTCTCTATCCAATCAGCCATCTACTGTGATCATACTTCCAAGATATTTGAATTCTTTAGCTTGTTTAAGAGATGTCATTTATCTGTATACTTAGTGGACCAGAATATCTGCTAACTTACGTTACTTCGGTTTTGGCCGTATTTATACTCATATTGTATCTGTTGCATGTTGAACTGGGATTATTAATGTGATTTTGCAGTCTGCCTTCGTCACTATAAAACAGGCACTTATCTGCAAATAGTTCATTTATTACAGGTGGATCTGTTGTTTCATCTGAAGTAAAGTGTTCAAACTTTTCTGAATCTGTTCTGTCAAGGCTTGCTTCTTTGGATATTCCGTCTGTATAGATATTAAATAGCAGAGGAGAGAGCACACATCACTGTCTCATTCCTGTATTGACTTTAACTCTTTCACTACCAAACAAAAACTGGGCTGTGACCAAACAGAAATTTATGGCAGAAAATTGGAACTAGGGGTGTGTTACAATAATGCTTTTAAAATGGTTAAGATGGTAGAAGATCTATTGTATTACATATCAAATTAAAGAGGATTGCACAAGGAACATGACAGTGTTAATAATTGATAGGTTACAAATATTATGACAATAATGAGAGGTTTAATAATAACAACTGAAATTAAAGAGGTAAAAATTATTTAAAAAACTGCACTTATAAGGTGTTTTCTACACTCCTATACTGCTAATCATGTTTAATTTACTGAATAATCAAACAAACACCACTTGTCTTCAAGAATATAAACAGTATTGTTCATTTAAATCACCCAAAAGGAAGATTTGGTGCATATTCTGAACCATGTATTTTTCACAAATAATGACAAAAAATAATGGCTGAAATCTTGAAGGTGGGGTCTGTCACAGTAAAGTTATGAAAATGGTTACAATTGTAGCAGAAATGTTGTATTATATATCAAAATAAAGGGGATTGCACAAGGAATATGTTGGTAGGAGAATTTTTGCTTTAGGTTGTAAATAAAATAAAAATAATAATATAATTTGTAAAATAATTGGACAAAAGTAGGTAAAAATAATGTAAACATTGCACTTAGAATGTGTATTCTACACTCCTATACTGCTAATCATGTTTAATTTACTGAATAATCAAACAAACACCACTTGTCTTCAAGAATATAAATAGTATTGCTCATATAAATCACCCAAAAGGAAGTTTTGGTGCATATTCTGAACCATGTCTTTTTCACAAAAATGAAAAAAACTAATGGCCGAAATCTGGAAATTGGTGTATGTCGCAATAATGTTATGAAAATGGTTAAAATTTTAGCAGAAATGTTGTATTATATATCAAAATAAAGGGGATTGCACAAGGAATATGTTGGTAGGAGAATTTTTGCTTTAGGTTGTAAATAAAATAAAAATAATAATATAATTTGTAAAATAATTGGACAAAAGTAGGTAAAAATAATGTAAACATTGCACTTAGAATGTGTTTTCTACACTCCTATACTGCTAATCATGTTTAATTTACTGAATAATCAAACAAACACCACTTGTCTTCAAGAATATAAATAGTATTGCTCATATAAATCACCCAAAAGGAAGTTTTGGTGCATATTCTGAACCATGTCTTTTTCACAAAAATGAAAAAAACTAATGGCCGAAATCTGGAAATTGGTGTATGTCGCAATAATGTTATGAAAATGGTTAAAATTTTAGCAGAAATGTTGTATTATATATCAAAATAAAGGGGATTGCACAAGGAATATGTTGGTAGGAGAATTTTTGCTGTATGTTGTAAATAAAATAAAAATAATAATATAACTTCTAACATAATTTGTTAAAAAGAGGTAAAAAATAATGTAAACATTGTACTTACCGAGGGGGCGTTGTTATCCAATATCCTGATCACTGCTAATCCAATTGAATTTACTGAACAAACAACACTATTCTAAACTATAAACACCATTGCTTCCAATCAACCATCCGAAAAGAAGTTTTGCCGCAGATTCTGAATCATGTATTTTTTTTTTCAGACAAAAATTAGGAAAACACTTGGCAGATTTACATTTAATTACAATGAATATTTACAAATGTCTGTTTGTTTTTATTTACTATATGTGGCAGTCTATTTGTGATAGGCTGCAAAGCAAACTTTGGCGCACAAGTGTGGTCTATTAGTGCAGCCGGAGCAAACAAAAGAAGATCTGTGTCGTTTAGTTCGAGTGCTGCAAAAAACACATTCTCTATTGACACCGACAAATTCTATTAAATGCTTGGCTCCTGTGACTCTTTCGACATAATTTCCTGCAACTGACTTTTTGAAATTCTTGGGCAGGCAGAGTGTCAAACTTTCAGGAATACTCTGAGCTGCTTCGCAATAAGCACTTTCCAGTAAACTTTTCTTGAAATCCTTCAATGACAGTTTTTTTCCTCCTTTCTCTGTTTGGCATATAGAATGTAGGATGTGAGCATTGATCTGTGCAATTTCAAAGATCCAGTAGTAGATTTTCTTCCACCACTTAATGGTTTTCCTATCATGGATATTATAATATCCAACCATTTGGTCCATTCTGTCGCAGCCATTCATCGCCATGTTAAATTCATGGATCATCTTCGGCTTGCTTTGGGGTTTTCGCAATCCGCTCTCAACAGTTCCAACTACAGACTTGGTAGAGACAACAATGCATGGTTTTTTAGCTTTTTTATCTCTCCATGCCACACACAATATTCTTTCTCCTTCAAGAAACCACTTCATCTCTTGATGCTGAAGTCGCAAATGCTTCAACTCAGGAGGGAAGCCTACTCGGTTGACATTCAGTGTCCCTGTATAATTGAAATTGTTGGAATGCAGATAATCAATCAGAGCTTTCGAAGTGTAGAATCTGTCAGAAAAGATGTGATGGCCAGCTCCGAGAACATTCAGTAGTGTGGCAAACACTTTCACTGCATGAGCAGTTGTGAGATCTAAATCTGGACTGTATTCGGTGTTTCGTCCATAGTAAATTTTTAAATTCACCACATAGCCAGTCGCAGAATCACAAAGGCCAAATGTTTTGATGTGGTACTTGTGAGGTTTTGTTGCATTGTATTGTCTGTGCTGAAATCTGCCCTTCCATCCAATAATCATTTCATCAATGGACACATTTTCAAATGGGTAAAATGCTTCCTGGAATTTCTTCAGGATCATGTCAACAAGAGGATCAATTTTTTTTTCACCTGATGCTTCTGGTTCACATACGTGAAACATGGTGTGAACAATAGATTCAAATCTGTTCCTGGGAAACATAGTGGCATACCAAGGAGTATATAAATGTGCACTTGTACACCAATAGTCTTTGATAGATGGTCTTGGATCAAGTCCCATAGCAATAATGACAGACGTAAACTTCAGCCATTCATGCTTCGTGAGTGGGGTCCAGGATAACAGACTAGAATGTTTTCTTTTAGGAGTGTTCTGCATCAAGATCTTTTCTGCATATTTGTTTACATTTTTAATTAAACAATCCACTATGTCATCATCAAAAAAAACTTTGAGAAAATCCATAGGTGTTTGAAGTTGATAAAGTTTAGAGTTGACGTGAGATCTTCGAGGACGAAACTCAAACTTCGGTTTTGTTTCTCCTTTTGACACATCTTGCCATGTCGATGGTGATGGGATAGGTGCATCACGCTGTACAGAAGCTTGTAGATTCAAGTTTTTTCCTCCAGTTTTATTCTTATTTTGTACTGTTTGCTTTCCTTTCCGCTGAGAAGTGATTGTGACATCCTGACATTCATTGTCAGACGGAAATTCATCAGACACCTCAGCTGAAGACGACGTTCCACTAGTAATATCTTTATCACCACGTGCTAAAATGTTAGATTCACAGATATAACTGCTGTCTGAATCACTATTATCGGAATCACTATTGTTTAAAACAGTTTCGAATAATAATCTAGCTTGATCTGAAGTCATTCTACGTGGACGCATACTGGTGGGCGTTTCCATTGTGAAAAACCAAAACAAACAAATTAACACTACCTTAAAACTGAAAATTCACAAGAATCCAATATTAGAAAACGATTGACCGCACCAAGATGGCGTAGAGATCTTTCGGCTGTACGACTTTTTAGTTTACTGTAACTTAAAATTCCGAAACGGAGCAGAAATATGTGAAATAAACCACTGATCATTTTGTGGCACTAAAAGGGAAATACATCGTGCCCACAGATGGGATCACGGTAGCGAAAGAGTTAAACATATCTGATATACCTTCTTGTGTTCTTACTGTACTTTGGCTCGAGTGGTACATGGCTATATTTTCTAGCAATTGTTCTTGTATCCCATAGTCTTCAAAGATGGTCCACAATTTGTATCTGTCTACTCTATTGAAAGCTTGTTCCTGATCTACAAACACAATATTCTGCTGGTCACTATATTTGATGGTTTTTTAACATATTTGTCTAAGTGTGAATACTTCATCCTTGCAACTTTTACCTTTCTTGAACCAAATTGTACTTTGCTTAACTGTTGTTCAACTATGGGTCTAGCTCTGTTTCGCACTCTCTCATATTGCCTTTCTTTTTCCCATATTGGTACTATTACGAACTACTATAGAACCTCAGCTAAGCGAAACACAACTTGGATTTAGGAAACCCAAATGAAGCACAGATGCCATTTTTGCTCTTAGACAACTTATAGAAAAATCAGTTGAATTTAATGAAACACTCTACTTAGCCTTTGTCGACCAATAAAAAGCATTTAATAGAGTAGATAGAAACAAGCTGTGCTTAAACAATATGGAGTGAGTACACATCTAACACACCTATTTAGAAGCTTACACAACAGTGAATGCATAATGAGAGCAACTGGAGGACACTCAGAACCCTTCACCTTAAGATCTGGAGTACGACAAGGTTGTGTCCTGTCCCCTCTCTTGTTCATAACGTATATAGACAACATGTAAAGAAATCGGTCAAACAGAGACTGAAAGAAAACCACATGATGAGAACTCAGAAGAAGAACCATCTACAAATTACACCATTAGAGAACTCCTCTTTACGGATGACCAAGCACTAATAGCAAAATCTGAAGCAGAACTACTAGACCACATGAACAGTCTAAATGACATGTAGGGAACATAACATGAAAATTAGCACAAGTAAAACAGAGGTAATGATTAT
The DNA here is from genome assembly GCA_963921405.1 of Cepaea hortensis. Lineage (NCBI taxonomy): Eukaryota > Metazoa > Mollusca > Gastropoda > Stylommatophora > Helicidae > Cepaea > Cepaea hortensis. The sequence continues at coordinate 71,619,039 of OY992882.1, forward strand.
AACTAATGAAGAAAAAACAATTCACCTAAACGAACATCCCCTGAAAAAAGTAGAGTTTCAAGTACCTAGGAAGTATATCATCATCAAATGGCAAATCAGAAGATGAGATTGAAAATAGATGCAGTAAGGCAAACCAATTCATTGGACATATGGAACCAATAATAAAGACCAAACATGTATCAATAGTTACTAAGAAAGCACTTTACTACACAATCTTCCTACCAACTCTGCTACCAATGCCAAACCTGGACAATGACAGAAAAAGAGAAAAGAAAAATAACAACAGAAATGAGATTCCTGAGAAGAATACTCAATGTATCAAGAAGAGATAAGATCAGAAATGGTGAAATCAGGACTAAAGTGGGGGTTATAGCAGTGCTAAATTTTATTAGAAGGCAGCAAGTAAAATGGTTTGGCCATGTAAGTAGGTTACCAACAGTATGCCACAACAAGCAGTGGTGTACAGACAAATGGAAGCAGAGAAAGAGGCCAACCACGCAAACGATGGACTGATGGAATAGCAGAGTCCATGGAAATATTGATACATGACGCCCGCTAGCGCGCACTCTCCCGCTGTTTATACTTCACCTCGACACCGCAAAGTACAAAAGGAACCTGATGAGATGAGACTGCCTGTTGCCAATTGTCTGGGACTTTTCTTTCTTCTCATGCTATATTAAAAAGTCTTGTCAGCCATTTAACTCCTGTTTTCCCACATACCTGAATAGCTTCTGTGGTTATTCTATCTGGATCTGGTGCTTTGTTTTTAGGACTTTTCTGTATAACTGATTTGACTTCTGCAGGAATGAAGTTTGGTTCTTGTTGTCCACTGCTTTTAGGCACAAAAGTTAGGTTTTCTATGCTATTACGTGTGGGGTTAAATAGTTCTTGGAAGTATTCTGCCAACCTTGCTAGTCTTTGCTGTGGATTAAATAATGGTAAACCTCTTTTGCTGCATATGATGATAATGATGGTGGTTGAGTTGTAGTGTAGCATGCAACACTGTTTCTCATATTATTGACACATTTATAAAATTCTCTTGGGTAGTCTTTGCTAAGAGTCACCATCCATTGACCGTATATTCTCCAGGATTCATCTTTAGATGCTTTAATTGTTCGTTTGGCATTCCTTTGTGCTATTCTGTAACATAGTCTTGTTCATATTTAGTTGTGATCCATTTCTTGAATGCTATCTTCTTTCTGAATACGCTATTTTTAACTTCGTTGTACCACTAAGTTGTTCTTAATCTTTTGTCCTACCCTACTTTCTTGGTTCCAGTTATTTTCCAGTGTGTTGAGCATGGCAGCCTTGAAAATTGACCATTCCTTATCTACACTTGAGTAATCATTAGGGATGTTCTTATGTAGCTTTGTCATTTCTTGATTGAATTTGTCTTTAACTGTATTTTCCTGAAGCCTCCTATAATTGATATCTGTTACCATTTTGTTCTTATTTTCCTGCATGTTGAAATCTTTTATTATGATTTGTTTGTGATCAGTATCAAGGTCTGTATTTGGAAGTGCTCTTGAATCCATAAGTAGTCTTCTACTGCTCCTAAGTAGAATAGTCAATTTGAGAAGCTTGTTCTATGTTGTTCCATTTATACCACATTTCTATGTGACTACGATAATGTTGGGAAAAACAATTTGCTATTATTTGTCCTTGTTTGCAGCATTGATTGATTGATTTAGGAACCGACATCACAGCATTCGGGGCATTCCTATAAGCGCTTCGTCCCCATCCTCAGCAGTCAGCGAAGAGTTCCAACACTATTCCAGTGGCAATCTGATTATATGTCCGTCTCGCCTTTCCTTCGAGCGTCGGCCAGATCCCCTCGTCACACCTCGCTGCCTCATTCTTATCAGACTATGGTGACCCAGTTGCTCTTCTGAGGTGTACACGTGCTCTCACAAGGCCGCAACCACGTCTGCTGTTTGCAGCATATCTTGAGTAGGTGTTCACCATTGCTATTACATTGTCTCTGCATTGCTGAATGGCTCCATGCACTCATCCCACGATATTCTTTTTGTGCCTGTATGTCCGTTGATATCACCCATCACAATAAGTTCATCTGAATCTCGCTGACATCGTTTAACATGTCTGCAAGGTTGTAAAGAAAAAATCTGTCTTTGTCTTCATCGCTGTAAGTATCGTTACACAGGGCGTATGTTTGTATAATAGTTTTTTTTTTTTCTGCCTTCTTCGATCTATATTAGTATCGTTCTTTCTTAAATAAATTTAGTGTTGATAATGGTCTTAAATTTTTTGGAATGTAATTTAAAAAAAACCACTCCATGTTTAGCCTTTGCTTGCTGCTCGACACCACTCCATATTAGAACATAATTTTTGTGTGTTCGTTATGTGTTCTTTCCCCTTTTCCTCGTATCTATGAGTCCTAATATTTGATTTTTTCATATACTACAAGAGTTGGTACTTTATCTCATAGCCTACTAACATTCCTAGTTCTGAATATCTCCTGTCTGTTTCATACTTTAGCTGTTATTATTTGGTTTTTCGGTGTGTTTCAGGTGTGAGCAGTAATTGAGCCATGCTTCTCTTTCAACTTCCTCCATAATTTTCTAGCAATAGTACTTGAATCCCAGAAATGCTAACCTGGTAAAAATGCATGTAAAAGTCCGATGAGTTGGCCTAAGGATTTAGGCCCATGGATGCGTAACAACACACCACAATTACATCTGGAAAAAAACTCTGGATGAACCCAGAAGAAGAAGAAGTACTTGAATGAATCAATTTCATACTAGACATATTTTATGTAATATTGCTTCATTAAAATAATCACCATAATTTGTAAAAAGGACAGGAGCCATTGCCTTTCCTGATTCACATTTTGGATTAATATGCAGTTTGTTTTTTTTTCTTAACGTGAGAGAGAGAAAGAGACGCGTGCACGCACGCACACACACACACACACATTTCTACACACACATATTTGTGCAAACACATAATGTAGAAGTTTCTCTGTTAAGAATCAAAAGTCAAGGAGGTAGTGGCAAGGATCCAGAAGGGACTCATTTACCTGAAATAATGGCAGAGATGGAGCAAAGAATATTGTATACTCTACCATCTGATTATTTCAGAGATTATGGCCTGGGATTGCTCACAATGACCAGTAGCCATCTGGAGCGCATACAAAATGAGATCATGCCAGTCATTCTGGGTTGTACAAGCTTGTGAGCGTGTTATGTGGAGGCAGGATGTGCTTTGCCATCCATTTATGATGGGCATGATCTGCTCCAGGTCAGGTTGTACATTAGTCACAGACAGGGAGTATCTCTTGCATGAGGTTTTAGATATAAAGGTGTCATAGGTTGAAGAGAGGCCGTTCTTGGATGGCACCAGCTGAGGACAGTCAAGTTTGTGAAATTGGTAGGATAACTCATGAGGAAAAATGGGCTGTGGTGTTGTCTAGCAATAAAGATTGCATAAAGTTACATTAGACTGGAAATGGGCAGTGGGTGAAATGGGCAGCGGGTGAAAACAAGAGTCCATGCAACAGCTCATATCCAGGTAATGTAATGTGTATACACTGATGGGTCTGGTAAGAGGTAAAAGGAGTGAGTGGGGTTTTATTTTCAAGACAAATAAGCACTGTTCTTTTTGTTCTTTTTTTGTTTTTTGATACATGGGTATTCTATGAACTTTCTGTTCAAAGACCCTGGTTTTCTTAAGTCATTGTGAAATGGGCCAAAACTGAAATCCAGTTGATTGTTTCGGGATTTGAGATTTAAATATTGAGCACAACCCACTACTGGCAACGTTGATCGTATTCTGGTATGAACCTAAGGCCTATTGACGTCAATGTGGAAGCACTAGACTCGAGTTTTGCTCTCGTTTGAGCTCATCAGTAGTGCATATCCTTGACCGGGCCCGGAAACAAACCCATCATCACTGGCGTGTGAAGCGTGTGTGTAACCACTAGACCACACGGCACACGCTGGACACGGCCATATTATCACAACAGAATATTACATCGTCACCCATCGTAGGCTGTAGCTCAAGATTTGCTAGATCGCCGCGACTGACGTCCGTCAATCGATGTGGACCCGAGCGATCAGGTCTTCTCACTGGCAAGGCACACCAAGTCGCCTAAATTCCAGCGAGCAATAATCAAATTGATTTAATTGGTTGTTTTGGAATTTGAGATTTAAATATTGAGCACAACCCACTACTGGCAACGTTGATCGTATTCTGGTATGAACCTAAGGCCTATCCACGTCAATGTGGAAGCACTAGACTCGAGTTTCGCTCTTGTTTAAGCTTGTCAGTAGTGCATATCCTTGACTGGACCCGGAAACAAACCCCGGATCACTGGTGTGTGTAACCAGTTACCATACACACACATACATATATAAATGATGAAACACATTTACAGATGAAGTACTTGCAAGTGCACTGATGAAGTACTATGCTAGAGTAAACTACAACAGTCACAACAGACAACAAAAAAGTAAAGCAAAATACCGAGATAGCAGCAAGAGACCATATGATGTAACATTTAGACAAAGAATGGAACAGGCATTGAGATCCCTATAAAACCAAATGTCACCAGGAAAAGTTGAAATTAAAATGAAATACTATTAGGACTGGGAGCTAAGCTAAAACACTATTTTCAGTCCTAAATTGCATCTGGAAGACAGGAATAGCTCCATAGGGACAGAAGGAATCTACACTGATACCAGTCCATAAGAAAGAAAAGACATGGCAAAAGCAAATTCCTGTTGACCTATCATTCTACTTGTGTGGGGAAATTAACACATTAAAATCAGGTTAATTTGGCACTTGGAAGAAAAAGACCACTTAACTCCAAAATAAACAGATTTAAGAAAGCACAGATCTACTGAAGATCAAATAACTTATAAAACTCAGGAAATAGGGGATGCCTTTCAAGAAACAAACAGCACACAATAACTGTATTAAAGTATGGAAGTGGGTACTGAAAACAATTGTAAAAAAAATGCGTGGGGTAGCATGTACATATTCATCAGCCCACTACCTTAAACAGAACTGCCAAATTAAAAGTAAAGAACAAACTAGCAAGATGATGTTATTGGAGTAAAGTGCTCTCCCAAAGAGTTCTGTCACTGGCATTGTTCCAAACATAAAGAAGTTACATGACACTTTCCAGTCAGTCCTCATTCGTATTTGTGGAAGCGTCATCGCACACAAGTCATCAGATTCAGCAAGATTTCATACACAGGGAGAGAGAATGGTCTGAACAAAGACCTGAGGAAAGAAGTACCCAATGTTCAAGTCCACCAGCAAAATGAATGAAGAAGGCACAGCTTGTTTTCCCAAGCACACCATCACCGGACATATAGTCCACACAGACACAGATAAAAGCAGCAGCAGCAGTCGAAATCACGACAAATGATATGACCACTAGCAAGAAAGATGACAGTGCTGTAAAGGTGATGAAACAAAACAGCCCTCTCTAGAAGGTCCCGGAAGAGGAAACCACAATAGTCAAAACGATTGTCATTCGTCAGGCAGATAGAAGTGAAGCCCACATCTCAGTGCTACTAACCGATAAAATCACAGCACTCCTGGAAAGTATCCTAGGTAAGAAATGTGTGGCTAACCTGGAGAAAGCACACAACAGCATAGTGGCTACAATCGGCTTGACTGAGACAACAGATAACATACTGAAAGACATTATGAAAGTAAACATACTGAAAGACATTAAGAAAGTAAAATGAGGCTGCAGCCGCCACACATCAAAACCTCCATCCACAAATTTGAAAAAAAATGGGTAATTGTCAAAACTGACTGAACAAATGGCCAGATAAAGGTGTAGCTACAGCAGCAGAAGCCTCACATTCAAATAAAAACATGAAGCCGCTATTGACATTGACATACGCCAACAGTCTAACAACAGTAGCAATAGCAGCGTTATGATGGACAAGGGATCACAACAGCCAGGGTGCTGCATACTAAAAGTAATCCAATGTTCACGATGCCAAAAGGCTGGGCACAGAAGAGCCAGCTGTCACAGCACAGCATCATCTCCCATTACTGTGCAAAAAAATACTGCTAAAAAAAGACTTTGATTTTCGTAAGCTGAATGAAAGCAGAACTTGCGCCAACTGTCTTGGCAGACTGAAAGCCATACACCAGGGCTACCTGTATCACCAGAGATGCTATGAAAATCATTCTAATAGCAAATATACTATTTAAAGAGGCACGACAGTTGCGGGACAGCCCCAGGGATATCACCGTTGAAAAATATAATCTTCAAGGCTAGGTTGCACAATTGAAGGAACAAATGAGAATATCCAACAAATCCTCTTTTTTAATTGTAAAATTAAATCTTGCCACTATGCTCAACACATGCCCGTCTTCACCTTTCTCATATCACTTTGTGAGTCAGTTACAATATGCATGTGTTGGTTCTCCAGCCAGCAGAATGCCGCTGTGACTACCTCCACCTCCATTCTTAGACTAGATGTGTTAGCATTTGCTAGGCTCTCCTGCACCAAACACTGTCACCAACCTTCACCACAAACGCCTAGGTACTTCTTTCACCTCTTAGCACAGAGTCAACCATGTAGATAATTGCATCTCCGGGTTGCGAATTGTCGTAAATCAATTGTTGCACCTCCCATTCAGTGCAGCCTACTGGCCAATCCCTGCATTCCCAATCCGATGTTCGTCCATCATGAATGACGAGGACCATTCATTACACTACATCTTTGATGAGGAACGAATGACTTGTACTTTGGTTTTGTATAGCGAGGAAGTGGTCACGCAACACCGTCGCCCCCGCTCCCTCGTCTGGCTCCAGTGGCGAGCATGGCAAGACGACTGGAAGACGGACACAGATGCAGTGGACGTTAGGCTGCCACGGCCAGTTATCCCTGTATATATTGGCTCTCGAGAGCCTCGTGCAAACGGCCCTTCCAACAATTCCTTTAATTTTCAGTTTAAGACAAGCGTAGTGACAAGCAATGGGCGTATGATTACTGATAGGATCAACAAGATTTCCTTCGCCGAAGACGGACTGACCGCCAGAACGGACCACACATACATGAGGCGAGATGCTGCCCACAGAAGATACTGCTCGTCTAGGTTGCGAGTAGATCTCCAGATTTACGGTTGAGCCTCACCATGTTATTATGACCCTACACAGTTCTGACTTCTTCTGGCATTCTGACCCACTCCTCTCCCATTCTCAAGGATTCTCTGATTGTCCTCTGCCTGAGCCATCCATGATTTTTCCTTGATCAGCCTGTAGCCCTACCTGTGTCCAGGAGGTATTCCGTGTCTGCAGCCACTGGGAGATACGATTTAGCCTGCAGCACCTTGTGCATGTATGTAATCGTGAGTTTTGCATACACACTATTTGCATCTATCTTGCACATCTCAGTATCAACCACATAGCTTCACTCTATATGCGCTCTAGTTTCACCAGCTGATTCTTTGACACTGAGTCCCAATCCATACCCAGTTACTGAGAGAATCTGATGTTGATAGTGTGAACAGTCCATGTCTGTTGCTACCATGATCTTCAGCATTCCGAGTTTCTTCTTAGATCTCATAACAGCTGCTTCCACATGATCCCTGATTGACAGGCTTCTGTCAAAGGTGAATCCTATGTTTACTCTGTAAAATTTCTGTCATTTATTTTGAGGCCTGAGATGTCAGCTTTAACAATCCTATTGTCCAGAGAGCTGCATAACAGTGCCATAACTGGGTTAAAATCACTATCCATCTCTGTACACCACTCGATCGTTTCTTTTTACCGTTTCCTGCAACTCTTGCGCTATATGCATCCTGTCTCTCCTTTGCCTATATGCAAGGACATCTGCAAATGTCAGTATCCTTCCAATCCATGGTACTTCAGTGCTTGTAGTCTTACTTGTTTATATATTCAATATATTATGAAGCTATCTTAATCAATAATGTAATAACTAAAAAAATATATATATAAATGTTTGACACGGCAGTTATAATTATCTAAGATAGATGTATCATACCCCAGTTGAGAGAAATGTTTAATATACTACTTGTCCTTTGAGATTATTATTATTTTTAAAGGGGTGTGTGTATATATATATATATGTATACTAGCTGACCCTGCCCGGCTTCGCCCAGTCCCTGGTGGGAAGCATCTCATTTAATTCATATAAGTAGTCATATAAGTTCCCGTTCCCGTTACAGACTATCTGTCTGTCTGTCTGTCTGTCTGTCTGACCCGGCCCGACATCGCCCAGCTCCTGGTGTGAAGCATCTCATTTAATTTATATAAGTAGTCATATAAGTTCCTGTTCCCGACTGTCTATCTGTCTGTCTGTCTGTCTATCTGTCTGCCTGACCCTGTCCGGCTTCATTAAATTCATACAACAAAAAAAAATGTAACTTAAAAGAACGTTCTACCACACACCATCCATTATTTTTAATGAAAACTCTTTCTAATCACCTGCATGACTACAGTAACTTCTTAAGCAAAAAAAGATGAGTTACAATGTTATGCATTGTGCATCATTTTTATGAAAACTTTGAAAATGCCTTACAGATTGTATCATTATTTATTATAACTCATATGCCGGTACATAACTATGGACAAAGAGTTTATAAATCTTTGAAAACGATGCCACAATATGACTATAAGTTATACAGAAAAGTTATGCCCCTTGAAATAACTTTTACAGAGTTAGGTCCCCTGAGATATATGAAATTATGATGAAAAATGAAAAATGAAATAATACTGAGTAAGCAGGCGATTTCACACTAACAAAATATCACAGTTGACAGCTCTGGAATGAAAGGAAGGCGTGTAGAAAATTTCATCTCAATCGGATGGGCCGTTCGCGAACAAATAAAGGACATACGGACAGAGATACGCACAAGTCTTTTTTATATATATATATATATATATATATATATATATATATATATATATATATATATATATATATATATATATATATAGTGATTGGTGGTGTCTAATTTGTTGTGGAAGATTATTCCACAGCTGAGCTGCGGGGCACACTAAGCTTTTTTTTTCCTTCTAGGCTTAGGGTCGTGTAAGTTTTGTTGTTGTTGTGCTCACTTGCTTTTAACTCATAGTTCATCATGTGAACATGACTGATTTTTGCCTGTGGATTAGTTTTCCTATTACCCAGTGTCCCTCACCATCAAGCAAACCCACTCTTACTTCAGAGGTACTTGTAATTTATGTCCCCAATTCAAAGACAAGAAGTTATGGCTTGCGTTATATTTGGAGCATTTTGATTTAGGATTTTGTGAATTAGCTTGGCCTTATTAAAAAGTATTAACAGCCAAACCCTTCACAGATTTCCAACTTGAAGATAGAAGCACCAGCCCGTGTTGATTGAAAACATTCCAGGTTTCAGGAAGAACACTTAAAATGAAACAAAGACAGGCAACCTGGAACTACACAGTGGAACATCACCAGAGTAGCATCTGGACTCTGGCACTTACAGATGGATAGCAAAAAACACTTTAGAAGATGGAGGAATTCTTCTGAATCTAACAAATGAAGTAAAGAAAACTGTCAGTGACAATACAAATATTCTCAAGTAACTTTGGAGCAGAGCTAACAGTCTTGAAAACTGCAGCAGAAATTTTGACAGGAAAGTAATGGAAACACATAGCTCTCTTTCCAGATGTATTGTTGGTAGTCTCAATACTGACAAGCAACAACAGTGAACTATCAGACCCAAGGGCAGCAATCCATGGACACTGTCAGAAATTCAAAAATTTTAAAAACAATGTACTCCATCTCAATGTATCATACCTGCAATTGAAGAGGCTGATAAACTTACAAAAGGTGAAAGACAACTTCAACCTATACAGACATATCCTGTGATGAAACCATGCGATTTATAAAAAGCAGCTACAGAATCAAAAGAGTGAATCAGAACCAGCAGGACCACCATAAAGAGACAAAGAGTAGCCTAACGGCACTGCCCGGGCAAAATTTCGAGTTAAAAATCTACCCAAAAGTATTTCAGGATCCTCGCCAGTGTTACGGAGTTCATGCACTGAGCTGAGACTCTCTAGACTCAGGCTTGAGTTAGGAGTAGAATGGAGCACTTATGGGTTACACCCGTGTGCAGTGATGTTGATCCGTCAACTAAACTAAACTAAAATAGGAAATGTTTAATGTAACTAGAATTAATAAAATGAAGCTAAGCATTTGTGTAAAATGACGGCTAAACATTTACTGCCTGAGTCTTAACATCTGCAATCTCATCTCATGTTCCCCTTGTATCTTGTAGTGTCGAGGTGAAGTATAAACAGCGGGAGAGTGCCCGCTTATGCGATTCATGTATTGATATTCCCATGGACTCTGTTATTCCCTGTTTCCCTGTGTCTATCGTTTACGCGGTCGGCCTCTTTCTCTGCTTCCCTCTGGTCTGTACATCATTGCTTGTTGTGGTATACTGTTAGTTGGTAACCTACTTGCATGGCCAAACCATTTGACTTGCTGCCTTCTAATAAAATCTGTGAAGCTATTGTCACGAGGCGTAATGGGACGTTGCCATACTGTACTGTAATGATATTGTACCCAAGGCGATGACGACTCAATGAGCCAGAACAGCGGTCGGTGCCTCGCTACTGAACGATAAGTCCCCGATCAGCTGGCGCCCTGAGCACCGGCTTGCAGGTATGATCCATGAGATTTAGCTGAAGAACATCAGATCAAGCCCGGCAGGTCTGCTCCTCACACTGTACACACCACAGGAAGGCATGACACTCTCTCATCCAATAACAACTCCTGAAAGCACGACGAGGGGAACGGCGACGTATGTATTTGCCACCGGCGAACAACAGATGTCGGTAACGATCGTTTATGCAGATCCAGTCTTCAGGCTTTCACTGCCATCTCACACTCCTGCTTTGCATTCACAGATCTCACACTCATACCTGGCTCGAGTGTTCGATGAAGGTGTCTCCTATCTACTGCAGTCGTGCGGTGAGAGCCAACGGCCCCCGACCATTAAATCCCATCGAGGTAGTGGTCAGATGGCCTGACCTGAGCGCAGAGTTTCACTGGCGAAAACACCAAGAGAACAGCCGTACCAAGAGTGCAACAGTCAGCACTGGCGGCAGCCGGCCATGTAGGAACATGAGCTGAAGTGTGTCTAACTGTGGCCTAAGTCCCTACTTGTAAGAGTGACGGTTGGTCGTGGAAATGTAGAGCAATGTGTTGGACGTCTACTCTAGATGAGAGCTGGTGTTCTTTACCAGTGCCACAACGTGCTTATTTCTCTTGCTATTCTTTTTATATACGCTGATGCGCTTGCTCATCAGTTTCTTACTACAAGTCTGTCATATAGCATATGACAGCTATAACCCCCACTTTAGTCCTGATTTCTTCATTTCTGATCTTATCTCTTCTTGGAGTATTCTTCTCAGGAATCTCATTTCTGTTGTGATTTTTTCTTTTCTCTTTTTCTGTCATTGTCCAGGTTTGGCATTGGTAGCATAGAATTGGTAGGAAGATTGTGTAGTAAAGTGCTTTCTTAGTAACTATTGATACATGTATGTTCTTTATTATTGGTTCCATATGTCCAATGAGTTGGTTTGCCTTACTGCATCTATTTTCAATCTCATCTTCTGATTTGCCATTTGATGATGATATACTTCTTAGGTACTTGAAACTCTTTACTTTTTTCAAGGGATGTTCGTTTAGGTGAATCGTTGTTGCTTTTTCTTCTTTAGTTATAGTCAGTACCTCTGTTTTACGTGTGCTAATTTTCATGTTATGTTCCCTACACATTTAGTTTAGACTATTCAGGTGGTGTTGTAATTCAGCTTCTGATTTTGCTATTAGTGCTTGGTCGTCCGCAAACAGTTCTCTAATGGTTAGATTTGCAGATGCTTCTTCTTCTGTGTTCTCGTCATGCGGTGTTTTTGCGGTCTCTGTTTGGCTGATTTCTTTACATATGTTGTCTATATATGTTATGAACAAGAGAGGGGACAGGACACAACAGGAAACAAATTTTGGTCTGTCTGCTTCATTTTATGAAAAACTTGTGGACATTTCAACAACCTTAAGTTGACTGCTGCTGCTTTAAATATATTCAGTCAAGAAGTCACAGCTCTTCTAGTGGTAAGAACACAATAAAGTACGCTGGCACTCACGTCTTCTTTAGTTCACTTGAAATATAACTGCAATGTTGTCTCTTGTATAAATTTAACTGTATTTTTTAGTTCACTCAGTGGTCCATAGAGTTTATCGTCCACTGTCGTCTTCTAGGGCAGACGGTTTGCTTAGATGAGTTGTATTTTGGGCAGTCTTGGAGTATGTGTTCTACTGTCTGCAACACCAATCCATATGTTCACATGGCTAATTCACCAATCTTGAATTTTGCATACATGTGGTTACGTAATCTATCTAGTGTGACCTGTTTTGAGGCACAGAATAATGACTTGTTCTGGTCTGTCCAAAACGTGGTAGTCGTCTTGAGCAGGTCTTGGTGACTTTCTGACAGATTTGATCATTCTCTTCTTTCGGTGGTATGTCATGGGCACATCAGGTTCTTCTTTTGCTCCTCCCTTAGCTAATCGATCAGCTCTCTAATTTCCAGGCACTCCACAGTGAGATGGTATCCACTGTATGGTAACCTTACGCTGACTGCTCAGTTCAGAAAGTAGTGTCCTTAGTACTGACAATTTCCCAGACAGGAGAGCCTCGAGTACTGATTTTGCATCTGTCAATAGCACCACAGGTTGTGTACCAGGGCTGGTATTTAGTAGTTTCTCTATTACTATCTTGATTGCCTCCATTTCAGCATCATAGTTATGGTAGTACTTTCCTGGCCCTGTGCCTAGCATTTGGGTATTCTATGTACACTCCTGCCCCTCCATTTCGAACAGCATTTTTGCTGACCCATATGTGTAGACTCTGATCCAGAGGTCCTGTGGGTATTCTTCATCAAGGAAGCTGAGAGTGGCTTTTATGCACTGTACATTTTTCTGTTCTTCCTTGTCAAATATTCCTCTCACTTTTGTCTGGATGTGTAGTGATAGTCTGTGTTCCTCTTTCCATGGAGTTTGTTCTGGAATCGTTTTCAGGGGGATACCAACTGTGGGCAGATCTGTGGTTTCTCTGCAGAGTCGTTTGGCCTGGTGGATAAAACTTCTTCTTTTCAATCGCCCCATAGCTAAGTTTTCAAATTTATTGTTCATAGGGTGGCCTGGCAAGCTGAGGAACTTTTCTGCTTGTATTAGTGCTTTCGTATCTCTCACCTGCATCAATCTCAGTGCTTGTCCTCCCCATCTTCTCCATCTCCCCACTAAAGGGGTTGACCTACGCTCCTGTAGTGACTCTTAAGTGCTTGATTTTGCACTTTGTCCTGCTCTTGTAGTGTTGTTTTTTTAATGCTAACACCAAGTGGTTGACCCATATTCCAGGTTTGGTCGTATGCTCTGTTGATAAACTTTGCTAAGTATTTTCCCACTGGCTCCCGATGTGGTTTTCTCAGGATGGTTATATTCCTTCTGGCTTTTACTACTGCTTTGTTGATGTGCTTTCTCCATGTCAACCTGTCGTTAAATGTTACTCCAAGGTATGTTGGTTCTTTATCTTCTCCTAGGGGTATTCCATTTATCTGGATGATTCCTGCCTTTTGTTTTGGAGAGAGGGTAAATGGAGTAGTGCTGCACTTGTCGGTGTTTATGCTGACACACCATCTGTTTGCTCATGCAACTCATGCATCTACTGCTCTTTGCAGCGATCTGGTGGCCACTGATGCATGTTCATTTGTGCTCCATTAAACCAGGTCATCAGCGTACATTGCTGCTTTAATTCCTTGTGGTAGTTTAACAACAAGATAATTGAAGATTAGAAAAAGTGTGGGGGACAAGACTCCGCCTTGGGGAACACAGTGACACAGTAGTACTTTCTTGCTCTTGAGTCCGTCTATTATCTGTACTCGGGCTCTTCTGTTGCTGGCACTCACTTTAAGGTCAAGAAACAGTCTAGTGACCTCGATACCTCAGCACTGTAAAAACTTGTAATGGACACCAGCAGTGGTTGAACAAACCTGCCATCAGTTTTTATTTTATTAACTGGTAAGGGGTTGGGTTTAGAGTCCCACAGCATTTGGTCAAATTGATGTTTTGTTGAAGTTTTAAACAGAGAAAGTTCTCATATTGATGTTTTGTAGAAGTAGTCAACAAACACAGTACTGACATTGTTTTGTAGGTGTTTTCAACAACACAAATGACTCAACTGATGTTTTGTAGGTGTTTTCAGCAATACAACATACTCACATTGTTTCTGTAAATAAATTTGTTGTCTGTGGAGAAATGACATGGGCTTTTGTTATAATTACAGGGCACAGACAGAGTGAATCTTGTGTGGGCATGGATACATCTCATGACCACAAGAAAGAACAGCATCAACCTGAGACGGGTATCCAAGATCCCACACATTTAGGTACATTTCAAAGCAGCAAATAGTTTGTATAAGTGCTTACAGAGTAGCTGTCTGCTGTGCCTTGAATTTGTTGATTTGTATCCTATTTTACTTCACTGTTTTAGATCTCTTTTTATGATAAAAAAAACAATTTCTGTAAGTATATTTGAGGAACTTTTGTTTGAATCTCAATACTGTGTTTTTTTTTTTTTGGTACCTGAAATAAGTTGTACAAAAAATAGGAATTGTGCAACTGTTTCTTTTACGTACAGAAGTGCTGTGTGTGAAGATGATTGCTTTTTAATGTGAAAAATATCTTTCTGTATGTCATTTTATCGTTGTAATCAAGGAATCTTATAAGTGAAACCTGCCTTGCCATGCCTGCTGTACTACACATCTCCAGGCTGCTGACAATCTGAAGTGAAATATTGCAGAGATTGAATCCAGCTGGGTTCACCCTGATAACACTATTTCTGTTTGTGCACAGAGAACTCAGTGGAGCAGTGGTGGCATAGTAATTAATGCACTTTGACGCCACTACAGTAGTCTGGGTTTAGTCTCCAGCAGTGGCAGGATGTGTCTCTGACCAGTACGGCTCTGAGAGTCAACCCAGCCTGCACACATAAGTACCGGATAATTGTCTGGGAAGCCAAGGTGGTGAGCAAGGAAACCAGGCAGCCCACCTTATTATGCAGTGGCTTTGAATGTGCACGTGTCTAACACTATACCCTAACAGTGGCATCAGTCATGTGACTGCTTTTACACAGAATAGACACGCTCACTTTAACATAAGCAGCCATTAAAAAAAATTATTGGTATGACTAATATAGGCCACTGAATTAAGCATACCAGTTATGTCATGAATTAAGTATGAATTTATTAATATTGAATTGTTGTTACACATCAAGCAGCACACAGTGATGACCCTTATATAATGTCACATAGCACATATTTACAAGTTGTTTTGTTCCATGTAAAGAAGTCCATTGATTACATTGTGAAAGTAGATTATCTGCAATTCACTGTAGACAGTTTTATACATTTATACCCTCAACTGACTTTGTTAGAGAATGTACTTGACAAAATCTCCACACACACAAATCATTACGGCCAACAGTTCTGTAAAATTGTAAGGTAGAATGAGTGTGCTGGGATCTGCTGCCATGTACAGCACAAGAGTGCCTGGCAACTCACATGTTTGAGAGACTTGGGTGATAGCCTGTAGACTTCAGCCACGAGTGCCTGGCAAGTCACATGTTTGAGAGACTTCAGCCACGAGTGCCTGGCAAGTCACATGTTTGAGAGACTTCAGCCACGAGTGCCTGGCAAGTCACATGTTTGAGAGACTTCGGTGATAACCTGTTGACTTCAGCCACGAGTGCCTGGCAAGTCACATGTTTGAGAGACTTCAGCCACGAGTGCCTGGCAAGTCACATGTTTGAGAGACTTTAGTGATAGCCTGTTGACTTCAGCCACGAGTGCCTAGCAAGTTATATGTTTGAGAGACTTTAGTGATGGCCTGTAGACTTCAGCCACGAGAGAAGTCACATGTTTGAGAGACTTCAGTGATAGCCTGTAGACTTCAGCCACGAGTGCCTGGCAAGTCACATGTTTGAGAGACTTCAGTGATAGCCTGTAGACTTCAGCCACGAGTGCCTGGCAAGTCACATGTTTGAGAGACTTCAGTGATAGCCTGTTGACTTCAGCCACGAGTGCCTGGCAAGTCACATGTTTGAGAGACTTCAGTGATAGCCTGTAGACTTCAGCCATGAGTGCCTGGCAAGTCACATGTTTGAGAGACTTCAGTGATGGCCTGTTGACTTCAGCCACGAGTGCCTGGCAAGTCACATGTTTGAGAGACTTCGGTGATAGCCTGTAGACTTCAGCCACGAGTGCCTGGCAAGTCACATGTTTGAGAGACTTCAGTGATGGCCTGTTGACTTCAGCCACGAGTGCCTGGCAAGTCACATGTTTGAGAGACTTCGGTGATAACCTGTTGACTTCAGCCACGAGTGCCTGGCAAGTCACATGTTTGAGAGACTTCGGTGATAACCTGTTGACTTCACCACGAGTGCCTGGCAAGTCACATGCTTGAGAGACTTCAGTGATGGCCTGTTGACTTCAGCCACGAGTGCCTGGCAAGTCACATGTTTGAGAGACTTAAGTGATAGCCTGTTGACTTCAGCCACGAGTGCCTGGCAAGTCACATGTTTGAGAGACTTCAGTGATAGCCTGTAGACTTCAGCCACGAGTGCCTGGCAAGTCACATGTTTGAGAGACTTCAGTGATAGCCTGTTGACTTCAGCCACGAGTGCCTGGCAAGTCACATGTTTGAGAGACTTCAGTGATAGCCTGTAGACTTCAGCCACGAGTGCCTGGCAAGTCACATGTTTGAGAGACTTCAGTGATAGCCTCTAGACTTCAGCACATTGCACTGCTTGGCCTGTACTACACCAGATGACAAAAATGTACTTCCTACTGAAAATGTAACGGGAGTCTCTGTGGTGAAGTGGTCAAGCCGTTTGACTCATGCTCCAAAGGTTGTGGGTTCAATTTCGGGCCGCACCCTTCGGTTTATGAGTTAAATGTTTCGGAGACTCCTGTGGGTCGTCGCTAAAAGCTACGGAGTTCGTGCTTTGTGCGACGCTTTCCTTGCTGCGGAAAGAGACCGAGCCATATGGGATAAAAACCCAGTGCAATGAAGTCGACCCTGTCGACTGTTAAGCGACTTTTTTTCTGTTTACCGATAGAAGACAAACTTATTTGCTAAAGCATGGTGAAAACAAGTTTATTTATGACTATAGAGACACCTACATATTTCAGTAGACAGAAGCATAACTTTGACAGAAATATGGCCAATAAATTCAGTTTCATTACAGCAATACTGTGCCAGTTTCAAGAAAGCCATTCAGAATGGCATCAAGGACAGTAAATTGCTAGACAATCTTGCCAGGCAAGAAGATATAAGACGGGAGGGAAAAAAAAGTATATTCTTTAAAAGTGTTTGGAAAATGAGTAACACAGCTCAGTACACAGTAATATGAACATTGCATTAACAAGAAGTTACTATTCCTGAATCATTGGATGTGAAGATAAGAAATCACTTATGTGTATTTGTATTGTATAACATTCCTGTATTTTGTATTTTTACACTGAAGTAATAAAAGTTTGTTAAATGTTCTTTCTTTTTTATGCTTTTAATGAAACTTGTATTTTCAGACACTCATTAATTTAATAGAATACATTTTGAATGATTCAATGTGTAATTTTACTCTGTGGCTGGAATTACTTAACCAAACAAATTGACACACACATAATTTTCATTTGCTTTTATAGTACACTTAATCGTGAGTAAAGTATAATGTATTATGTACCAAATTAAAGAACTAGACATGAGGTCAGCTTGTCTGAATGGATAAATGTGTTCGTTCTTAAACATTCCGTAGTGCTGAGGTGTGGGTTCAACCCCTACACTGGTTAGATGGACTAGAATGTTGACTTCTCATCCTAGACTACGGGACATCAGTTACAAGTATCTCTAAGTCTGAGTGGGGTAGTCTGATGGCCAGGGACACTGGTCATAGGGAAATCTAATCTGTCCAGTGCATTAGAAGTAGTAGTACGTATATGGACCAAGCTCGAGTTCTAAGCAAGTGAACAAAGAGAAATAGATGGCTATTGCATTCTATTCAGTTTTGGAATGTTTGTGTTTATTTCAGAAAGTGTGCTTTAAAAATAATTTTCTAATCTGGAAAAATGTCTACTATAGTGTATCTGACTACAAAGCTTTCACTTAGTTTTAAAACTAGATCTTAGTTATAACCCAAACAAATTACATCAAACATCCTTACTCATAATAAGTTATGTGACTTGCTAAAATATGTAATGCTATGTTAATTTGTTTCAAACATATCAATGGGTTATACTCTATTTAGCTCACCACGAGTCATTGATTTACCATGATGAATCACTATTTTAATGTTGCAAATTATAAATGTTTACACTGAATTACCATTAAAGTTACAGTCAGCACCTTTTTCATATCATCTTCAAGTGCTATGCTGACTGGCATATGACTCCCCACAGATCTCGGTCTTTGGTATTCTGGATCAACTCCACCGTTGATATTCCACCATGTCACTGCCGCAATCCATCCAGCATCATTTCTCTTGGTCTGCCTCTACCTCTTTTCCCCTCGATCTTTCCAGTTGTAACGATGTTCTCCAATGCCTCTCTTCTCATCACATGACCCACAAAAAGCTGTTTGCCTCTTTCTTATTGTTGTATATAATGTTCTAATTTCATTAGCCTCTTTCAAACATTCGTTGTTAGTTACTTTGGCAGTCCATGGAATTCGCAACATTCGTCTCAGGAACCACATCGCTTTTTTCATATAGCAAACAAAAATTTTTGGTTTTCTCAAATAGACAATTGCAAGATATCAATAGTAAACCACTAGTTGGTCAGTCAACAGATATCACTAAACATTAAAGTATTAGTCCATGAGTGCTGACATCCTCTCCACACTATCTCCCATAGTGTGGAGGGGCTGACGATGCCAGTTAGATGTCGGCTGTCTTTTTCTTTGACATCCAACATGTCACTCTGATCTAGTTTGATTTGTTCTTGAGAGTCTAGTCAGTTGCAGAATCTCATCCATATCTGGGGTCATTTAACTCATCCTGCCTCCTGGAGGGTAGTCAGGATGTCAGCTTGGTCTGTTGCTCATCCACTCCCCATAGCAGCCAAACCTGCAAGCCTTTCTGCTCATTTGTTTCATCTTACACCTGGGCCCTGGCACAAACTTGACACAGATATTTTTTTCATCTGACACCTGGGTCCTGGCACAAACTTGACACAGATATTTGTTTCATCTGACACCTGGGTCCTGGCACAAACTTGACACAGATATTTGTTTCATCTGACACCTGGGTCCTGGCACAAACTTGACACAGATATTTGTTTCATCTTACACCTGGGCCCTGGCACAAACTTGACACAGATATTTGTTTCATCTTACACCTGGGCCCTGGCACAAGCTTGACAGATATTTGTCAGTCTTGACTTCCTCAGAGATTCAAGCTATTGCCTCTGGCCCAGCCCATTGCAATTTTCCAATTTTCCTAAACATACTTATGGAGTTGCTCAGAAAATATGCATGGGTTAACTTGTATCTCCACTACATTCTATATGATGTCCACTTCAAAGAGCACATTTAAATAAATTTGAATTAACTTTCCATTCCAGAAGACATTGCAGCAAATCTATATATATATATATATATATAAAATAGAATGTATGTCTGTATCTATGTATGTATGTTATTTATGCGTTCGCGAACGGTCCATCCGATTGAGATGAAATTTTCTACACATCTTCTTATAATTCCCGTGCAGCCAACTGTCATAGTTTGTTAGTTTACAAACAGCTATTTACGTAATAAAATTTAAATCTGTAATTTACATTATAATTTATATATATAGCGAGGGGACTTAACTTAAGAAAAGTTATATCAAGGGACATAACTTTTAGTAGCATTGCTATATATTTTATACATTATTGTTGCATTGTTATCAAAGCTTTATAAAATGTTTGTCTACAGTTATTTACAGGCATATGCGTTATAATATATAATGATAAAATCTTTAAGGCATTTTTAAAGTTTTCATAAAAATAATGCATCTATTTTAAGTACGTGAAAATTTTCTAACTCATCTTGTTATTTTTCTTCGACATCTATACAGTCGATTTATTGGTTGTTTCGGGATTTGAAATTTAAATATTGAGCACAACCCACCACTGGCAACGCTGATAGTATTCTGGTATGAACTTAAGGCCTATCCATGTCAATATGGAAGCACTATACTCGAGTTTCGCTCTCGTTTGAGCTCGTCAGTAGTGCATATCCCTGACCGGAAACAAGCTCCGGATCACGCGTGTGAAGCAGGTGTGTAACCACGCGGCACACACTGAACACAGCCAAATTAACACAACAAAACACCACAACGCCACCCATCGTAGGCTATGCTCAAGATTGCCCAATTGCCACGACTGACGTCCGTCAATCGATGTGGACCCGAACGATCAGGACTTCTCACTGGCAAGGAACACCAGGCCTCCTAAAATCCAGCGAGCAATAATCAAATTGATTTATTGGTTGTTTCGGGATTTGAAATTTAAATATTGAGCACAACCCAACACTGGCAACGCTGATCATATTCTGGTATGAACCTAAGGTCTATCCACGTCAATATGGTAGCACTATACTCGAGTTTCCCTCTTGTTTGAGCTCGTCAGTAGTGCATATCCCTGACCGGAACCGGAAACAAGCCCCGGATCACGCGTGTGAAGCGGGTGTGTAACCACGCGGCACACACTGGACACAGCCAAATTAACATAACAACACACCACAACGTCACCCATCGTAGGCTATGCTCAAGATTGCCCAATTGCCGCGACTGACGTCCGTCAATCGATGTGGACCCGAACGATCAGGACTTCTCACTGGCAAGGAACACCAGGCCTCCTAAACTCCAGCGAGCAATAATCAAATTGAATTATTGGTTGTTTTGGGATTTGAAATTTAAATATTGAGCACAAACCACCACTGGCAACGCTGATCGTATTCTGGTATGATCCTAAGGTCTAAGTAGACCAAAAGAGGATTAAGATTGTAACTCAAGATCATTCAGATATCAGTGTGTGCCCAAGCAAATGAAAACGTTGCTATCTTGGTTGATGCCTTTCATAACACACAAATACCTCCATAAGTGTCCAGTTTCCTCCCACAAAGAGACTCTGAACACAGAACACTAACAATACAGTACCAGCAAGGATTCAGATGTATGTATACCAAAATCACAGATTCAATCTTTAGTGTGAATTGATTTTCTCATATGGAATTTTGCCTATTCACCAGGCTCTTTATTCTCAACTGTGGAGGAATTTTTAACACTAAATATGCACACTATCATCATCAGTAAGTGCCCTGCCAGCTGTCATAGGCGTTAATGGCTCTGCACAGATCTCAGTCTTTGGAGTTCTGGATCAACTCTGCTGATGATATTCCTCCATGCCACTGTCAAAATCCATCCAGCATCATTTCTCTTGGTCTGCCTCTGCCTCTCTTCCCCTCGATCTTTCCAGTCATCACGATGTTCTCCAATGTCTCTCTTCTCATAATTACCATTGGCACCTTACTGTCTTGATAGACAATAATTTGGTACATTGTGCTTCAAACAGGCGTAATAACTACAACCCATGACGATGGCGAATGTGGCTGATAAGGCCAGTTCGCGCTGTACATGTTCGTCCACAGTGGACGCATGTGAAAACATGGTCATTTCCACCATCATGCACCATCTTACGCCTCTCACGCTCTGTGTGTGCTTTATCTGCAATCATTTTCTCCTTTGTCTTTATTCCATTTCTGATAGTTGCCCTCCATGCAACACATTCAGCGGCGACTTGCTCCCAGTGTGCATTATCAGTGCCTGTATTAATCATATCCCGCTTACACACATCTTTGTATCGTAGTAGAGGCTGACCCTGAGATCTCCTACTTATCTCTAGTTCACCAAAAAAGATGTCTTTTGGTATTCTATCATCATCCATGCCCCAAACGTGTCCTATCCATCTAAGTCTACGAAGACTGAGCATGGAACACACAGTCACACTACTTGATCTTTCCAATACTTCAGTATTTGTGATTTTGTCTTGCCACTTAATACCAAGTATTCTTCACAGACACCGCATATGAAAGCTGTTTAAAAGTTTCTCTTGGTGTGAGTAAGTTGACCAGGTTTCACTGCTTAAAGAAGAGAACTTGGTAGACAAGGACTTTCGTTTTGGCAGAAAGCTTCCTGTTCTCCCAGAATCTTTTTGCTAACATGTTCATTGTTGTTGCTGCCTTAGCAATCCTGATGTTGATTTCCTGATCTAGGGATAATTTGCTATTTATGTCTGATCCTAGATATGTAAAATGGTTTATCTTCAGTTCGGCGTCGTCAGTAAAGATTTATGGTACCTCACGTGCACCTTGTGACATAATCTGCATCTTCTTTTTGTTAATTGTTAAACCAAATTCAGAACAAGCATTGGAGAATGCAGATAGTAGATGTAATTCTTCCTCAGAGTGGGTCATAATTGCAGCATCTGCAAAAAGCAACTCTCTGATTAGTACCCTCCTAATCTTGGTCTTAGCCTTCAATCTCTGAGCATTATAGAGGCCGCCACCTGAGCGTGAGTGAATGTATATACCACCATCCTGATCAGGAAGGGCATATTTCAGTAGAAGTGAAAAGTATATTCCAAAGAGGGTGGGGGATAGTACACAACCTTGCTTATCTCCACTCTTGATTTTAAACTCTTCTGAAGTTGCACCATCAAACTTGATTATACCCTTCATGCCTGTGTGGAACGATTCCACAATGGACAGAAGCGTTGGTGGGCAGCCAATCTTCTTTAGTGCTTTGAACAGACCCTCCCGACTGACCAAATCGAATGCCTTTGTGAGGTCGTTGAAGCAATAAACAGTGGTTGATTTTGTTCCTGGCATTTTTCTTGCATTTGTTGCAATGAAAATACCATATCAATGGTAGACCGGCTCTGTCGAAAGCCACACTGTGATTCGGGGTAAACTTGATCTCCTAGGACTTGAAGTCTGCGCGGAACAATTCTGGCAAACACTTTTCCAACAATACACAAAAGTGAGATACCCCTATAGTTGTTGCAGTCGCTCCGATCGCCCTTGTTCTTGTAGTGTTATGATGCTTGAATCTCTGAAATCCTGTGGGACTTGTCCTTCTCGCCAGCATAGCTCGATTAGCTGGTGGATCTGTAGACTGAGTGTGTCTTGCCCACTCCTGATAACCTCTATTGGAATCCCATCCTTGCCAGATGCAAGTTCATGTATAGCACACTTAACTTCTCATCACATGACCAACAAAAGCTGTTTGTCTATTTCTTATTGTTGTATGTGCACATAAGTCCAAATAATTGTTTATTCTAATCTAAGAATACTAAACACCTGATTGATTAACTGCTGTCTATGTTGTGTGGCTTTCTTCTAAAATGTGAATAATGCCGCCACAAACAATTGCACAATTTGTTGCCTGGCATATTTCACTGCATCTCGTCAGACGCACACTGCAGAAGTCATTCAACATAACACAAAGCAATAAATGAATTCAAGATGAATATACAACAGACGTAATCCCACAGTAATTTAAACTGTTTACCAGAATAATTTTAAACTACCATGACTTTTTATTTACACAGCAGCTTAGTCATTTGGTCACAGCGGCTTCAATGTATTAAATAATTGATCCATTTTGTGTTAAATACAAATTTCTAGAAAAGACTAATTTACTGTCATGAGATGGAATCAACATATTGCCTTATATATAAATAAGAAAACTTGCTACTTCATTATTCTGGTCTATTTCAAATAGATATATCAGATCATTCATCCATTTTGTGTTAACCACAAATTTATAGAATATACTAATTTACTATCATGAGGTTGAATCAACATATCACACCAAACACAAGTGTTTTATAGGACATTTTTATTTGGAGACTTGTTAACATGATCATACGTGTTACAATAATTCCATTTGATTATTGCAAATGATCAGTCTTGTGAATCAAGTTTGGCTAATAAATTGTGTTCATGACTCCAGCTTTAGATCAAGGGATACATTTGTCAACACTGCTGCTGCTACTCCAGCCACTGTCTTCACTGACATGTGGAATGAGAGCCACTGTCTTCACTGACATGTGGAATGAGTTCTTATTGTATCTAACTTCCATGTAAATACACCAAAACATTTGTATTTCTTATACTATTTTTATTTTGTGCTCGCTTGCTTTGAACACAAGCGTAGTCCATATACACAACTTCTAGTAGTGCTGGACTGAATGTAACGTGTGTATTAGCGTTCCCTATTACCAGTGTCCCTCACTATCCGGCGAACCAACTTCCGACTTAAGAGCTACTTGCAGTTTATGTCCCCAAGTCAAGGACGAGAGGTCAACATTTTAGTCCAATTATTCGGTGTAGGGACTGAACCCCTTACCTTGACATCAGCACACCAGATATTTAAGAACGCACATCCTTATCCATTCGGCCATACTGACCTACCTTTCTGATCCTGATGGACCTTCCCTAGATTGTCATGACTGTCAAACAGTTTAGAAATATTTCAGTCCCCAAACTCATAACTGGTGACAAAAATTCATTAACACCATGTGCAATAATTGATTGAAGAAAAACTGTAATGTCTTCTTTGCCTACAGAAAATTATTTTTAAAAATTGACATTTGTATATATGATTTTAGCATTACAAAACAAGAATGACCAAAAGCAGTTGTCATAAGAGTTATAATGCTAGTGAAAAGATCACCCTCCATATCAAGCTGTTCATTTCATAAGTGCTTGAATTCCCTACTCAGTATCTCCCTCAGCATGTAGCGACTTATGACACTTGTTCTGTGTTGGTTTACTATTCTTACACTGTTAACATGTCTATAAAATTATTCACTCCTACACACCAGTAATGGGAGGAGGTTGGCAAGCCTTTAAGTTCTATACAACAATAAAAAGTGGCAGAACTTAACTGCAAAGCAGCCTTAGCAGCATCTGCTTTGGGCAGAGCAAGATGACACTTAACTGAAGTGCTATATCACAAGACCTGGCCCATGTTAGAACAAGCTTAGATGCAGTGACAAAGTCCAGATTCCTCAACTTATCTCTAATAACTGGAAACTGCATTCTCATCTTGAGTCCTCAATGTCCTGCAAGGACATGGGTGTTCCAAGCTGAGCCGCAGCCAACTTTGTTTGAAAACGCATGACTGGATATTGAGGCTTGTTTGCATTTTGACTTTAAAACGTGGACATTTTGAAATTATTGGTTATTTTTACTATTACATTCTTATTTGTGATTACATAATGTCATTCAAAGATAAATTTACACATTAATGATCATTAGAAAGAGGCAGGTGTCAATGTATGGGCACGTCATGAGAAAACTGGAACATGTTGTGACAGCCAGAAAGTTGAGGCAGACGGTGAGAGAAGATTCTTGACAGTCTTTTGTCTGGCACGGAAAGGTGTCGGCACAGAAACTGATACATGCTTTTGGAGATTGTGAGATGTGAAGCATGGTTGCCCACACTATTCAAGACACTTGATGATGATGATTATTGGGTTAATTCCAGACAGAATTTCTCTGATTGATTTTACATTATGAATGATGCTATTGGCCCAGATGTATAGTGATGTGTATGTACAAGTTGTCATGTAATAGACACTGCTGGTGGGATGTGAAGTGTTAGTGATCATATATTGTAGTACATGGCATAGAGGTGAGGTGTTCGGTTCCTGTCCTCAGTTAATGATCATATATTGTAGTACATGGCATAGAGGTGAGGTGTTCGGTTCCTGTCCTCAGTTAATGATCATATATTGTAGTCCATGGCATAGAGGTGAGGTGTTCGTTTCCTGTCCTCAGTTAATGATCATATATTGTAGTCCATGGCATAGAGGTGAGGTGTTCGGTTCCTGTCCTCAGTTAATGATCATATATTGTAGTCCATGGCATAGAGGTGAGGTGTTCGGTTCCTGTCCTCAGTTAATGATCATATATTGTAGTCCATGGCATAGAGGTGAGGTGTTCGGTTCCTGTCCTCAGTTAATGATCATATATTGTAGTCCATGGCATAGAGGTGAGGTGTTCGGTTCCTGTCCTCAGTTAAACATAGCAGTGTCTTATTCTGTGCAGTTCTCTCTAGCACATAGCCAGAGTGTTTTTCATCATGAAACCTAATCAATATGAATGGTAATAAATATCAGGTACGTACACTGTTCACCTGTGTAGGCTGGTCTAGATCAGTACTTGTTGACATTGGTCAGTTTGTCATGCACTGAGGTATATATGTAAGTCCTGCACAGATACAGGGGGGAGCCTGTTGTATGTCTTAGTTCTACTGGGCATAGGCTGCTAGACTTGTATGTTTACAGACCAACTGACACTCTGTGGGTGACATGGGGCATGCCACACTGGCCACGTTTACTTCCCGAGAAGTGTCCTGGTACACATTGTAGGCTGGCTGAACCTGGTAGCTCTGATCAGTTTAAATCCACCACAATGTGGATCCCAACTCATGACACCGGGCCAATAGGGTAGCATCTATCCACTGCGCTAGCATGGCTCCTGAAGTAGATCTGCTACTCCCTGGTTATCATTCATGATGCTAAAGTGTTGTAAACAGCTGTATTTATATAAGTTCACTTGGCAACATATAGCCTGGCCTGCATGTTGGGCCTTGGTTGAGAAATGTATCTGTGGTCAAGACATACTTGCAGGCATCATTCTTTAACTTTGTTGTCTGAGTCATGAGAAATGTTCATCTTCACTCCTCTTTCATAATGGAATGTCACATATCACCAACTCAAAAGGTCAGCGAGTTGAACTTCAGCATGAATTTGTGTAATATTTGCTTATCCTAGACAGATTTAATCCAAAATAACCGGCTCTAGCATTCTGGTGCATAGGTTTATAATGTAGCTGCAAGGTATAATCTTTGCTACTTCCAATTCCTGTGTGATGTTAAACGAAGGTCATCTTAGATATCATTGGTTGTACAAATGCCAAGCCCTCAGCTGGGTGGGAACCTGGTACCTTCTGAGCCAGTGACTGCCTTGAGCTATTGTATTTTAGTGACACACAATTTTATTGTTGAATATTTTAGTAGCCAGCTGAAGTTATAGCTGATTTCCGTTTCTTTTCTTTTCTTTTTTTTTAATATTGCTTTTGCCAGACATTCTCTTATCTCCCCTTTCTTCTTTTGTGTAATTGTGTATGCCCATATACTGAAGATATCCTTAATATTGTAGTTTCAATTGTTCCAGTCATGGTTATCGTGAAATTATTTTTCCATTTCTTCTGCGTTCATCCAGAGTTTTTTTTTAATATTTTTTTTGACGTGATTGCGTTGTGCCTGTTTACAGCAGAGCTGTGTTCTTGCGCCGTTAGGCCGACTCATCCGGCTTCTGCGGGCATTTGTTGACCGGGTTAACCTTCCCGGATTTTTCCATTTAATTTTTATAAAATGATGGAAACAGGTTTGTCACATTGGTATAGCCATTATTCCAAGCAATAAGACTTGGTGCAATTGAAGACATAACTGCATTATTGCATCTCTGCGTGTGTTTATGCTGTATTTTCTTCTCCTGCATTGTTTGCATCAAAATACATGTTTGTTGTAACTATTGTCCAGTCTATTACTGTCAGCTTCACTGTCTGGCCAAGGTAGTTGTGAATAAATCTACTACACATAATCACATATTAGCTTGTCCTGTGCAGAACCTTGTCCCTGTCTTTCAATATTTATATCATGAGCCAGACTTCCTGCTTCTGTTGCGATCATATGTCACTTATCTATCACGTCATGAATTCATGTACAATGTGGTCTGTTTGTCTGCTTCCCTAGTACACCTCGTGTCATATTTTCCAAACAGTCATGTCCAAAAGATCTCATTTCCCTCCCTTTATTGCTTTGACAACCAGTCTTCGTCAACATTGAGTTCCTGTTGGATATATGTTTCTGTTCACAGGATTTCTAATACTTCAACATTGAGTTCCTGTTGGATATGTTTCTTCTCGTTTCTGTTCACAGGATTTCTAATACTCTTCTGTAGCACATATTTTCGAAGACACATTTAGCTTGTTAGCTGATTTGTTAAATGTCCAAAGCTGTCACAGAAAATATACAAGCTCTTTGTACTATGTTCATCATTCTTTCTCTTCCCATTCTTAACGTTTGTATTTGCATTAGTTTTCACAGTTATTGTTTCTTTTAGCTTATGTCATTGAATTTCTCCCACCCATGTCGGTGAACCTAAATATTCACAACTGTTCATCTTTTGTAATTTCTCTCCATATGTTTTGTTTTGTTGGTTACTATTTGTTTGTTTGTGTTGCACTGAAATGTACATTTTGTTTTTCACTTTGCTCTTGCACTAACTTATTAGTTTCTAAATTACTATCTGTGATGTTGATTTAATTCTGTGTTGTCAGAATATTTTTAAGTTCTGCTTTTCCTCCAATTACAAAGCAATCATTATTTCTTGCCAATATTTTCTGTTAATTCCTCATGAGGTTTTCAGTATATTTGTTACAAATGATCAAAAAGCAACTCTGTATGGCTGTTCTACATGGACCTAGTGGTTGTATCATCACATATTCTCACAGCTGCCTTTTGCTCAATGAAGGCTGTTTTTATAATTTGTGTTAACTTTAACAAATCAAGTCCATTTCTGTCATGTTACGTAATTAATGTTCTACTGCCATCCAGCTATTTACTTCTCAGTCTTCCCCTTGGTCTCTTCTCTTTGATCTTGCCAGTTGTCACCAAGTTCTGCAATTCATTTCTTCTCATAACATGCCCAAAAGATTTTGACTGTCTACATCTAGTGTCTCTAATCAGTTTATGAACTTCATTTGTTTCTTGAAGGACTTGTTCATTGGTTTTTCTGTCTGTCCATGGTATTATTTGCATTTTCCTCAGAAACCACATTTCCACAGCCATCAGCTGTTTTTCAGCTTGTCTGCTCATTGTCCATGCTTCACATCCATACAAAAGTACAGGTTCTATGTAGCACTTCAACACTTTTTCTTCTTTCAGTTATCTTTTTATTGGACAGTATGTTTTTCATCTAGCAAAAGGCTACCTTCGCAATGGCAATTCTTGTTCTAATCTCTTCAAGGCATCTCCTATCAGATGTTATGACTGTTCCAAGATAACTGTACCGATTCACTTGCTTAAGAATATGCCCATTTATTTGTATATTACATTGTGGTATTTCCTTCATCCCAGTGATGACCATACTCTGTGACTTCTTACAATTCAATTATAACCCTGGTTTTCACTGTGTGCAGCAACCGCATCTACTAAATGTTGCAGGTCCTGTTCGTTGTCTGCAGTCAAGACTATCATTTGCATATCAATGTCCCCCAATGTTGATTCCTTTCTTATATTCTATATTTCTGAAAATATTTTCACTGTACAGGGGAAAAAAGATCTGGAGACATTACACATCCCTGTCTCACACCCAGTGTTGCCATTTTGATGCTTTTCGCACCAAATTTGGTGCTTTTTCAAGTCATTTGGTGCCAAAATGTTGCAGTTGGCACAACTATGCAAATTTGGTGTCACAATTTGTTTTTGGTGCTTTTTTTTTTTTTTTGGGTGGGTAAAAATTACTTAAAATATCATTTTGGGAACACTAAAAAGCCGAATTTGAATTGAAGTGAGGGAGTAAAACAGTCTTAGTACTTTACCGCGCAATATTCAACTAATTTAACTCCCTTCAATAAGATTTAGCTAAAAGCGAATGCCATCTTGCAGACAAGTCCAAACGTCAATATATTAGCTTGTAATCAAGTTAATAATTTTGTGGTGTCTACATTATCCTTTCATTTACGCTTATTTTTGTTTCACTATGAGCAAGAAATATTCTCAACATTTCAGAGAACAGTGGCTCAGTGACTCGAGATTTCAAAAATGGTTGTTAAAAGTAGAAGGGGATAATACTAAGTGTTTTTGCAAATACTGCAAATGTTCAATAGCAGCCAGGTTAAGTGATATTGAGAGGCACAAGAATACAACAAAACATCAGAAAGCTGAACAACCATTCAGTACACAAAGCCAAACAACAATTGCATTTGACAAACTGAAAGATGATGTCAAAGAAACGGAAGGATGCATGTATTTGTTCATAGCTGGCCATTGTTCGCTGAGCATTGTTGACCATTTAAGTGAACTCTGCAAGGTACACTTTGGTGACAGCAAAGGTTGCAAGAACATTAAGCTTAGGAGAACTAAGTGCAGAGCAGTTATTTCAAATGTACTTGCACCATATTTCACAACAGACTTGATAGCAAAAGTAAATACAGCTTATTAATTGATGAGAGCAATGACATTTCTGAAACTAAGCTACTTGGAGTAGCTATTAGGTACTATTCAGAGACAAGAAAACAGTTTGTAATTACTTACTTAGACTTAGTTGAAGTGAGTGACTGCAACATGCAGGTAATATGCAATGCGTTAAATGATTGTTTAAACAAGAATTGACTTGAGTTGCAAAGACTAGTTGCACTCGGCACTGACAATGCATCTGTCATGACAGGTGTAAACAATGGAGTGTATACAAAATTAAAATCCGAAGTTCCTCATCTGGTACTAGTTAGGTGTGTATGTCATTCCCTTCAGCTGGGAGTTTCACATGCTGCAGTTACTTGTCTGCCCAGGAACATAGAGTTCATGATTAGAGAAACATATATCTGGTTTTCTCACTCAAGTCTTCGTCAAGCAAAGTACAGGGAGCTTTTTGCTTCAGTTAATGATGAACAACATCCGCTGAAGGTTCTTTAATTAAGCCAGACATGATGGATATCCATTCAATCTGCCATTGTCAGAATATTGCAGCAGTGGATCGAGCTCAGAACTCATTTTTATATAGCAAGACTCAACGAGTGCTGTTATACAGCAGAACTTCTATATTCTGTGTTTAGCGACATGAAAAACTTTCTCATATTTCTCGAGCATATTCTCCGAGAAGTTCAAAGTGTGAATAAGAAATTCGAAGCATATATACAGGATCCAACAAAACTACTCAGCGATCTTGTCCAACTCACTGATTCTGTCAGTTGAAAGATTGCTATTCCTGGGGAAAAAAATAACAGAAAGTGATGCTATTCAAGATTATTTAGATCCTAATCCCAATCTAGGTTATGAGTTTGAGAAAGAAATAGCAGGCTACCAGGTTCCCGATGAGAAAGAAATTCATGGAAGGTGCATACCGTTTTTAATAGAGCTGTAGACACAGCTGCGTTTACGTTTGCCGGATAACGTTTGCGTGTTGCAGTCCATGTCATGTCTTAGTGGAAGTGAATGTCTACAGCCAATGAAGCCATGTATATTGGATCTTGCTAAAATGTTTGTAGAAGATACAGCTACTCTCTGCCGCATCGATTTCCTGTGGAGAAAACTTCATCATATGCAATGGACACAGACCTCTGATACACTTGGACTGTTTGCAGAAATAGCCTCATACAGGGATGCCACCGGTGAAAATACTTTCCAAGATCTTACAGATTTAGCTTTAACTGTGCTCATTTTACATCATTCTAATGCGGACATGGAGCGTATTTTCAGTCAGATGGGGAGTTTATACAATCAAAATTGCGGAACAGACTGAGCATCAAGAGTTTGACAGCTGTTCTGTTAGATATGGAATGAAAAGATGTGGCAAATGCTGTCATGATTATAAACTACCTAAGGATATTCTAGGAAAAATTGGATCACAGGAGGCATATACTTGTTTCTTTCAATCATCAGCATCGCAGGCACAAACACAGCAGGAAATAGCTACAGAAACTAAAGAGTAGTAGTCTGAATGGGATTTGACGGATCTGGAATAAACTTCATTCTAATATTCAGCGATTATAATAAATTATAATGTGTTACCTTGTTACATTTGTAAAAAAAACCATTGGTGCTTTCCAAAAAATGTTGGTGCTTTTTTGGGTCGATATTGGTGCTTTTTCATCAAAAGGAGATGGCAACACTGCTCACAACTCTCTAAATAGGCTGATATTGACCTACTGCATTTTCAATTCTGATGGCAGCTTGTTGTTTCCAGTATGTGTTTTACAAGTTTAAGGTCTTTTCCATCAGTTTGTAGATCTTCAAGCATCTTTATCATGTTGACTGTCTCACTTTATCAAAAGCCTTTGTGTATTGCACTTTCTGCATTTGACCATGCTTGCCCTCATTAAATATGTCCCAATGTCTACCTCTTGTTTAATCTCTAAAGCCAGTTTGTACTTTTGTTCTGTTCTTGTCTTCTTAGCCTTCACATGATTATTTTATTTAACAGTTTGCCTGTATGACTTGCTCAGGCACGTGGTGTGTGATAACTGTTACATTTGTTTGTATTGAGATATATTAATGTTCTCATCCATTCATTTAGCCACATTCATGTTAAGCATATCTGTCTATATAACGCGTGATTTATATATATATATACTAGCTGATCCGGCCCGGCTTCGCCCAGGCCCTGGCGGGGATCTGTCTGTCTGTCTGTCTGTCTGTCTGTCTGTCTGACCCGGCCTGGCTTCGCGCAGCACCTGGTGGGGAGTATCTCGTTTATGGCAATGCTAACCTTAAATTTAATTCCATAATACTTAATTTCTATGTTCTTTTATGGGATAGGGTTTGATATTAAAGACTGCTGATCGATAAAATATTGTCAAATTGACTTTGCACTTAACGATTGCTATGGAAACCAAGATAAACAGCGGCCATCTTGAATTTCTTAATGTACCTCTAAAACATTTATTTTTTAATGTACAGGCTAAATTCTTTGTTTTATGTGTAAATAAATAGACCCTTTACAAGTTTAGTAGAAAATTTTAATGATATCTCTTTGCAGTTTTTTTTTTTCAAAATGTGAAAATGGTAATGACATTTTTCATGACATTTTTTTTTTTTTTTTAGTGTAGCACAAAAACTAAAATGTAATTTTCAAGATTAATCTACTCACAATGTAAGTGATATAATAAAGAATATCTCTGCAAAGTTTGAGTGAAATCTAACGAATAGTTTTTAAAACAATTGTACTTGTGTATAAAAAACTGGCGAAATGAGAAAACGGGGAAAAACTAATTATTTTTTTGTTTTTTATTACTAATGCACTCTTTTACAGAGAAAAAAAGTGTAAAACTGTACCTTGAGTGTTAAAATTGTCCTGCTGAATATGCAGGACCTCCCTCCAGAGCATGCAGCTCACCTTGTCTCTTTAATTTGGCCGCTCGTACAGTGTCGCGTCTTTTAGTTTGTTTGTCCTTCTTGTACTTCAGACTATTTCTTACTTGCTTCTGCATCCTAAATGTTCCTAGTCTCTGCATATGCAGGCCTGTAGAAGGTCCATAAAACTGGGCAGTGTCTTGGGCAGCAGCAGCTCCAAAGTTGAACTCTCTTGCTGCAGTTACAACTGCAAACTGAACGCGCTTGCGTGAGGCAAAGTTGTCTTTAGTGCATCGAGCCCATATCAAGCTGTGTAAACACTCATTTGAATTCTGAGTTTGTCCTGACACACATCTACTAAGTAGTTTAGTTTAGTTTGCGCAGTGCTGTTCCAAGGCATTTACTGACATGGTTGATACACTCCTCTTTGTCTATCTGAATGTCATCCCCATATGGTTTGATCTTGGTAAGTTCCGCAAATGTTTTGGTGTCACCATCAGAAAGTATTGACGTGTAGCGAAGTTTATGACGGGCCACAGACCGTCGCCACAGCACCCTTGCAGCCTTCACCTCCATCATTCCAGCAGATCCTGTGAAATTGTTGTCACAGTTTAGAAGATGTTCTGCCTTCCATGCTGCAAATTCATCTGGTTTGTCCCTAGAAAGTCTTACCAGTGGTTTCACACACCTGGCAATATGTGGACATAACATGGGCATCTATGCAAACTCCTGTAAGAACATCCACTGCACAGCCAACTCCAATGTGGGATGTGTGGCCTCTAGTCAGCCAAGTGCATTCAAAGCTGACACTAATATCTAGCACATCATTGTCATGTAGAGTTATGCCTGACTGTTGTGCATGAGCCTGTCGAACATACTTTACGGTTTGAGAAAAAACAGTGTCCTCCAGATCTTCTATCTTTGAATATAGTTTATTCGCTTTGCTGTGAAATGTTTTGTGATGAATACCTTGCAGGTTTATATTTTCACAAAAATTATTAAATGTTGTTGCACCCATCCCACAAACTAATGGCAATGCTGAATATACTGACTGGCTGTTGACAGCAAAAGATCTATCCCCATCATTACTTTTTTCAGATAGGTATCTTCCACACACTACTTCTTCACAACAAGAGCAGTAAACCTCTGCATACACAGCTAATCCCTTGGCTTTCTTGCTGTCAGTTTTCAAAATAAGACTATCATTTTTACAAACTGGACAACATAACAATTTGATTATTGCCTCAATTTCTGAACAATCAACTATTGCTCTGTGTTCCCTTTTTTGATATCCATTGTCGTCACCAGAATCATACTTGCTGCTAGTGGATGTTGTGTATTTATACGTATCTCTTTTAAATTGGCTTCGGGTAATAAAAGAATCACTTCCACAACTTTGAGAAGAACACGATAGCACTGATTCATTCAGATTCACTGTCAAAACACTTAGATTTGGAAGTGGCATGTGCACTTTAGCTGGGTCGCTTTCAGTAGTTTCAGAATTGTCTGTATCATTTACGACGTTCTGATAGGCTTTTCGCTGCTTACGAGCATTTGAAGGGTGTAGTCTGAGAGATTACTTAAGTTGAGTGGATGACTGGATGTTAAATTTCTTAGAACGAGGCATATTTCAATGCGTGTCAGTCTGTCATCAACAATGAACTTTCAGCACGTCGCCAGGTGTAAACAACACAAAGCCGCCATTTTGGAAACCCACGTGATCAATTTCAGCCATCGGCGAACGCGGATTGCTTACGATGTTCCATATATGGAAGTTTCCGTAAGATGATAGACACGAATAAACCCGATGTACACAGAAGAGCTTCCAATTAGACGAACTCGTAGTTTTACGAACAGTTACGGAAGTTCACGACCTTTCCAGGGATACCTTACACGCGCGTGTCGTGTTTTCCTGAGATATCGTTGCTAGGATTTGAAAACCGTCAATTTCGCAACAATTTTCAATAATTATACAATTTGAAACAGAGGGTGGGTTCAGTAAATTATGAATATTGCATAAAAATAACAGTTTTTAAACAAAAACAAGTACAGAATCTGATAGAAGACATGATAAGGTGTCTAAAAATGAACTATTCCAAAAATAGCCAAGTTGACCAAAAATCGATGTTTTTACTGCCGCACATCGCCTTAATTCATGTAAGTAGTCATATAAGTTCCCGTTCCCGACTGTCTGTCTGTCTGTCTGACCCGGCTTCACTCAGTCCCTGGTGGGGAGCATCTAATTTAATTCATATAAGTAGTCATATAACACACACACATACACACATACACACATACATACATACATACATTGTGTTTTATAGATATAGATGTTCACACTGCTCTCCACCAGCTTGAGCAAACTCTGCTATTGCGTCATCTCATTCTAAATTTTTATCTTTAACCATTTTTGTATATTTCACTGCAGTATTCATTCCATCTGTTAAGATTGTCTGCATGTTTCAGAGTTCCTGCACTTGTATCCTTTATCTAAGGTAGTATTTGTCTTGATTCGAAAGTTTTTTTTTTGGTCATTACTTTTTATTCTTTGAGCATTACATAATTTAATCCATCTTCTGATATTCTTCCATTACTACACATTGGTCTTGTAGGAATTACATCTTGTATCTTCTTGCCTTCTTGATTTTTGTATGAGGTTTTTATAAGTTTCCGTACACTCATCTTTTGATATTCCTTTTGTTTCTTCTTTATATTTCTCGTTCACTGAGCCATGAATCTTGAGTATGTTATGTTTCAGAACTCTGGTCATGAATATGTTTTGTAAACTGTAAACAATTCTCATTGTTTGCTCTACGCTTGGATATTGTGGAGTTGAAATATCTTAATGGTAAGGTCTTAACATCAAGAATATTCCTGTTAAAATATCTGCTTTTTATATCCACATACACACAAAAATGACATATTTTTGTACTAGCATACAATAGTATCCGGCTGCTGTTACTGTAATAGCATAGATTAGCATTTGGCTACTGTTACTGTTATAGCATAGAT
Organism: Cepaea hortensis; assembly: GCA_963921405.1. Taxonomy (NCBI): domain Eukaryota; kingdom Metazoa; phylum Mollusca; class Gastropoda; order Stylommatophora; family Helicidae; genus Cepaea; species Cepaea hortensis. The sequence goes on from OY992882.1 coordinate 71,655,276, forward strand.
TAGCATCTGGCTACTGTTACTGTTATAGCATAGATTAGCATCTGGCTACTGTTACTGTAATAGCATACATCAGCATCAGACTACCGTGACTGTAATAGCATACATTAGCATCTGGCTGCTGTTACTGTAATAGCATGCATTAGCATCTGGCTACTGTTACTGTAATAGCATGAATCAGGTTACTGTTACTGTAGTAGCATACATTAGTATCAAGCTGCTGTTACTGTAATAGCATACACTAGAACCAGGCTACTGTTACTGTAATGGCATACATGAGCATTAGGCTACTGTTACTGTAATAGCATGCATTAGCATCTGGCTACTGTTACTGTAATAGCATGAATCAGGTTACTGTTACTGTAGTAGCATACATTAGTATCAAGCTGCTGTTACTGTAATAGCATACACTAGAACCAGGCTACTGTTACTGTAATGGCATACATGAGCATTAGGCTACTGTTACTGTAATAGCATGCATCAGGCTACTGTTACTGTATATATCATACATTAGCATCAGGCTACTGTTACTGTATATATCATACATTAGCATCAGGCTACTGTTACTGTAATAGCATACATCAGCATTTGGCTATTGTGTGAGCAAAGGAGAGCAATGACTGCTCATCCCCAGAAAGATAGACCCAGTACATATTAAAACAGAACATTTAGTCAAATTGTGGCATCATATTCTGAAGTGTTCTTATTCTGATTATATTTGTCCTTTGATTATTTCAGTGCAGTCACACATCTTACATGAAAAAAAACACCTTGTGATGCATCATGTTAACTTTATTCACTAGCAGGGCATTATACACACCAAACCACCCTTGAGTAACTGTTTATACTAATTAATCATGCTGTTTAGTATCTGTTATTTGTTAGTTTAGTTCTAATGTGCACATAGAAAAGAGGAGAGGTTGGCCAAGCAGTTAGGATGCCGATCTCCCAATCAGGGGAGCCAGGTTCTAATCCCTGGCTAGAGAAACAATGTCAGTCTTTCTGACATGAAATACAAGTCTACTGTGGCTGCACCTAGAACTTGTGTCCAGTGTCTGGAAAGTGATAGGGGTTTGAATGTGAAGAGGATGTCTGAGGTTAGTGACTGTTTCATCATGGTTGTCCTACAAGGTCATCTGAGAACATTAACTGGGATTTCTCAGGGGTTCCGTTAGCTTTTGACTGATCTGCCAGGGCACCTGCTCATGTGTGTCTACCATCTGCCAGGGCACCTGCTCATGTGTGTCTACCATCTGCCAGGGCACCTGCTCATGTGTGTCTACCATCTGCCAGGGCACCTGCTCATGTGTGTCTACCATCTGCCAGGGCACCTGCTCATGTGTGTCTACCATCTGCCAGGGCACTTGCTCATGTGTGTCTACCATCTGCCAGGGCACCTGCTTATGTGTGTCATCATCTGCCAGGGCACCTGCTTATGTGTGTCATCATCTGCCAGGGCACCTGCTCATGTGTGTCTACCATCTGCCAGGGCACCTGCTCATGTGTGTCTACCATCTGCCAGGGCACCTGCTCATGTGTGTCTACCATCTGCCAGGGCACCTGCTTATGTGTGTCATCATCTGCCAGGGCACCTGCTCATGTGTGTCTACCATCTGCCAGGGCACCTGCTTATGTGTGTCATCATCTGCCAGGGCACCTGCTTATGTGTGTCTACCATCTGCCAGGGCACCTGCTCATGTGTGTCTACCATCTGCCAGGGCACCTGCTCATGTGTGTCTACCATCTGCCAGGGCACCTGCTCATGTGTGTCTACCATCTGCCAAGATTCTGTGTTCATAAATGTAACTCTAGCAATCTATTCAGTGATGGTGGCTTCATCTTGTTCATTTACCAAGGAACATACTGTAGCTGTATGCTGCTGCTGTTTTTTTGTTCGCTTGAAATGTGTCTATAACTGCAATTTTGTCTCTTGTATGAATTTAACTGTCGTTTTTAGTTCAATCAGTGGTCCATAGAGTTTATCTTCCACTGTTGTTTCTCTAGGCCAGAAGGTTTGCCTAGATATGTTGTATTTTGGGCAGTCTTGAAGTATGTGCTCTGCTGTCTGCAGGGCCAATCCACATGTGCACATGGTTGATCCACCAATCTTGAATTTTTTATATAGGTGGTTGCGTATTCTATTGTCCTGTTCTGAGGCGCAGTATAATTATTTGTTCTGGTCTGCCCATAATGTGGTAGTTGTCTTGAGTAGGTTTTGGTGGCTGTCTGTCTGATTTAGTCATTCTTTTCTTTTGGTGGTATGCAATGGGCACATCAGGTTGTTCTTCTATCGCTCCTTCCTTAGCTAATCGATCAGCTTTCTTGTTTTCAAGCACTCCACAGTGATTGTATCCACTGTAAAGTGACTTTACGCTGACTGCCAAGTTAAGAAAGTAGTGTCCGTAGTACTGGCAGTTTCCCAGACAGGGGCGCTCCGAGTACTGATTTTGTATGTCATTAGCACCACAGGTTGTCTACCATGGTTGGTATTTAGTAATTTATATGTTGCTATCTTGATTGCCTGGATTTGTGCATCATAGTTATGGCATTATTTTCCTGTTAGTACTCTAGTCATTTCCCTAGTATTTAGGTATTCTATGTACACTCCCGCTCCTCCATTTCGAATAGCAATTTGTGTGCTGACCCATCCGTGTAGACTTGGATTCAGAGTGGGTTTTCTTTATCAAGGAAGCTGAAAGTGGCTGTTCTGCGTTGTACACTGTTCTGCTCTTCCTTGTCAAATATTTCTCTCTTTTGTCTGGATTTTTAGTGATCGTCTATGTTCCTCTTTCCATGGAGTTCATTCTGGAATAGTTTTCAGGGAGATACCAACCGGTGGCAGATAGGTAAATTCTCTGCAGAATTGTTATGCCTGGTAGATAAAATTGCTTCTTTTCAACCGCCCCATAGCTAAGTTTTCAAATCTGTTTTCTCAGGATGACTATTTTCCTTCTGGCTTTTGCTACTGCTTTGTTGATGTACTTTCTCCATGTCTGCCTGCCATCAAATGTTACTCTAAGGTATGTTGGTTCTTTATCTTCTCTAAGGGGTATTCCATTTATCTGGATGATCCCTGCCTTTTGTTTTGGAGAGAGGGTAAATAGAGTGGTGTTGCACGTGTCAGTGTTTATGCTGACACACCATCTATTTGCCCATGCAACAAATGCATCTACAGCTCTTTGTAGCAATCTGGTGGCCACTGATGCATGTTCATTTGTGCACCATAGGACCAGGTCATCAGCGTACATTGCCGCTTTAATTCCATGTGGTAGTTTAGCAACAAGATCATTGATGAAGATCGGAACAAGTGTGGCGGACATGACTCCACCCTGGAGAACACTGTGACGCAGTAGTGTTTTCTGGCTCTTGAGTCCGTCTATCTGTACTCGGGCTCTTCTGTTGTGCAAGTATGCTTTCACCCATTTGTACATTGTTCCATTGACTTTATAGTTTTTGTTTCTTCATCAGACCTTCTTTCCAGACGTCAAAGGCTTTATTTAGATTTATCCATGTCGCAAGCACCAATTTCTTGTCATGAAATGCATCCTCAATTTCTTGAGAGGAGTAGGTTATCTGATCTTCTGTAGAGTAACACTGTCTAAAGCCAGCCTGCTGTGTCACAAGAATGTTTTCACTTTCAATGTACCACTGCAGTCTGTAATTGATGATGCGCTCCATTGTTTTGCAGAGACAGTTAGTGAGGCTAATTGGTCTGTAGCTAGAGGCAATGAAACTATCTTTCCCTGATTTTAGATGATGTATCATGATTGCTTCTTCCCAGGCTTGTGGAACACTGCCTAAGGTCCAGCAGCTATTGAAGATTTGCAGCAGCTTTGTTTTTGGCCATTGTTCCTAGGTTCTTGATAATTTCATTGGAGATACTGTCGGCTCCTGATGACTCATTTTCAGTTTTGATATTGCTAGCTCCAGTTCGCTGATTGTTATAGGTGCTTCCAGGGCCTCATGTACTATTTATTTTTGTCCTGCATTTTGCCATTTCTCTCGAATCTCTTGGTGCTTCTCTAGACTAATTTTGATATTGTTATCTTGTGCGAATGAGTCCGCAAAATGGTCAGCTACTTTCCTGTTAAGATGTTTCCATCTTTATGTAGTGCAATTTTTGAGTTTCTCCCTATGCCCTCATCGTTACATTGTTTTTTAGCTTTAACTTCCTTGGGTCTCTTTCAAAGTTCAGTGACTGTTTTCTCCTGCCAGCTTTTCCGTCTAGCCTGCAGCTGGGCCGTTTGAAATTTGGCTTTTGCGTGCTGGTATTTATTGTGATGCCCTTGGCTGGGATTGGCTTCTGCTTGCATTCTACAGACTTCCACATCATTATGCAACTGTTTCAGTTCACTACTCCAGTAGGGTTTATAATGTTTACGGGCTCCTCTTGGTACTGTTTCTCATGCTGCCTGTAGTATGCATTTCCCAAACTCTTCAACTACTTTATTTATGTCTTTCTCAGTGTTCAGGTTTCTAACCAGTATGCTGGTGCGATGCTTGTACATTGCCCAGTCTGCTTTCTTGTAGTTCCATCTCGAGAGAGCGCTGCTTTCACTTAAAAGCTCATGTTATCAGTCAGAAAGCCTGGCCGATGGTCACTGTCACCAAGTTGTTTCCCAACAATTTGTGTGATGCTGCACTCCAGCTCTGGTGAATGTTAAGCCAGGTCAGGTGTAGTTGTAGTGTGCTGTGATCCCAAGTATGTAGGTAAGACAACTGTTTGCTCATAGATTTTCGTATTCCTGGCTTTTAATATATGAAACCTCATCATGTCTTCCCAAATTGTGATGGTTTGTTTTTTTAAATTGGCAGCTAGTGTATTATCTTGTTACTTTGTGAAGTGAGCAGTGTGTTTTATTTCATAATACATTTAACAGTCAAAAGCAAAGAATATTTGGACAACGTAAACAACACAAAGTCGCACTTTTAAGCAACTTTGTGTTGTTTAGTTGTCCAAATATTCTTTGCTTTTGACTGTTGTAGTTTTGTCTAGGTTCACTAAAGGATTACTAGCTCTGTGATGTCATAATTCTCCTTTCTTCAGTGGGATGTGTGTTGTTGGACCTAGATTATTGCTAGTCTACGGACTATGTCTCTCTCTCTCTCTCTCTGTCTCTCTGTCTCTCTGTCTCTCTCTCTCTCTTTCTCTCTCTCTCTCTCTCTCTCTCTCTTCTCCCCCTATCTTTCTTTCTCTCTCAATACACTTTTACCAGTCACTAGTTGTTCGTTACGTGGAGAAAAAGACCTGACATTCTAACTTCTACTTGCTGACACACTGAACTAAATGCAGCCATGATCTGGTATAGTTTATGCAGATATATTCTTGACCGTCCCTCTGTAGCAGCCCTTTGCAATATTGCACGTCCTCCAGAACCCCAATAAGAATTGCAGTTGTGGGACTATCAGCGGACCCTGCATTATGCTGTAGCGTATAAAACCACCACCTAGGGGTCATAGTCTCTCCGTCTTCAGTTGTCCAGTCTGACTGATTTTATCTTTCAATAGTAGATTTTTGTCAATAATTCATAACAGTTTACTATCATAACTGCCTTCCATGTTATAAAGTATTGTCTTATTGTCTCTGCTTTCTGGAAAAGACTGGCATTACACACAATTGGTACCAGTTGGTTGTTGCCCCACCCTGACACAGATCAGAGTCACTGGCATGAATACTATCTGCATTAACACACAAAGTACTGTCTCGGCATGGACAACTACATCAATTGCCACTATCATTTTAATGACTTTCCCTCTGTGGAATTGTCAGCGATATTTTCACGTTCCTAGTTCTGCCACTATCCATAATTCTCATCGCATTTCCTATGCAACCTACCACATGTATTACTACTCACCTATCCATGTTTGTGTTACCACCCTCTCACTTGTATGTTTGGTTGCCATTACCCTTAACCTTTCCTACTAATCTTTCTTAAAACATGTCTGCCTAATAAATCTGCATCATGACAACTGGCCACACCTGAAGTGATTAACATGTCGTAATGATATATATTTGTGTGCACAGATCTGATATAACTATGTCTCATTTCAGAAAATGCTGGTCAGTGATCATTAGTATGCCGCTTTTCACGTCAGAAATTGTTATTAGTGGGCAATGTAAAAACTGCATCTTTGTCATTATGATTTATTGTAAACTTATTTAGAATGCTTACGTTGTCTTGTAAACTTACTATATGAATGTTAGGGTACATACTTTCTTATTATATCTGTTGTCTTGTATAAATCTTGTTTTGTAATTGTATAAGTCATTGTTTGATTGTAGAAATTATTTATGTGGTCTATTTCTAATATTACTGTTTGTATTTGCAGAATATGCAGTTGATTCAGACGACCTATACAAGCTTGCTGAATGCACTATAGACTCTTTTCATGACCGAAGACATCTAAAGTCCAGGAGAAAATACAGAGAGAGGACAAGGAAACATAAAAAATCTCACAAGAGTTCGCACTTTGCAGGATATAAACAAAATGTCTTAAGTCCTGTGATGGCACAAAAACAGCAATTAGATCTTGGTATTTCAAGTGAGCAGACGCATGCAGTCTCTTCTCATACATCCATTGAGCCATTTTCTGGCAAAAATAATCAGCTGTCCTTTAAATCACTGGAAATAAAAGGTAAGCAAATGTTGCCTGAATCTTATGTCGTGACCACCATATTGCATCAAATAATTAGGTTCAACAGCCGGTCTTGGAAGCCAGGTGAGATAGTCAATATTTAGTCTCCTGGGCTACACAAGTGTGTCGCTGATAGAATGTAGGTGCATTATTTGGTAGTGATGCTCAGAACTGATAGAATGTAGGTGCATTATTTGGTAGTGATGCTCAGAACTGATGTCAGACTTGAGTCATCAAAGTTGGCCAACTGGAACATGTCTCTTGACACCAAGACATCAGTTTTCCTGTCGCAAGTTCAATGGTATGTCTGGTAGGGACAATTGTGAGGTGATAGTGTCCTTTATATTGTTCAGGTATAGGCATTGAAGTGTCACTTGACCTAACATGGGAAGGTCTACTGATGATGCAATATCTAATGAACTTTTGACCATGGCCTGTCATCATTTCTCAGAATAACAACCACAAGTGACCATATGTGAAATGTTTCATCATTTTGCCACAGAGTAAATGAGGAAAAAATGGGAATGAAGATTGTCAGATTTACTAGAAAAGTCACAAATAACAGAGTGAATGAAGATTGTCAGATTTACTAGAAAAGTCACAAATAACAGAGTGAGCAATGTAACTATAAAGCATTTAACAGCAGAGGAAAACAAAGATAAGAGGGCAGAATCTGTATACATATTTAGACACAAACATGCACACAAAATGAAGGTCCTTATCTGACATGAAGAAAAAGAAGAGAAACAGGAAATAATGATACAAGTCGGTGAGTTTAAGAGGGGGAAAAGGGTGATGGAGAAAGCTAGAATGACATGGACAATAAAAGAGTGCACAGGTATCAACATTGACATATGAACAATTTAGTTGAGGGAATAAACAGTCACAGCAAGAAAGTGAAGCATGAGAGAAAGATGGATGGTGGATGAGGTAAAATAGAAAGGTAAAATGAGACAAATTGAACAGTTACTGTTAAATGAAATTGGGACTACAACAGGAGTTTCATGGGACTTATGATATCTTGTCCATGATAAGCAAGGTTTAGTGACCATCAAATGTCTGTCTCACAGTGATTGGTGCTATTGGAATGTGGAAATTTGTTTTTGGGCATCGCTGTTGATGCTGAGAAGATGCCACCTATTTTTCATCTTTCCCATTGGTTGCAACAAATTACAGTTATGATGCTTGAACTTGCAGTGGTGATTAATGAAAGCTGTTAACTGTACAGCCAGGAAAGTTTAGCAGTTACAACCAGCAGGGAGATACTGTATAAACCTTCAAAGGCATCAGTAGAAAATGTTTTCAGACTTGACTGGTGACAGCCAGCCATGAAATGTCTTCAGAAACAACAGATGGTGTGAGTAGTAAATGAGTGAGGTGGTGTGAGAGCATCTTAAAAGATCTGAGAAACAACAGATGGTGTGAGTAGTAAATGAGTGAGGTGGTGTGAGAGCATCTTAAAAGATAATAGTTTTTTTAAAAAGTTGGTTGCATATCCATTACAGGACTTTTAAAAAAGTCGCTTAAAAGTCGACAGGGTCGACTTCATTGCACCGGGTTTTATCCCATATGGCTCGGTCTGTTTCCCACAGGAGTCTCCGAAAAATTTAACTTGTGAACTGAAGGCCGCGGCCCGGAATCGAACCCACAACCTTCGGAGCCGCAGGACGCTGCAGTCAACCCCATCATTTTAGGCTGTTTGTGATCTCTTGGCAAGTTTACGTTCAGTGGTTTGGTGTTTTCTGAACGACTGGCATCCATACCATTTTATTAAAAAAAAACCAACGCAAATCGCCCACAGCTGTGTTTTGAACGCGGTATGTGAGATTGCGAACTGCATCCATAACCTCTTCGCTATGGATCCAACTCAGTTCATAAAAATAGTGACAATATTGAAACCATGTGGTAAGGGTATCTCTGATAAATATTTCAGTTCTTAAATCTTACGATAACTTTTATGAGACAAGTTTATGGCTCCGCCTGACATCAAATGGCCCACAGTGATTGGCGAACCCGTCCAAGGGCATTACTGTTAATGTTGGTAAAACTATTAGCATCTTTCCATTTGTCTAATCTTATCTCCCTCATCCTTTCTTCCTTAACTGTCCATAATTCCATCTCTCTGCCATGTATTTGTTGTTTCAATGTTCGTGTTGATACCTGCATGACCCTCCTAATGTTTTTCAGCACTCCACTTGCCAATCTCTTGCACTGTGTGTTTATTGTACTTCCTGACCCTTGTCATCACTTTTTGTCTGGTTGTTTTACCACAAGACCTTGAGCTAGATAAATACCTGAATCATTTGGGTATGTTTTTATAGTTTCATTAGTGTCCTGGTTTGTTGTTTGCTGATGAGGGCTTTGTGAAGATTACCTAATTGCACTTGTTGTTTCTCTTGTATTTATTTATTGTATTTTATAGCTGTTCTACAATTTCATGTTTTGTATGCTCCTACAGAGAAAAGTCAGGTAATGTCATGTGGGTCATCAGTTACATGTAATGAATTGTCAGACAAAATGTCACATGTCATGGTTGAACCTGATCCATTGGTCGCCACCAACAGAAGTATCATGCTTGAACCGACACAGATTAATAGCTGTTCACAAGCACCCTCAGAAAAATTCTATTTACGGGATCCCTCAGTTATGGCCAGCAGCAAGATGCTAGGAGCACCTACACAGGAAGCCAGTAGAAAATGTGGCCGGAGTCCACTTGTGATGACCAGCCATGAAATATCATCGGAACCATTCAAGGCCACAGACAGCCATATATTATTGAAATCAGAATGCAATATGGATATTTTGCACGAACCAGCGTCTGTAACTCAGCACAAAATACCTGTGTCGTTTTCAGAGAAGATTGCAAGTAAAATGCCTCTGGCATCACTTTCAGAAAACACAGCGATAAATATCAAAGCGACATCAAGGGATGTTGCTGGTAGTGTCATGCCATATGCATTATCACAGGGAGTGACTAGTGAAGATTTACCTGGACACTTGGAGAATACTGTCAGTAAAATAGTGAATTCTGATGAGACAACCATTTCTAAGAAGGCTGATAGAAATGTTGAAATAAACATGTGTATAAATAATTCTATGGTTGGATTAATCCCTTATTGTGAACTTTATCTTAGAGTGAATAGTCAGCATGAACCGCACAGAGTGACAGTACTAAAAAGTAACAGTACCAGTCAAGGCTATACGAAGGACACTGAATATCATGAACTTGAAGATACACCTGTGAAAGATATATCTGAGCAAGCAACTAGCAATGTGCTAAGGAAAATAGATCAGTTTAAAATGTTCGCACACTTCCCACAGCCTGACTTCAATTATGGACTATCAACAAGCCAGAATTCATCTGGAATACAAATTGATGCCTTGAAACTTTCCACAAGTGGTGTGTCATATGAATCATTGATGAACAATTCCACAAATGACACAGTAAATGTTATAAAGACACTTGATGCGGGAGATCATAATGTGAGTGAGTTTCAGAAAGAAGACACTTTAAGAAGTCCCAATGTGAAATGCAGACAATCTGCCTCAAACTTGATCACCTGCTGCCAGGAACAGCCAGTGTCAATTCCTGGAGACCTCATAGGTGCTGAATTAAGCAGAATCAGAAAGCAGATGGAACTGGCTGGACATAAAAAACTGTCTCAGAAGGTGAACACAAATGTACACAAACCTTGTAGAAAATGTACTTTCTCCTCTGTGAAGCACACATCCTCAAAAGGCATATCATATTCCAAGAACCACAATCAAAAGGATTTTTCCAAACCTGCTAATGTACCGAACAGCCCTGAGTTTTATGAAGGTGTACGTTCACTATCAGAAACTTCAGCATTATCAGGACTTGCATTCAGATCACATAGGAGAAATCAACCTTGTACAAAAATACCCATGTATGTTTCTGAGACAACTCAATTTCAGCCCAGCCTGGGTGACACATCTTTCCATGTTGCTTCCGGTGATCATTCAGTTGCTGATTGCTCAAAGCCCATAGAATACCTGTTTGAAGATTCACATCATCCTGCAGGACATCAGTCACAAAAAGCACCTGTCATAACCAGATGTCTAAATACTTCACAGCTGCATTCACCAGCTGGCTCAGCTCGGCTGGCAGCTTATAAGCCTCCATTACAACAGTTCCAGCAGCTGGATGTTGGCGTATCATCCTGTCATGATTCTGAATCAGCTTCCAGTCATGTACAAACAGAATGTCTGCCAGATTTATCCACATTGCTTGATTTATCCTGTAATGACATGGAAGTGACAGATGATTGCTTTCATGTAGGTAATTCTGCTCCTCAACATGTAGAAACTATCAGATCACATTTGACTAATGAGGAGCACATGATGAAAGCTGAAGTTCTTCTTGATTGTCTTATTAAAGAGATATGTCATCATGTTAGACGCTCTTCGCAGAAAGTTGTCAGCGGGCAACAGCAACATTCCGAAGCAGAGAAATGTAAAAATGATTTATTTTCATTGCAGGAATCTTCCAGCTACAAATCTAACACAGCTGAAGAATATTACCATGGTGGTAACTGCCCCCCAAGGAAAACAATGAATGTCAGGTCTTATTCAACATGTAGGCAACATACTAGGAAGGCCCAGGCTTTTCTTGATGATTCTGTTGAGGCTATGGATCATGACGCTAGTTGGTCACCACTTAAGGTAAACAAAAAGCATCATACCAAGTCAAGGAAAACTAAACATGGTGACTATGGTATGTTAAACTCATCTAGTGATGAAGACAACATAGCTAATAATCAATTTGGTGAAAGTTCCCTAAGAAAATTAAAGCGTGCTAGGGCTCATTCAGAAAATAAATACTTGAGGGAGAGTAAGGCACCTCATAATGACCCTTTTGAGGCCACATTTCATGATCTTACACGGTCACCACTGAAGATGAACAAGAAAAAGCACCATAAAAAGAAATCTAAGCGTGCCTCATATGACATGCGGAAGTCATCACACGATACAGATAGTGCTACATATGACATGCGGAAGTCATCACACGATACAGATAGAGCTACAAATGACCGTTACAATCATTCTGGCGACAGAGAGCAATCTTCCCACACAAGAAGGAGCATTAGATCTCGTTCAGCATCTAGGACACACTTCAGGAAGACTACATCTCTTCTGGATTCTCCTGTTGATAAATCTTGCAGTGACACTAGATGGTCGCCAGTGAAGGTGCATAAGAAAAGGGCCCATGGACAGAAATCAAAGCATTATTCCTGTGACACATTGAAGTCAATTCCTGATACAGATGATCACTACAGGCATCATGGAAAGAAATTGAAGCATGGTTCAAGTGACACATTGCAGTCAATTCATGATACAGATGATCATTATAGGCATCATGGAAACTGCTCCCCCCATGCAAGAAAGAACTCAAGAACTTATTCAGCATATAGGGGACAACACTTCAGGAAAGCTAAAGCATTTCTTGATGACTCTACTGAGGATACATGTCATGACATGAGATGGTCACCAGTGAAGGTGGATACAAGAAAGCACCATCAAGAGAAGTCTAAGTCATGTTCATGGGGCATATTGAAGTCACTTCCTGATATAGATATGGCCACAGATGACCATGATTATCCAGACAAAAGCTCCCATCCTGCTCCAGAGGACGTCACATCTGATTCAGCACAAATGGAGCACTTAAGGAAGGCTCAGGCGCTTCTCGATTTTCCTTCTTCAGGAACACCAGGTCATGATAACAGATGGTTAACATTGGAGGTGAACCCAGGAAAGCGCTATCAGAAGAAATCTAAGAAGGGTTCTTGTGGCGTATTGAAGTCAATTCCTGATGCAGATATTGCTACACATGACCACGACCATCCTGGCAGCTGCACCCCCTTCCCAACACATGAACAAGTATAAGACCTTATGGAACCACTTTGAAAAGGCCTAATGCGCTTAATTTTCCTAAGAAGTTGATTGAACTCGCTACCTCAGCATCAGCACACCAGATATTTAAGAAAAAGTGCTTTTGACCATGCTGACCTTCAACCCATTTGATGATTGAGAACATTCTGCCAGGAGCTCAGGCTGAACACAGATGAAACTCAATAGAGGACACCTACACAGTCCAATCTTTTCTTCAACCCATTTGATGATTGAGAACATTCTGCCAGGAGCTCAGGCTGAACACAGATGAAACTCAATAGAGGACACCTACACAGTCCAATCTTTTCTTCAACCCATTTGATGATTGAGAACATTCTGCCAGGAGCTCAGGCTGAACACAGATGAAACTCAATAGAGGACACCTACACAGTCCAATCTTTTCTTCAATTCATTTCAACGTTTTTAGGGTCAGGGTGCAAATGAAATATTAATTGCATTTTTTTTCCCGCATATCCTTTACAGGACATCACTGTCAACTCAGCATCTTTCAGCTGATTGTTGATTTCTTGGCAAGATTATGCTCAGTACTTTGCCACTGCTTTCTGAGAGACTGGCTCACATACCCCATAAGTTACCAATGTGGCGAGAACCGCTACCAATTCTCCAGCAGGTTACATTTCTCACGTGGTTATATGGGATTATGGAGAAAGACGTTAACGCCAAGGCCAGGGAGACCGGCTTTAAATGCATGAAAAACATAAATATTTGAAGTGTTTAGTTGTGATCCATGTAGTTCTATTTCAGGTGGTAGGTAATGTTATGATCCAGTAATGGTCACATAAGACATCCTTGATGTTTTCCTTTTTCAAATGCATCTTTTAGTTTACCCTCATGAAAACATTTTTCTTCTTGTCATGTAAATTCATCTTTCTCAAAAGACTTCTTATTTGTTGTGGCCTTTTCATAGTGCACAAACCCAGTACGCGGTGCAACTCATTTTCATGCTTTGCTCCATGATATTGAATAGTGCAGAATCAGTTTTGTTGGGGAATACTTACTCTCTCCTTAGTTGTTTCTCAATGGCATCTCTTGTTCAATTGATAAGGATCATGCATAATCTTCAGTGTTGATGAAAACATTGTTGACTTCCATTCTTGTTAAGTCCATTTGCTTGTTTACACTACACTGCTAGTTTTATTGTATTACTGCAGATGTTTCTGTGATGTTTCCCCCTTACTACAGCCTTTACTTCTCTTTCCCACAACATCTAAATATGTATTATCCTTGATCATCCTTTTTTTCTTTCATAGGAATAATTTCTGAGTTGACAGGAAACTGCTGCAGTGGTGTTTTATTTGTGCACTGTTATATTCTTCTTTATTTCGTTTGAAATATGTCTATAACTGCAGTGTTGTCTGTTGTATGAATTTAACTGTCTTTTTTAGTTCACTCAGCGGTTCATGGAATTTATCATCCACTGTTGCCTCTCTAGGCCAAAGGGTTTGCCTAGATATAGTATGTTGTATTTTGGGCAGCCTTGGAGTATGTACTCTGCTGTCTGCGACGCACACTGTTAGATGAAAACAGGTTACATATGATAGTGTCAGTACATTTAAACTTGTGTGTCCCAGGGCAGGGGTTCCCAAACCATGGCACGTGAGGCCTCGAGCAGTCATTTTCCACAATGATCGTTATAAAAAAAACAAGCAACGTTCCAGACTCAAAGACAGTAACCTAGCTGCGCTTATGACTTTGGGCACGACAGATTTGTGCTCAGAAATTGATAAATTGGCACCTGAACTTAAGTAACTGGTTATGAAGAACAGTTACATTTGTAAATTATTTACATTAATAGCGATTTTCGAAACTGATTTAAAATTTTAAGTTAAGAAAGGTAAGAATGATTTTGCACGACTTTTATAATTTTGTAACGTGGCCCGCTTAACTACGGAAAATAGTAGATATGGCCCGCTGCTTGAAAAGCTTGGGAACTACTGTCCTAGGATGTGTGAAAAAGAGAGCTGCAGTAATGCTGGGGGATATATATTCTAGTATGTGTGAACAGGGGAGCTATGGTGGTACAGTGGGATATTATTCTAGTATGTATGAAACATGGAGCTGCAGCAGTGCAGTGGGATATTTATTCTTGCATGTATGAAACATGGAGTTGCAGCAGTGCAGTGGGATATTTATTCTTGCATGTATGAACAGGGGAGCTATGGTGGTGCAGTGGGATATTTATTCTAGTATGTATAAAACATGGAGCTGCAGCAGTGCAGTGGGATATTTATTCTAGTATGTATAAAACATGGAGCTGCAGCAGTGCAGTGGGATATTTATTCTAGTATGTATGAAACATGGAGCTGCAGCAGTGCAGTGGGATATTTATTCTTGCGTGTATGAAACATGGAGTTGCAGCAGTGCAGTGGGATATTTATTCTAGTATGTATAAAACATGGAGCTGCAGCAGTGCAGTGGGATATTTATTCTTGCATGTATGAAACATGGAGTTGCAGCAGTGCAGTGGGATATTTATTCTAGTATGTATGAAACATGGAGTTGCAGCAGTGCAGTGGGATATTTATTCTTGTATGAATGAAACATGGAGCTGCAGCAGTGCAGTGGGATATTTATTCTTGCATGTATGAAACATGGAGTTGCAGCAGTGCAGTGGGATATTTATTCTTGCATGTATGAAACATGGAGTTGCAGCAGTGCAGAGGGATATTTATTCTTGCATGTATGAAACATGGAGTTGCAGCAGTGCAGTGGGATATTTATT
The DNA here is from genome assembly GCA_963921405.1 of Cepaea hortensis. Taxonomy (NCBI): domain Eukaryota; kingdom Metazoa; phylum Mollusca; class Gastropoda; order Stylommatophora; family Helicidae; genus Cepaea; species Cepaea hortensis. The sequence goes on from OY992882.1 coordinate 71,670,562, forward strand.
CTTGCGTGTATGAAACATGGAGTTGCAGCAGTGCAGTGGGATATTTATTCTAGTATGTATGAAACATGGAGTTGCAGCAGTGCAGTGGGATATTTATTCTTGTATGTATGAAACATGGAGCTGCAGCAGTGCAGTGGGATATTTATTCTAGTATGTATGAAACATGGAGTTGCAGCAGTGCAGTGGGATATTTATTCTTGCATGTATGAAACATGGAGCTGCAGCAGTGCAGTGGGATATTTATTCTTGCATGTATGAAACATGGAGTTGCAGCAGTGCAGTGGGATATTTATTCTTGCATGTATGAAACATGGAGTTGCAGCAGTGCAGTGGGATATTTATTCTTGTATGTATGAAACATGGAGTTGCAGCAGTGCAGTGGGATATTTATTCTTGTATGTATGAAACATGGAGCTGCAGCAGTGCAGTGGGATATTTATTCTTGCATGTATGAAACATGGAGTTGCAGCAGTGCAGTGGGGTATTTATTCTTGCATGTATGAAACATGGAGTTGCAGCAGTGCAGTGGGATATTTATTCTTGCATGTATGAAACATGGAGTTGCAGCAGTGCAGAGGGATATTTATTCTTGCATGTATGAAACATGGAGTTGCAGCAGTGCAGTGGGATATTTATTCTTGCATGTATGAAACATGGAGTTGCAGCAGTGCAATGGGATATTTATTCTAGTATGTATGAAACATGGAGTTGCAGCAGTGCAGTGGGATATTTATTCTTGCATGTATGAAACATGGAGTTGCAGCAGTGCAGTGGGATATTTATTCTTGCATGTATGAAACATGGAGTTGCAGCAGTGCAGTGGGATATTTATTCTTGCATGTATGAAACATGGAGCTGCAGCAGTGCAGTGGGATATTTATTCTAGTATGTATGAAACATGGAGCTGCAGCAGTGCAGTGGGATATTTATTCTAGTATGTATGAAACATGGAGCTGCAGCAGTGCAGTGGGATATTTATTCTTGCATGTATGAAACATGGAGTTGCAGCAGTGCAGTGGGATATTTATTCTTGCATGTATGAAACATGGAGCTGCAGCAGTGCAGTGGGATATTTATTCTTGCATGTATGAAACATGGAGCTGCAGCAGTGCAGTGGGATATTTATTCTTGCATGTATGAAACATGGAGTTGCAGCAGTGCAGTGGGATATTTATTCTTGCATGTATGAAACATGGAGCTGCAGCAGTGCAGTGGGATATTTATTCTTGCATGTATGAAACATGGAGTTGCAGCAGTGCAGTGGGATATTTATTCTTGCATGTATGAAACATGGAGTTGCAGCAGTGCAGTGGGATATTTATTCTTGCATGTATGAAACATGGAGTTGCAGCAGTGCAGTGGGATATTTATTCTAGTATGTATGAAACATGGAGTTGCAGCAGTGCAGTGGGATATTTATTCTTGCATGTATGAAACATGGAGCTGCAGCAGTGCAGTGGGATATTTATTCTAGTATGTATGAAACATGGAGTTGCAGCAGTGCAGTGGGATATTTATTCTTGCATGTATGAAACATGGAGTTGCAGCAGTGCAGTGGGATATTTATTCTTGCATGTATGAAACATGGAGTTGCAGCAGTGCAGTGGGATATTTATTCTAGTATGTATGAAACATGGAGCTGCAGCAGTGCAGTGGGATATTTATTCTTGCATGTATGAAACATGGAGTTGCAGCAGTGCAGTGGGATATTTATTCTAGTATGTATGAAACATGGAGTTACAGCAGTGCAGTGGGATATTTATTCTTGCATGTATGAAACAATGAGTTGCAGCAGTGCATTGGGATATTTATTCTTGCATGTATGAAACATGGAGTTGCAGCAGTGCAGTGGGATATTTATTCTTGCATGTATGAAACATGGAGTTGCACCAGTGCAGTGGGATATTTATTCTTGCATGTATGAAACATGGAGTTGCAGCAGTGCAGTGGGATATTTATTCTAGTATGTATGAAACATGGAGTTGCAGCAGTGCAGTGGGATATTTATTCTTGCATGTATGAAACATGGAGTTGCAGCAGTGCAGTGGGATATTTATTCTTGCATGTATGAAACATGGAGTTGCAGCAGTGCAGTGGGATATTTATTCTTGCATGTATGAAACATGGAGTTGCAGCAGTGCAGTGGGATATTTATTCTAGTATGTATGAAACATGGAGTTGCAGCAGTGCAGTGGGATATTTATTCTTGCATGTATGAAACATGGAGTTGCAGCAGTGCAGTGGGATATTTATTCTAGTATGTATGAAACATGGAGCTGCAGCAGTGCAGTGGGATATTTATTCTTGCATGTATGAAACATGGAGTTGCAGCAGTGCAGTGGGATATTTATTCTTGCATGTATGAAATATGGAGTTGCAGCAGTGCAGTGGGATATTTATTCTAGTATGTATGAAACATGGAGTTGCAGCAGTGCAGTGGGTTATTTATTCTTGCATGTATGAAACATGGAGCTGCAGCAGTGCAGTGGGATATTTATTCTAGTATGTATGAAACATGGAGCTGCAGCAGTGCAGTGGGATATTTATTCTTGCATGTATGAAACATGGAGTTGCAGCAGTGCAGTGGGATATTTATTCTTGCATGTATGAAACATGGAGCTGCAGCAGTGCAGTGGGATATTTATTCTTGCATGTATGAAACATGGAGTTGCAGCAGTGCAGTGGGATATTTATTCTAGTATGTATGAAACATGGAGCTGCAGCAGTGCAGTGGGATATTTATTCTTGCATGTATGAAACATGGAGTTGCAGCAGTGCAGTGGGATATTTATTCTTGCATGTATGAAACATGGAGTTGCAGCAGTGCAGTGGGATATTTATTCTAATATGTATGAAACATGGAGTTGCAGCAGTGCAGTGGGATATTTATTCTTGCATGTATGAAACATGGAGTTGCAGCAGTGCAGTGGGATATTTATTCTTGCATGTATGAAACATGGAGTTGCAGCAGTGCAGTGGGATATTTATTCTAGTATGTATGAAACATTGAGTTGCAGCAGTGCAGTGGGATATTTATTCTTGCATGTATGAACAGGGGAGCTATGATGGTGCAGTGGGATATTTATTCTTGCATGTATGAAACATGGAGTTGCAGCAGTGCAGTGGGATATTTATTCTAGTATGTATGAAACATGGAGCTGCAGCAGTGCAGTGGGATATTTATTCTTGCATGTATGAAACATGGAGTTGCAGCAGTGCAGTGGGATATTTATTCTTGCATGTATGAAATATGGAGTTGCAGCAGTGAAGTGGGATATTTATTCTAGTATGTATGAAACATGGAGTTGCAGCAGTGCAGTGGGATATTTATTCTTGCATGTATGAAACATGGAGCTGCAGCAGTGCAGTGGGATATTTATTCTAGTATGTATGAAACATGGAGCTGCAGCAGTGCAGTGGGATATTTATTCTTGCATGTATGAAACATGGAGCTGCAGCAGTGCAGTGGGATATTTATTCTTGCATGTATGAAACATGGAGTTGCAGCAGTGCAGTGGGATATTTATTCTTGCATGTATGAAACATGGAGTTGCAGAAGTGCAGTGGGATATTTATTCTAGTATGTATGAAACATGGAGTTGCAGCAGTGCAGTGGGATATTTATTCTTGCATGTATGAAACATGGAGCTGCAGCAGTGCAGTGGGATATTTATTCTAGTATGTATGAAACATGGAGTTGCAGCAGTGCAGTGGGATATTTATCCTTGCATGTATGAAACATGGAGTTGCAGCAGTGCAGTGGGATATTTATTCTTGCATGTATGAAACATGGAGTTGCAGCAGTGCAGTGGGATATTTATTCTAGTATGTATGAAACATGGAGCTGCAGCAGTACAGTGGGATATTTATTCTTGCATGTATGAAACATGGAGTTGCAGCAGTGCAGTGGGATATTTATTCTAGTATGTATGACACATGGAGTTACAGCAGTGCAGTGGGATATTTATTCTTGCATGTATGAAACATGAGTTGCAGCAGTGCAGTGGGATATTTATTCTTGCATGTATGAAACATGGAGTTGCAGCAGTGCAGTGGGATATTTATTCTTGCATGTATGAAACATGGAGTTGCAGCAGTGCAGTGGGATATTTATTCTTGCATGTATGAAATATGGAGTTGCAGCAGTGCAGTGGGATATTTATTCTAGTATGTATGAAACATGGAGTTGCAGCAGTGCAGTGGGATATTTATTCTTGCATGTATGAAACATGGAGTTGCAGCAGTGCAGTGGGATATTTATTCTTGCATGTATGAAACATGGAGTTGCAGCAGTGCAGTGGGATATTTATTCTTGCATGTATGAAACATGGAGTTGCAGCAGTGCAGTGGGATATTTATTCTAGTATGTATGAAACATGGAGTTGCAGCAGTGCAGTGGGATATTTATTCTTGCATGTATGAAACATGGAGTTGCAGCAGTGCAGTGGGATATTTATTCTTGCATGTATGAACAGGGGAGCTATGGTGGTGCAGTGGGATATTTATTCTTGCATGTATGAAACATGGAGTTGCAGCAGTGCAGTGGGATATTTATTCTTGCATGTATGAAACATGGAGTTGCAGCAGTGCAGTGGGATATTTATTCTTGCATGTATGAAATATGGAGTTGCAGCAGTGCAGTGGGATATTTATTCTAGTATGTATGAAACATGGAGTTGCAGCAGTGCAGTGGGATATTTATTCTTGCATGTATGAAACATGGAGTTGCAGCAGTGCAGTGGGATATTTATTCTTGCATGTATGAAACATGGAGTTGCAGCAGTGCAGTGGGATATTTATTCTTGCATGTATGAAACATGGAGTTGCAGCAGTGCAGTGGGATATTTATTCTAGTATGTATGAAACATGGAGTTGCAGCAGTGCAGTGGGATATTTATTCTTGCATGTATGAAACATGGAGTTGCAGCAGTGCAGTGGGATATTTATTCTTGCATGTATGAACAGGGGAGCTATGGTGGTGCAGTGGGATATTTATTCTTGCATGTATGAAACATGGAGTTGCAGCAGTGCAGTGGGATATTTATTCTAGTATGTATGAAACATGGAGCTGCAGCAGTGCAGTGGGATATTTATTCTTGCATGTATGAAACATGGAGTTGCAGCAGTGCAGTGGGATATTTATTCTAGTATGTATGAAACATGGAGTTGCAGCAGTGCAGTGGGTTATTTATTCTTGCATGTATGAAACATGGAGCTGCAGCAGTGCAGTGGGATATTTATTCTAGTATGTATGAAACATGGAGCTGCAGCAGTGCAGAGGGATATTTATTCTTGCATGTATGAAACATGGAGTTGCAGCAGTGCAGTGGGATATTTATTCTTGCATGTATGAAACATGGAGCTGCAGCAGTGCAGTGGGATATTTATTCTTGCATGTATGAAACATGGAGTTGCAGCAGTGCAGTGGGATATTTATTCTAGTATGTATGAAACATGGAGCTGCAGCAGTGCAGTGGGATATTTATTCTTGCATGTATGAAACATGGAGTTGCAGCAGTGCAGTGGGATATTTATTCTTGCATGTATGAAACATGGAGTTGCAGCAGTGCAGTGGGATATTTATTCTAATATGTATGAAACATGGAGTTGCAGCAGTGCAGTGGGATATTTATTCTTGCATGTATGAAACATGGAGTTGCAGCAGTGCAGTGGGATATTTATTCTTGCATGTATGAAACATGGAGTTGCAGCAGTGCAGTGGGATATTTATTCTATTATGTATGAAACATTGAGTTGCAGCAGTGCAGTGGGATATTTATTCTTGCATGTATGAACAGGGGAGCTATGGTGGTGCAGTGGGATATTTATTCTTGCATGTATGAAACATGGAGTTGCAGCAGTGCAGTGGGATATTTATTCTAGTATGTATGAAACATGGAGCTGCAGCAGTGCAGTGGGATATTTATTCTTGCATGTATGAAACATGGAGTTGCAGCAGTGCAGTGGGATATTTATTCTTGCATGTATGAAATATGGAGTTGCAGCAGTGCAGTGGGATATTTATTCTAGTATGTATGAAACATGGAGTTGCAGCAGTGCAGTGGAATATTTATTCTTGCATGTATGAAACATGGAGCTGCAGCAGTGCAGTGGGTTATTTATTCTAGTATGTATGAAACATGGAGCTGCAGCAGTGCAGTGGGATATTTATTCTTGCATGTATGAAACATGGAGCTGCAGCAGTGCAGTGGGATATTTATTCTTGCATGTATGAAACATGGAGTTGCAGCAGTGCAGTGGGATATTTATTCTTGCATGTATGAAACATGGAGTTGCAGAAGTGCAGTGGGATATTTATTCTAGTATGTATGAAACATGGAGTTGCAGCAGTGCAGTGGGATATTTATTCTTGCATGTATGAAACATGGAGCTGCAGCAGTGCAGTGGGATATTTATTCTAGTATGTATGAAACATGGAGTTGCAGCAGTGCAGTGGGATATTTATCCTTGCATGTATGAAACATGGAGTTGCAGCAGTGCAGTGGGATATTTATTCTTGCATGTATGAAACATGGAGTTGCAGCAGTGCAGTGGGATATTTATTCTAGTATGTATGAAACATGGAGCTGCAGCAGTACAGTGGGATATTTATTCTTGCATGTATGAAACATGGAGTTGCAGCAGTGCAGTGGGATATTTATTCTAGTATGTATGACACATGGAGTTACAGCAGTGCAGTGGGATATTTATTCTTGCATGTATGAAACATGAGTTGCAGCAGTGCAGTGGGATATTTATTCTTGCATGTATGAAACATGGAGTTGCAGCAGTGCAGTGGGATATTTATTCTTGCATGTATGAAACATGGAGTTGCAGCAGTGCAGTGGGATATTTATTCTTGCATGTATGAAATATGGAGTTGCAGCAGTGCAGTGGGATATTTATTCTAGTATGTATGAAACATGGAGTTGCAGCAGTGCAGTGGGATATTTATTCTTGCATGTATGAAACATGGAGTTGCAGCAGTGCAGTGGGATATTTATTCTTGCATGTATGAAACATGGAGTTGCAGCAGTGCAGTGGGATATTTATTCTTGCATGTATGAACAGGGGAGCTATGGTGGTGCAGTGGGATATTTATTCTTGCATGTATGAAACATGGAGTTGCAGCAGTGCAGTTGGATATTTATTCTAGTATGTATGAAACATGGAGCTGCAGCAGTGCAGTGGGATATTTATTCTTGCATGTATGAAACATGGAGTTGCAGCAGTGCAGTGGGATATTTATTCTTGCATGTATGAAATATGGAGTTGCAGCAGTGCAGTGGGATATTTATTCTAGTATGTATGAAACATGGAGTTGCAGCAGTGCAGTGGGTTATTTATTCTTGCATGTATGAAACATGGAGCTGCAGCAGTGCAGTGGGATATTTATTCTAGTATGTATGAAACATGGAGCTGCAGCAGTGCAGTGGGATATTTATTCTTGCATGTATGAAACATGGAGTTGCAGCAGTGCAGTGGGATATTTATTCTTGCATGTATGAAATATGGAGTTGCAGCAGTGCAGTGGGATATTTATTCTAGTATGTATGAAACATGGAGTTGCAGCAGTGCAGTGGGATATTTATTCTTGCATGTATGAAACATGGAGCTGCAGCAGTGCAGTGGGTTATTTATTCTAGTATGTATGAAACATGGAGCTGCAGCAGTGCAGTGGGATATTTATTCTTGCATGTATGAAACATGGAGTTGCAGCAGTGCAGTGGGATATTTATTCTTGCATGTATGAAACATGGAGTTGCAGCAGTGCAGTGGGATATTTATTCTTGCATGTATGAAACATGGAGTTGCAGAAGTGCAGTGGGATATTTATTCTAGTATGTATGAAACATGGAGTTGCAGCAGTGCAGTGGGATATTTATTCTTGCATGTATGAAACATGGAGCTGCAGCAGTGCAGTGGGATATTTATTCTAGTATGTATGAAACATGGAGTTGCAGCAGTGCAGTGGGATATTTATCCTTGCATGTATGAAACATGGAGTTGCAGCAGTGCAGTGGGATATTTATTCTTGCATGTATGAAACATGGAGTTGCAGCAGTGCAGTGGGATATTTATTCTAGTATGTATGAAACATGGAGCTGCAGCAGTACAGTGGGATATTTATTCTTGCATGTATGAAACATGGAGTTGCAGCAGTGCAGTGGGATATTTATTCTAGTATGTATGACACATGGAGTTACAGCAGTGCAGTGGGATATTTATTCTTGCATGTATGAAACATGAGTTGCAGCAGTGCAGTGGGATATTTATTCTTGCATGTATGAAACATGGAGTTGCAGCAGTGCAGTGGGATATTTATTCTTGCATGTATGAAACATGGAGTTGCAGCAGTGCAGTGGGATATTTATTCTTGCATGTATGAAATATGGAGTTGCAGCAGTGCAGTGGGATATTTATTCTAGTATGTATGAAACATGGAGTTGCAGCAGTGCAGTGGGATATTTATTCTTGCATGTATGAAACATGGAGTTGCAGCAGTGCAGTGGGATATTTATTCTTGCATGTATGAAACATGGAGTTGCAGCAGTGCAGTGGGATATTTATTCTTGCATGTATGAAACATGGAGTTGCAGCAGTGCAGTGGGATATTTATTCTAGTATGTATGAAACATGGAGTTGCAGCAGTGCAGTGGGATATTTATTCTTGCATGTATGAAACATGGAGTTGCAGCAGTGCAGTGGGATATTTATTCTTGCATGTATGAACAGGGGAGCTATGGTGGTGCAGTGGGATATTTATTCTTGCATGTATGAAACATGGAGTTGCAGCAGTGCAGTGGGATATTTATTCTAGTATGTATGAAACATGGAGCTGCAGCAGTGCAGTGGGATATTTATTCTTGCATGTATGAAACATGGAGTTGCAGCAGTGCAGTGGGATATTTATTCTTGCATGTATGAAATATGGAGTTGCAGCAGTGCAGTGGGATATTTATTCTAGTATGTATGAAACATGGAGTTGCAGCAGTGCAGTGGGTTATTTATTCTTGCATGTATGAAACATGGAGCTGCAGCAGTGCAGTGGGATATTTATTCTAGTATGTATGAAACATGGAGCTGCAGCAGTGCAGTGGGATATTTATTCTTGCATGTATGAAACATGGAGTTGCAGCAGTGCAGTGGGATATTTATTCTTGCATGTATGAAACATGGAGTTGCAGCAGTGCAGTGGGATATTTATTCTTGCATGTATGAAACATGGAGTTGCAGCAGTGCAGTGGGATATTTATTCTTGCATGTATGAAACATGGAGTTGCAGCAGTGCAGTGGGATATTTATTCTAGTATGTATGAAACATTGAGTTGCAGCAGTGCAGTGGGATATTTATTCTTGCATGTATGAACAGGGGAGCTATGGTGGTGCAGTGGGATATTTATTCTTGCATGTATGAAACATGGAGTTGCAGCAGTGCAGTGGGATATTTATTCTTGCATGTATGAAACATGGAGTTGCAGCAGTGCAGTGGGATATTTATTTTAGTATGTATGAAACATGGAGTTGCAGCAGTGCAGTGGGATATTTATTCTTGCATGTATGAAACATGGAGCTGCAGCAGTGCAGTGGGATATGTATTCTAGTATGTATGAAACATGGAGCTGCAGCAGTGCAGTGGGATATTTATTCTTGCATGTATGAAACATGGAGTTGCAGCAGTGCAGTGGGATATTTATTCTAGTATGTATGAAACATGGAGTTGCAGCAGTGCAGTGGGATATTTATTCTTGCATGTATGAAACATGGAGTTGCAGCAGTGCAGTGGGATATTTATTCTTGCATGTATGAACAGGGGAGCTATGGTGGTGCAGTGGGATATTTATTCTTGCATGTATGAAACATGGAGTTGCAGCAGTGCAGTGGGATATTTATTCTAGTATGTATGAAACATGGAGCTGCAGCAGTGCAGTGGGATATTTATTCTTGCATGTATGAAACATGGAGTTGCAGCAGTGCAATGGGATATTTATTCTTGCATGTATGAAATATGGAGTTGCAGCAGTGCAGTGGGATATTTATTCTAGTATGTATGAAACATGGAGTTGCAGCAGTGCAGTGGGATATTTATTCTTGCATGTATGAAACATGGAGCTGCAGCAGTGCAGTGGGTTATTTATTCTAGTATGTATGAAACATGGAGCTGCAGCAGTGCAGTGGGATATTTATTCTTGCATGTATGAAACATGGAGTTGCAGCAGTGCAGTGGGATATTTATTCTTGCATGTATGAAACATGGAGCTGCAGCAGTGCAGTGGGATATTTATTCTTGCATGTATGAAACATGGAGTTGCAGCAGTGCAGTGGGATATTTATTCTAGTATGTATGAAACATGGAGTTGCAGCAGTGCAGTGGGATATTTATTCTTGCATGTATGAAACATGGAGCTGCAGCAGTGCAGTGGGATATTTATTCTAGTATGTATGAAACGTGGAGTTGCAGCAGTGCAGTGGGATATTTATCCTTGCATGTATGAAACATGGAGTTGCAGCAGTGCAGTGGGATATTTATTCTTGCATGTATGAAACATGGAGTTGCAGCAGTGCAGTGGGATATTTATTCTAGTATGTATGAAACATGGAGCTGCAGCAGTACAGTGGGATATTTATTCTTGCATGTATGAAACATGGAGCTGCAGCAGTGCAGTGGGATATTTATTCTAGTATGTATGAAACATGGAGTTGCAGCAGTGCAGTGGGATATTTATTCTTGCATGTATGAAACATGGAGTTGCAGCAGTGCAGTGGGATATTTATTCTTGCATGTATGAAACATGGAGTTGCAGCAGTGCAGTGGGATATTTATTCTAGTATATATGAAACATGGAGCTGCAGCAGTGCAGTGGGATATTTATTCTTGCATGTATGAAACATGGAGTTGCAGCAGTGCAGTGGGATATTTATTCTAGTATGTATGAAACATGGAGTTGCAGCAGTGCAGTGGGATATTTATTCTTGCATGTATGAAACATGGAGTTGCAGCAGTGCAGTGGGATATTTATTCTTGCATGTATGAAACATGGAGTTGCAGCAGTGCAGTGGGATATTTATTCTAGTATGTATGAAACATGGAGCTGCAGCAGTGCAGTGGGATATTTATTCCTGCATGTACGAAACATGGAGTTGCAGCAGTGCAGTGGGATATTTATTCTAGTATGTATGAAACATGGAGTTACAGCAGTGCAGTGGGATATTTATTCTTGCATGTATGAAACATGGAGTTGCAGCAGTGCAGTGGGATATTTATTCTAGTATGTATGAAACATGGAGTTGCAGCAGTGCAGTGGGATATTTATTATTGCATGTATGAAACATGGAGTTGCAGCAGTGCAGTGGGATATTTATTCTTGCATGTATGAAACATGGAGTTGCAGCAGTGCAGTGGGATATTTATTCTTGCATGTATGAAACATGGAGTTGCAGCAGTGCAGTGGGATATTTATTCTTGCATGTATGAAACATGGAGTTGCAGCAGTGCAGTGGGATATTTATTCTAGTATGTATGAAACATTGAGTTGCAGCAGTGCAGTGGGATATTTATTCTTGCATGTATGAACAGGGGAGCTATGGTGGTGCAGTGGGATATTTATTCTTGCATGTATGAAACATGGAGTTGCAGCAGTGCAGTGGGATATTTATTCTTGCATGTATGAAACATGGAGTTGCAGCAGTGCAGTGGGATATTTATTTTAGTATGTATGAAACATGGAGTTGCAGCAGTGCAGTGGGATATTTATTCTTGCATGTATGAAACATGGAGCTGCAGCAGTGCAGTGGGATATGTATTCTAGTATGTATGAAACATGGAGCTGCAGCAGTGCAGTGGGATATTTATTCTTGCATGTATGAAACATGGAGTTGCAGCAGTGCAGTGGGATATTTATTCTAGTATGTATGAAACATGGAGTTGCAGCAGTGCAGTGGGATATTTATTCTTGCATGTATGAAACATGGAGTTGCAGCAGTGCAGTGGGATATTTATTCTTGCATGTATGAAACATGGAGCTGCAGCAGTGCAGTGGGATATTTATTCTTGCATGTATGAAACATGGAGTTGCAGCAGTGCAGTGGGATATTTATTCTTGCATGTATGAACAGGGGAGCTATGGTGGTGCAGTGGGATATTTATTCTTGCATGTATGAAACATGGAGTTGCAGCAGTGCAGTGGGATATTTATTCTAGTATGTATGAAACATGGAGCTGCAGCAGTGCAGTGGGATATTTATTCTTGCATGTATGAAACATGGAGTTGCAGCAGTGCAATGGGATATTTATTCTTGCATGTATGAAATATGGAGTTGCAGCAGTGCAGTGGGATATTTATTCTAGTATGTATGAAACATGGAGTTGCAGCAGTGCAGTGGGATATTTATTCTTGCATGTATGAAACATGGAGCTGCAGCAGTGCAGTGGGTTATTTATTCTAGTATGTATGAAACATGGAGCTGCAGCAGTGCAGTGGGATATTTATTCTTGCATGTATGAAACATGGAGTTGCAGCAGTGCAGTGGGATATTTATTCTTGCATGTATGAAACATGGAGCTGCAGCAGTGCAGTGGGATATTTATTCTTGCATGTATGAAACATGGAGTTGCAGCAGTGCAGTGGGATATTTATTCTAGTATGTATGAAACATGGAGTTGCAGCAGTGCAGTGGGATATTTATTCTTGCATGTATGAAACATGGAGCTGCAGCAGTGCAGTGGGATATTTATTCTAGTATGTATGAAACGTGGAGTTGCAGCAGTGCAGTGGGATATTTATCCTTGCATGTATGAAACATGGAGTTGCAGCAGTGCAGTGGGATATTTATTCTTGCATGTATGAAACATGGAGTTGCAGCAGTGCAGTGGGATATTTATTCTAGTATGTATGAAACATGGAGCTGCAGCAGTACAGTGGGATATTTATTCTTGCATGTATGAAACATGGAGCTGCAGCAGTGCAGTGGGATATTTATTCTAGTATGTATGAAACATGGAGTTGCAGCAGTGCAGTGGGATATTTATTCTTGCATGTATGAAACATGGAGTTGCAGCAGTGCAGTGGGATATTTATTCTTGCATGTATGAAACATGGAGTTGCAGCAGTGCAGTGGGATATTTATTCTAGTATGTATGAAACATGGAGCTGCAGCAGTGCAGTGGGATATTTATTCTTGCATGTATGAAACATGGAGTTGCAGCAGTGCAGTGGGATATTTATTCTAGTATGTATGAAACATGGAGTTGCAGCAGTGCAGTGGGATATTTATTCTTGCATGTATGAAACATGGAGTTGCAGCAGTGCAGTGGGATATTTATTCTTGCATGTATGAAACATGGAGTTGCAGCAGTGCAGTGGGATATTTATTCTAGTATGTATGAAACATGGAGCTGCAGCAGTGCAGTGGGATATTTATTCCTGCATGTACGAAACATGGAGTTGCAGCAGTGCAGTGGGATATTTATTCTAGTATGTATGAAACTTGGAGTTGCAGCAGTGCAGTGGGATATTTATTCTTGCATGTATGAAACATGGAGCTGCAGCAGTGCAGTGGGTTATTTATTCTAGTATGTATGAAACATGGAGCTGCAGCAGTGCAGTGGGATATTTATTCTTGCATGTATGAAACATGGAGCTGCAGCAGTGCAGTGGGATATTTATTCTTGCATGTATGAAACATGGAGTTGCAGCAGTGCAGTGGGATATTTATTCTTGCATGTATGAAACATGGAGTTGCAGAAGTGCAGTGGGATATTTATTCTAGTATGTATGAAACATGGAGTTGCAGCAGTGCAGTGGGATATTTATTCTTGCATGTATGAAACATGGAGCTGCAGCAGTGCAGTGGGATATTTATTCTAGTATGTATGAAACATGGAGTTGCAGCAGTGCAGTGGGATATTTATCCTTGCATGTATGAAACATGGAGTTGCAGCAGTGCAGTGGGATATTTATTCTTGCATGTATGAAACATGGAGTTGCAGCAGTGCAGTGGGATATTTATTCTAGTATGTATGAAACATGGAGCTGCAGCAGTACAGTGGGATATTTATTCTTGCATGTATGAAACATGGAGTTGCAGCAGTGCAGTGGGATATTTATTCTAGTATGTATGACACATGGAGTTACAGCAGTGCAGTGGGATATTTATTCTTGCATGTATGAAACATGAGTTGCAGCAGTGCAGTGGGATATTTATTCTTGCATGTATGAAACATGGAGTTGCAGCAGTGCAGTGGGATATTTATTCTTGCATGTATGAAACATGGAGTTGCAGCAGTGCAGTGGGATATTTATTCTTGCATGTATGAAATATGGAGTTGCAGCAGTGCAGTGGGATATTTATTCTAGTATGTATGAAACATGGAGTTGCAGCAGTGCAGTGGGATATTTATTCTTGCATGTATGAAACATGGAGTTGCAGCAGTGCAGTGGGATATTTATTCTTGCATGTATGAAACATGGAGTTGCAGCAGTGCAGTGGGATATTTATTCTTGCATGTATGAAACATGGAGTTGCAGCAGTGCAGTGGGATATTTATTCTAGTATGTATGAAACATGGAGTTGCAGCAGTGCAGTGGGATATTTATTCTTGCATGTATGAAACATGGAGTTGCAGCAGTGCAGTGGGATATTTATTCTTGCATGTATGAACAGGGGAGCTATGGTGGTGCAGTGGGATATTTATTCTTGCATGTATGAAACATGGAGTTGCAGCAGTGCAGTGGGATATTTATTCTAGTATGTATGAAACATGGAGCTGCAGCAGTGCAGTGGGATATTTATTCTTGCATGTATGAAACATGGAGTTGCAGCAGTGCAGTGGGATATTTATTCTTGCATGTATGAAATATGGAGTTGCAGCAGTGCAGTGGGATATTTATTCTAGTATGTATGAAACATGGAGTTGCAGCAGTGCAGTGGGTTATTTATTCTTGCATGTATGAAACATGGAGCTGCAGCAGTGCAGTGGGATATTTATTCTAGTATGTATGAAACATGGAGCTGCAGCAGTGCAGTGGGATATTTATTCTTGCATGTATGAAACATGGAGTTGCAGCAGTGCAGTGGGATATTTATTCTTGCATGTATGAAACATGGAGTTGCAGCAGTGCAGTGGGATATTTATTCTTGCATGTATGAAACATGGAGTTGCAGCAGTGCAGTGGGATATTTATTCTTGCATGTATGAAACATGGAGTTGCAGCAGTGCAGTGGGATATTTATTCTAGTATGTATGAAACATTGAGTTGCAGCAGTGCAGTGGGATATTTATTCTTGCATGTATGAACAGGGGAGCTATGGTGGTGCAGTGGGATATTTATTCTTGCATGTATGAAACATGGAGTTGCAGCAGTGCAGTGGGATATTTATTCTTGCATGTATGAAACATGGAGTTGCAGCAGTGCAGTGGGATATTTATTTTAGTATGTATGAAACATGGAGTTGCAGCAGTGCAGTGGGATATTTATTCTTGCATGTATGAAACATGGAGCTGCAGCAGTGCAGTGGGATATGTATTCTAGTATGTATGAAACATGGAGCTGCAGCAGTGCAGTGGGATATTTATTCTTGCATGTATGAAACATGGAGTTGCAGCAGTGCAGTGGGATATTTATTCTAGTATGTATGAAACATGGAGTTGCAGCAGTGCAGTGGGATATTTATTCTTGCATGTATGAAACATGGAGTTGCAGCAGTGCAGTGGGATATTTATTCTTGCATGTATGAACAGGGGAGCTATGGTGATGCAGTGGGATATTTATTCTTGCATGTATGAAACATGGAGTTGCAGCAGTGCAGTGGGATATTTATTCTAGTATGTATGAAACATGGAGCTGCAGCAGTGCAGTGGGATATTTATTCTTGCATGTATGAAACATGGAGTTGCAGCAGTGCAATGGGATATTTATTCTTGCATGTATGAAATATGGAGTTGCAGCAGTGCAGTGGGATATTTATTCTAGTATGTATGAAACATGGAGTTGCAGCAGTGCAGTGGGATATTTATTCTTGCATGTATGAAACATGGAGCTGCAGCAGTGCAGTGGGTTATTTATTCTAGTATGTATGAAACATGGAGCTGCAGCAGTGCAGTGGGATATTTATTCTTGCATGTATGAAACATGGAGTTGCAGCAGTGCAGTGGGATATTTATTCTTGCATGTATGAAACATGGAGCTGCAGCAGTGCAGTGGGATATTTATTCTTGCATGTATGAAACATGGAGTTGCAGCAGTGCAGTGGGATATTTATTCTAGTATGTATGAAACATGGAGTTGCAGCAGTGCAGTGGGATATTTATTCTTGCATGTATGAAACATGGAGCTGCAGCAGTGCAGTGGGATATTTATTCTAGTATGTATGAAACGTGGAGTTGCAGCAGTGCAGTGGGATATTTATCCTTGCATGTATGAAACATGGAGTTGCAGCAGTGCAGTGGGATATTTATTCTTGCATGTATGAAACATGGAGTTGCAGCAGTGCAGTGGGATATTTATTCTAGTATGTATGAAACATGGAGCTGCAGCAGTACAGTGGGATATTTATTCTTGCATGTATGAAACATGGAGCTGCAGCAGTGCAGTGGGATATTTATTCTAGTATGTATGAAACATGGAGTTGCAGCAGTGCAGTGGGATATTTATTCTTGCATGTATGAAACATGGAGTTGCAGCAGTGCAGTGGGATATTTATTCTTGCATGTATGAAACATGGAGTTGCAGCAGTGCAGTGGGATATTTATTCTAGTATATATGAAACATGGAGCTGCAGCAGTGCAGTGGGATATTTATTCTTGCATGTATGAAACATGGAGTTGCAGCAGTGCAGTGGGATATTTATTCTAGTATGTATGAAACATGGAGTTGCAGCAGTGCAGTGGGATATTTATTCTTGCATGTATGAAACATGGAGTTGCAGCAGTGCAGTGGGATATTTATTCTTGCATGTATGAAACATGGAGTTGCAGCAGTGCAGTGGGATATTTATTCTAGTATGTATGAAACATGGAGCTGCAGCAGTGCAGTGGGATATTTATTCCTGCATGTACGAAACATGGAGTTGCAGCAGTGCAGTGGGATATTTATTCTAGTATGTATGAAACATGGAGTTACAGCAGTGCAGTGGGATATTTATTCTTGCATGTATGAAACATGGAGTTGCAGCAGTGCAGTGGGATATTTATTCTAGTATGTATGAAACATGGAGTTGCAGCAGTGCAGTGGGATATTTATTATTGCATGTATGAAACATGGAGTTGCAGCAGTGCAGTGGGATATTTATTCTTGCATGTATGAAACATGGAGTTGCAGCAGTGCAGTGGGATATTTATTCTTGCATGTATGAAACATGGAGTTGCAGCAGTGCAGTGGGATATTTATTCTTGCATGTATGAAACATGGAGTTGCAGCAGTGCAGTGGGATATTTATTCTAGTATGTATGAAACATTGAGTTGCAGCAGTGCAGTGGGATATTTATTCTTGCATGTATGAACAGGGGAGCTATGGTGGTGCAGTGGGATATTTATTCTTGCATGTATGAAACATGGAGTTGCAGCAGTGCAGTGGGATATTTATTCTTGCATGTATGAAACATGGAGTTGCAGCAGTGCAGTGGGATATTTATTTTAGTATGTATGAAACATGGAGTTGCAGCAGTGCAGTGGGATATTTATTCTTGCATGTATGAAACATGGAGCTGCAGCAGTGCAGTGGGATATGTATTCTAGTATGTATGAAACATGGAGCTGCAGCAGTGCAGTGGGATATTTATTCTTGCATGTATGAAACATGGAGTTGCAGCAGTGCAGTGGGATATTTATTCTAGTATGTATGAAACATGGAGTTGCAGCAGTGCAGTGGGATATTTATTCTTGCATGTATGAAACATGGAGTTGCAGCAGTGCAGTGGGATATTTATTCTTGCATGTATGAAACATGGAGCTGCAGCAGTGCAGTGGGATATTTATTCTTGCATGTATGAAACATGGAGTTGCAGCAGTGCAGTGGGATATTTATTCTTGCATGTATGAACAGGGGAGCTATGGTGGTGCAGTGGGATATTTATTCTTGCATGTATGAAACATGGAGTTGCAGCAGTGCAGTGGGATATTTATTCTTGCATGTATGAAACATGGAGTTGCAGCAGTGCAGTGGGATATTTATTCTTGCATGTATGAAACATGGAGTTGCAGCAGTGCAGTGGGATATTTATTCTTGCATGTATGAAACATGGAGTTGCAGCAGTGCAGTGGGATATTTATTCTAGTATGTATGAAACATTGAGTTGCAGCAGTGCAGTGGGATATTTATTCTTGCATGTATGAACAGGGGAGCTATGGTGGTGCAGTGGGATATTTATTCTTGCATGTATGAAACATGGAGTTGCAGCAGTGCAGTGGGATATTTATTCTTGCATGTATGAAACATGGAGTTGCAGCAGTGCAGTGGGATATTTATTTTAGTATGTATGAAACATGGAGTTGCAGCAGTGCAGTGGGATATTTATTCTTGCATGTATGAAACATGGAGCTGCAGCAGTGCAGTGGGATATGTATTCTAGTATGTATGAAACATGGAGCTGCAGCAGTGCAGTGGGATATTTATTCTTGCATGTATGAAACATGGAGTTGCAGCAGTGCAGTGGGATATTTATTCTAGTATGTATGAAACATGGAGTTGCAGCAGTGCAGTGGGATATTTATTCTTGCATGTATGAAACATGGAGTTGCAGCAGTGCAGTGGGATATTTATTCTTGCATGTATGAAACATGGAGCTGCAGCAGTGCAGTGGGATATTTATTCTTGCATGTATGAAACATGGAGTTGCAGCAGTGCAGTGGGATATTTATTCTTGCATGTATGAACAGGGGAGCTATGGTGGTGCAGTGGGATATTTATTCTTGCATGTATGAAACATGGAGTTGCAGCAGTGCAGTGGGATATTTATTCTAGTATGTATGAAACATGGAGCTGCAGCAGTGCAGTGGGATATTTATTCTTGCATGTATGAAACATGGAGTTGCAGCAGTGCAATGGGATATTTATTCTTGCATGTATGAAATATGGAGTTGCAGCAGTGCAGTGGGATATTTATTCTAGTATGTATGAAACATGGAGTTGCAGCAGTGCAGTGGGATATTTATTCTTGCATGTATGAAACATGGAGCTGCAGCAGTGCAGTGGGTTATTTATTCTAGTATGTATGAAACATGGAGCTGCAGCAGTGCAGTGGGATATTTATTCTTGCATGTATGAAACATGGAGTTGCAGCAGTGCAGTGGGATATTTATTCTTGCATGTATGAAACATGGAGCTGCAGCAGTGCAGTGGGATATTTATTCTTGCATGTATGAAACATGGAGTTGCAGCAGTGCAGTGGGATATTTATTCTAGTATGTATGAAACATGGAGTTGCAGCAGTGCAGTGGGATATTTATTCTTGCATGTATGAAACATGGAGCTGCAGCAGTGCAGTGGGATATTTATTCTAGTATGTATGAAACGTGGAGTTGCAGCAGTGCAGTGGGATATTTATCCTTGCATGTATGAAACATGGAGTTGCAGCAGTGCAGTGGGATATTTATTCTTGCATGTATGAAACATGGAGTTGCAGCAGTGCAGTGGGATATTTATTCTAGTATGTATGAAACATGGAGCTGCAGCAGTACAGTGGGATATTTATTCTTGCATGTATGAAACATGGAGCTGCAGCAGTGCAGTGGGATATTTATTCTAGTATGTATGAAACATGGAGTTGCAGCAGTGCAGTGGGATATTTATTCTTGCATGTATGAAACATGGAGTTGCAGCAGTGCAGTGGGATATTTATTCTTGCATGTATGAAACATGGAGTTGCAGCAGTGCAGTGGGATATTTATTCTTGCATGTATGAAACATGGAGTTGCAGCAGTGCAGTGGGATATTTATTCTAGTATGTATGAAACATGGAGCTGCAGCAGTGCAGTGGGATATTTATTCTTGCATGTATGAAACATGGAGTTGCAGCAGTGCAGTGGGATATTTATTCTAGTATGTATGAAACATGGAGTTGCAGCAGTGCAGTGGGATATTTATTCTTGCATGTATGAAACATGGAGTTGCAGCAGTGCAGTGGGATATTTATTCTTGCATGTATGAAACATGGAGTTGCAGCAGTGCAGTGGGATATTTATTCTAGTATGTATGAAACATGGAGCTGCAGCAGTGCAGTGGGATATTTATTCCTGCATGTACGAAACATGGAGTTGCAGCAGTGCAGTGGGATATTTATTCTAGTATGTATGAAACTTGGAGTTGCAGCAGTGCAGTGGGATATTTATTCTTGCATGTATGAAACATGGAGCTGCAGCAGTGCAGTGGGTTATTTATTCTAGTATGTATGAAACATGGAGCTGCAGCAGTGCAGTGGGATATTTATTCTTGCATGTATGAAACATGGAGCTGCAGCAGTGCAGTGGGATATTTATTCTTGCATGTATGAAACATGGAGTTGCAGCAGTGCAGTGGGATATTTATTCTTGCATGTATGAAACATGGAGTTGCAGAAGTGCAGTGGGATATTTATTCTAGTATGTATGAAACATGGAGTTGCAGCAGTGCAGTGGGATATTTATTCTTGCATGTATGAAACATGGAGCTGCAGCAGTGCAGTGGGATATTTATTCTAGTATGTATGAAACATGGAGTTGCAGCAGTGCAGTGGGATATTTATCCTTGCATGTATGAAACATGGAGTTGCAGCAGTGCAGTGGGATATTTATTCTTGCATGTATGAAACATGGAGTTGCAGCAGTGCAGTGGGATATTTATTCTAGTATGTATGAAACATGGAGCTGCAGCAGTACAGTGGGATATTTATTCTTGCATGTATGAAACATGGAGTTGCAGCAGTGCAGTGGGATATTTATTCTAGTATGTATGACACATGGAGTTACAGCAGTGCAGTGGGATATTTATTCTTGCATGTATGAAACATGAGTTGCAGCAGTGCAGTGGGATATTTATTCTTGCATGTATGAAACATGGAGTTGCAGCAGTGCAGTGGGATATTTATTCTTGCATGTATGAAACATGGAGTTGCAGCAGTGCAGTGGGATATTTATTCTTGCATGTATGAAATATGGAGTTGCAGCAGTGCAGTGGGATATTTATTCTAGTATGTATGAAACATGGAGTTGCAGCAGTGCAGTGGGATATTTATTCTTGCATGTATGAAACATGGAGTTGCAGCAGTGCAGTGGGATATTTATTCTTGCATGTATGAAACATGGAGTTGCAGCAGTGCAGTGGGATATTTATTCTTGCATGTATGAAACATGGAGTTGCAGCAGTGCAGTGGGATATTTATTCTAGTATGTATGAAACATGGAGTTGCAGCAGTGCAGTGGGATATTTATTCTTGCATGTATGAAACATGGAGTTGCAGCAGTGCAGTGGGATATTTATTCTTGCATGTATGAACAGGGGAGCTATGGTGGTGCAGTGGGATATTTATTCTTGCATGTATGAAACATGGAGTTGCAGCAGTGCAGTGGGATATTTATTCTAGTATGTATGAAACATGGAGCTGCAGCAGTGCAGTGGGATATTTATTCTTGCATGTATGAAACATGGAGTTGCAGCAGTGCAGTGGGATATTTATTCTTGCATGTATGAAATATGGAGTTGCAGCAGTGCAGTGGGATATTTATTCTAGTATGTATGAAACATGGAGTTGCAGCAGTGCAGTGGGTTATTTATTCTTGCATGTATGAAACATGGAGCTGCAGCAGTGCAGTGGGATATTTATTCTAGTATGTATGAAACATGGAGCTGCAGCAGTGCAGTGGGATATTTATTCTTGCATGTATGAAACATGGAGTTGCAGCAATGCAGTGGGATATTTATTCTTGCATGTATGAAACATGGAGTTGCAGCAGTGCAGTGGGATATTTATTCTTGCATGTATGAAACATGGAGTTGCAGCAGTGCAGTGGGATATTTATTCTTGCATGTATGAAACATGGAGTTGCAGCAGTGCAGTGGGATATTTATTCTAGTATGTATGAAACATTGAGTTGCAGCAGTGCAGTGGGATATTTATTCTTGCATGTATGAACAGGGGAGCTATGGTGGTGCAGTGGGATATTTATTCTTGCATGTATGAAACATGGAGTTGCAGCAGTGCAGTGGGATATTTATTCTTGCATGTATGAAACATGGAGTTGCAGCAGTGCAGTGGGATATTTATTTTAGTATGTATGAAACATGGAGTTGCAGCAGTGCAGTGGGATATTTATTCTTGCATGTATGAAACATGGAGCTGCAGCAGTGCAGTGGGATATGTATTCTAGTATGTATGAAACATGGAGCTGCAGCAGTGCAGTGGGATATTTATTCTTGCATGTATGAAACATGGAGTTGCAGCAGTGCAGTGGGATATTTATTCTAGTATGTATGAAACATGGAGTTGCAGCAGTGCAGTGGGATATTTATTCTTGCATGTATGAAACATGGAGTTGCAGCAGTGCAGTGGGATATTTATTCTTGCATGTATGAACAGGGGAGCTATGGTGGTGCAGTGGGATATTTATTCTTGCATGTATGAAACATGGAGTTGCAGCAGTGCAGTGGGATATTTATTCTAGTATGTATGAAACATGGAGCTGCAGCAGTGCAGTGGGATATTTATTCTTGCATGTATGAAACATGGAGTTGCAGCAGTGCAATGGGATATTTATTCTTGCATGTATGAAATATGGAGTTGCAGCAGTGCAGTGGGATATTTATTCTAGTATGTATGAAACATGGAGTTGCAGCAGTGCAGTGGGATATTTATTCTTGCATGTATGAAACATGGAGCTGCAGCAGTGCAGTGGGTTATTTATTCTAGTATGTATGAAACATGGAGCTGCAGCAGTGCAGTGGGATATTTATTCTTGCATGTATGAAACATGGAGTTGCAGCAGTGCAGTGGGATATTTATTCTTGCATGTATGAAACATGGAGCTGCAGCAGTGCAGTGGGATATTTATTCTTGCATGTATGAAACATGGAGTTGCAGCAGTGCAGTGGGATATTTATTCTAGTATGTATGAAACATGGAGTTGCAGCAGTGCAGTGGGATATTTATTCTTGCATGTATGAAACATGGAGCTGCAGCAGTGCAGTGGGATATTTATTCTAGTATGTATGAAACGTGGAGTTGCAGCAGTGCAGTGGGATATTTATCCTTGCATGTATGAAACATGGAGTTGCAGCAGTGCAGTGGGATATTTATTCTTGCATGTATGAAACATGGAGTTGCAGCAGTGCAGTGGGATATTTATTCTAGTATGTATGAAACATGGAGCTGCAGCAGTACAGTGGGATATTTATTCTTGCATGTATGAAACATGGAGCTGCAGCAGTGCAGTGGGATATTTATTCTAGTATGTATGAAACATGGAGTTGCAGCAGTGCAGTGGGATATTTATTCTTGCATGTATGAAACATGGAGTTGCAGCAGTGCAGTGGGATATTTATTCTTGCATGTATGAAACATGGAGTTGCAGCAGTGCAGTGGGATATTTATTCTAGTATATATGAAACATGGAGCTGCAGCAGTGCAGTGGGATATTTATTCTTGCATGTATGAAACATGGAGTTGCAGCAGTGCAGTGGGATATTTATTCTAGTATGTATGAAACATGGAGTTGCAGCAGTGCAGTGGGATATTTATTCTTGCATGTATGAAACATGGAGTTGCAGCAGTGCAGTGGGATATTTATTCTTGCATGTATGAAACATGGAGTTGCAGCAGTGCAGTGGGATATTTATTCTAGTATGTATGAAACATGGAGCTGCAGCAGTGCAGTGGGATATTTATTCCTGCATGTACGAAACATGGAGTTGCAGCAGTGCAGTGGGATATTTATTCTAGTATGTATGAAACATGGAGTTACAGCAGTGCAGTGGGATATTTATTCTTGCATGTATGAAACATGGAGTTGCAGCAGTGCAGTGGGATATTTATTCTAGTATGTATGAAACATGGAGTTGCAGCAGTGCAGTGGGATATTTATTATTGCATGTATGAAACATGGAGTTGCAGCAGTGCAGTGGGATATTTATTCTTGCATGTATGAAACATGGAGTTGCAGCAGTGCAGTGGGATATTTATTCTTGCATGTATGAAACATGGAGTTGCAGCAGTGCAGTGGGATATTTATTCTTGCATGTATGAAACATGGAGTTGCAGCAGTGCAGTGGGATATTTATTCTAGTATGTATGAAACATTGAGTTGCAGCAGTGCAGTGGGATATTTATTCTTGCATGTATGAAACATGGAGTTGCAGCAGTGCAGTGGGATATTTATTCTAGTATGTATGAAACATTGAGTTGCAGCAGTGCAGTGGGATATTTATTCTAGTATGTATGAAACATGGAGCTGCAGCAGTGCAGTGGGATATTTATTCTTGCATGTATGAAACATGGAGTTGCAGCAGTGCAGTGGGATATTTATTCTTGCATGTATGAAACATGGAGTTGCAGCAGTGCAGTGGGATATTTATTCTTGCATGTATGAAACATGGAGTTGCAGCAGTGCAGTGGGATATTTATTCTAGTATGTATGAAACATGGAGCTGCAGCAGTGCAGTGGGATATTTATTCCTGCATGTACGAAACATGGAGTTGCAGCAGTGCAGTGGGATATTTATTCTAGTATGTATGAAACATGGAGTTACAGCAGTGCAGTGGGATATTTATTCTTGCATGTATGAAACATGGAGTTGCAGCAGTGCAGTGGGATATTTATTCTAGTATGTATGAAACATGGAGTTGCAGCAGTGCAGTGGGATATTTATTATTGCATGTATGAAACATGGAGTTGCAGCAGTGCAGTGGGATATTTATTCTTGCATGTATGAAACATGGAGTTGCAGCAGTGCAGTGGGATATTTATTCTTGCATGTATGAAACATGGAGTTGCAGCAGTGCAGTGGGATATTTATTCTTGCATGTATGAAACATGGAGTTGCAGCAGTGCAGTGGGATATTTATTCTAGTATGTATGAAACATTGAGTTGCAGCAGTGCAGTGGGATATTTATTCTAGTATGTATGAAACATGGAGCTGCAGCAGTGCAGTGGGATATTTATTCTTGCATGTATGAAACATGGAGTTGCAGCAGTGCAGTGGGATATTTATTCTTGCATGTATGAAACATGGAGTTGCAGCAGTGCAGTGGGATATTTATTCTTGCATGTATGAAACATGGAGTTGCAGCAGTGCAGTGGGATATTTATTCTTGCATGTATGAAACATGGAGTTGCAGCAGTGCAGTGGGATATTTATTCTAGTATGTATGAAACATTGAGTTGCAGCAGTGCAGTGGGATATTTATTCTTGCATGTATGAACAGGGGAGCTATGGTGGTGCAGTGGGATATTTATTCTTGCATGTATGAAACATGGAGTTGCAGCAGTGCAGTGGGATATTTATTCTTGCATGTATGAAACATGGAGTTGCAGCAGTGCAGTGGGATATTTATTTTAGTATGTATGAAACATGGAGTTGCAGCAGTGCAGTGGGATATTTATTCTTGCATGTATGAAACATGGAGCTGCAGCAGTGCAGTGGGATATGTATTCTAGTATGTATGAAACATGGAGCTGCAGCAGTGCAGTGGGATATTTATTCTTGCATGTATGAAACATGGAGTTGCAGCAGTGCAGTGGGATATTTATTCTAGTATGTATGAAACATGGAGTTGCAGCAGTGCAGTGGGATATTTATTCTTGCATGTATGAAACATGGAGTTGCAGCAGTGCAGTGGGATATTTATTCTTGCATGTATGAACAGGGGAGCTATGGTGGTGCAGTGGGATATTTATTCTTGCATGTATGAAACATGGAGTTGCAGCAGTGCAGTGGGATATTTATTCTAGTATGTATGAAACATGGAGCTGCAGCAGTGCAGTGGGATATTTATTCTTGCATGTATGAAACATGGAGTTGCAGCAGTGCAATGGGATATTTATTCTTGCATGTATGAAATATGGAGTTGCAGCAGTGCAGTGGGATATTTATTCTAGTATGTATGAAACATGGAGTTGCAGCAGTGCAGTGGGATATTTATTCTTGCATGTATGAAACATGGAGCTGCAGCAGTGCAGTGGGTTATTTATTCTAGTATGTATGAAACATGGAGCTGCAGCAGTGCAGTGGGATATTTATTCTTGCATGTATGAAACATGGAGTTGCAGCAGTGCAGTGGGATATTTATTCTTGCATGTATGAAACATGGAGCTGCAGCAGTGCAGTGGGATATTTATTCTTGCATGTATGAAACATGGAGTTGCAGCAGTGCAGTGGGATATTTATTCTAGTATGTATGAAACATGGAGTTGCAGCAGTGCAGTGGGATATTTATTCTTGCATGTATGAAACATGGAGCTGCAGCAGTGCAGTGGGATATTTATTCTAGTATGTATGAAACGTGGAGTTGCAGCAGTGCAGTGGGATATTTATCCTTGCATGTATGAAACATGGAGTTGCAGCAGTGCAGTGGGATATTTATTCTTGCATGTATGAAACATGGAGTTGCAGCAGTGCAGTGGGATATTTATTCTAGTATGTATGAAACATGGAGCTGCAGCAGTACAGTGGGATATTTATTCTTGCATGTATGAAACATGGAGCTGCAGCAGTGCAGTGGGATATTTATTCTAGTATGTATGAAACATGGAGTTGCAGCAGTGCAGTGGGATATTTATTCTTGCATGTATGAAACATGGAGTTGCAGCAGTGCAGTGGGATATTTATTCTTGCATGTATGAAACATGGAGTTGCAGCAGTGCAGTGGGATATTTATTCTAGTATATATGAAACATGGAGCTGCAGCAGTGCAGTGGGATATTTATTCTTGCATGTATGAAACATGGAGTTGCAGCAGTGCAGTGGGATATTTATTCTAGTATGTATGAAACATGGAGTTGCAGCAGTGCAGTGGGATATTTATTCTTGCATGTATGAAACATGGAGTTGCAGCAGTGCAGTGGGATATTTATTCTTGCATGTATGAAACATGGAGTTGCAGCAGTGCAGTGGGATATTTATTCTAGTATGTATGAAACATGGAGCTGCAGCAGTGCAGTGGGATATTTATTCCTGCATGTACGAAACATGGAGTTGCAGCAGTGCAGTGGGATATTTATTCTAGTATGTATGAAACATGGAGTTACAGCAGTGCAGTGGGATATTTATTCTTGCATGTATGAAACATGGAGTTGCAGCAGTGCAGTGGGATATTTATTCTAGTATGTATGAAACATGGAGTTGCAGCAGTGCAGTGGGATATTTATTATTGCATGTATGAAACATGGAGTTGCAGCAGTGCAGTGGGATATTTATTCTTGCATGTATGAAACATGGAGTTGCAGCAGTGCAGTGGGATATTTATTCTTGCATGTATGAAACATGGAGTTGCAGCAGTGCAGTGGGATATTTATTCTTGCATGTATGAAACATGGAGTTGCAGCAGTGCAGTGGGATATTTATTCTAGTATGTATGAAACATTGAGTTGCAGCAGTGCAGTGGGATATTTATTCTTGCATGTATGAACAGGGGAGCTATGGTGGTGCAGTGGGATATTTATTCTTGCATGTATGAAACATGGAGTTGCAGCAGTGCAGTGGGATATTTATTCTTGCATGTATGAAACATGGAGTTGCAGCAGTGCAGTGGGATATTTATTTTAGTATGTATGAAACATGGAGTTGCAGCAGTGCAGTGGGATATTTATTCTTGCATGTATGAAACATGGAGCTGCAGCAGTGCAGTGGGATATGTATTCTAGTATGTATGAAACATGGAGCTGCAGCAGTGCAGTGGGATATTTATTCTTGCATGTATGAAACATGGAGTTGCAGCAGTGCAGTGGGATATTTATTCTAGTATGTATGAAACATGGAGTTGCAGCAGTGCAGTGGGATATTTATTCTTGCATGTATGAAACATGGAGTTGCAGCAGTGCAGTGGGATATTTATTCTTGCATGTATGAAACATGGAGCTGCAGCAGTGCAGTGGGATATTTATTCTTGCATGTATGAAACATGGAGTTGCAGCAGTGCAGTGGGATATTTATTCTTGCATGTATGAACAGGGGAGCTATGGTGGTGCAGTGGGATATTTATTCTTGCATGTATGAAACATGGAGTTGCAGCAGTGCAGTGGGATATTTATTCTAGTATGTATGAAACATGGAGCTGCAGCAGTGCAGTGGGATATTTATTCTTGCATGTATGAAACATGGAGTTGCAGCAGTGCAATGGGATATTTATTCTTGCATGTATGAAATATGGAGTTGCAGCAGTGCAGTGGGATATTTATTCTAGTATGTATGAAACATGGAGTTGCAGCAGTGCAGTGGGATATTTATTCTTGCATGTATGAAACATGGAGCTGCAGCAGTGCAGTGGGTTATTTATTCTAGTATGTATGAAACATGGAGCTGCAGCAGTGCAGTGGGATATTTATTCTTGCATGTATGAAACATGGAGTTGCAGCAGTGCAGTGGGATATTTATTCTTGCATGTATGAAACATGGAGCTGCAGCAGTGCAGTGGGATATTTATTCTTGCATGTATGAAACATGGAGTTGCAGCAGTGCAGTGGGATATTTATTCTAGTATGTATGAAACATGGAGTTGCAGCAGTGCAGTGGGATATTTATTCTTGCATGTATGAAACATGGAGCTGCAGCAGTGCAGTGGGATATTTATTCTAGTATGTATGAAACGTGGAGTTGCAGCAGTGCAGTGGGATATTTATCCTTGCATGTATGAAACATGGAGTTGCAGCAGTGCAGTGGGATATTTATTCTTGCATGTATGAAACATGGAGTTGCAGCAGTGCAGTGGGATATTTATTCTAGTATGTATGAAACATGGAGCTGCAGCAGTACAGTGGGATATTTATTCTTGCATGTATGAAACATGGAGCTGCAGCAGTGCAGTGGGATATTTATTCTAGTATGTATGAAACATGGAGTTGCAGCAGTGCAGTGGGATATTTATTCTTGCATGTATGAAACATGGAGTTGCAGCAGTGCAGTGGGATATTTATTCTTGCATGTATGAAACATGGAGT
This sequence comes from Cepaea hortensis, assembly GCA_963921405.1. Lineage (NCBI taxonomy): Eukaryota > Metazoa > Mollusca > Gastropoda > Stylommatophora > Helicidae > Cepaea > Cepaea hortensis. The sequence goes on from OY992882.1 coordinate 71,699,686, forward strand.
TGCAGCAGTGCAGTGGGATATTTATTCTAGTATGTATGAAACATGGAGCTGCAGCAGTGCAGTGGGATATTTATTCTTGCATGTATGAAACATGGAGTTGCAGCAGTGCAGTGGGATATTTATTCTAGTATGTATGAAACATGGAGTTGCAGCAGTGCAGTGGGATATTTATTCTTGCATGTATGAAACATGGAGTTGCAGCAGTGCAGTGGGATATTTATTCTTGCATGTATGAAACATGGAGTTGCAGCAGTGCAGTGGGATATTTATTCTAGTATGTATGAAACATGGAGCTGCAGCAGTGCAGTGGGATATTTATTCCTGCATGTACGAAACATGGAGTTGCAGCAGTGCAGTGGGATATTTATTCTAGTATGTATGAAACTTGGAGTTACAGCAGTGCAGTGGGATATTTATTCTTGCATGTATGAAACATGGAGTTGCAGCAGTGCAGTGGGATATTTATTCTAGTATGTATGAAACATGGAGTTGCAGCAGTGCAGTGGGATATTTATTATTGCATGTATGAAACATGGAGTTGCAGCAGTGCAGTGGGATATTTATTCTTGCATGTATGAACAGGGGAGCTATGGTGGTGCAGTGGGATATTTATTCTTGCATGTATGAAACATGGAGTTGCAGCAGTGCAGTGGGATATTTATTCTAGTATGTATGAAACATGGAGCTGCAGCAGTGCAGTGGGATATTTATTCTTGCATGTATGAAACATGGAGTTGCAGCAGTGCAGTGGGATATTTATTCTTGCATGTATGAAACATGGAGTTGCAGCAGTGCAGTGGGATATTTATTCTAGTATGTATGAAACATGGAGTTGCAGCAGTGCAGTGGGTTATTTATTCTTGCATGTATGAAACATGGAGCTGCAGCAGTGCAGTGGGATATTTATTCTAGTATGTATGAAACATGGAGCTGCAGCAGTGCAGTGGGATATTTATTCTTGCATGTATGAAACATGGAGTTGCAGCAGTGCAGTGGGATATTTATTCTTGCATGTATGAAACATGGAGCTGCAGCAGTGCAGTGGGATATTTATTCTTGCATGTATGAAACATGGAGTTGCAGCAGTGCAGTGGGATATTTATTCTAGTATGTATGAAACATGGAGCTGCAGCAGTGCAGTGGGATATTTATTCTTGCATGTATGAAACATGGAGTTGCAGCAGTGCAGTGGGATATTTATTCTAATATGTATGAAACATGGAGTTGCAGCAGTGCAGTGGGATATTTATTCTTGCATGTATGAAACATGGAGTTGCAGCAGTGCAGTGGGATATTTATTCTTGCATGTATGAAACATGGAGTTGCAGCAGTGCAGTGGGATATTTATTCTTGCATGTATGAAACATGGAGTTGCAGCAGTGCAGTGGGATATTTATTCTAGTATGTATGAAACATTGAGTTGCAGCAGTGCAGTGGGATATTTATTCTTGCATGTATGAACAGGGGAGCTATGGTGGTGCAGTGGGATATTTATTCTTGCATGTATGAAACATGGAGTTGCAGCAGTGCAGTGGGATATTTATTCTAGTATGTATGAAACATGGAGCTGCAGCAGTGCAGTGGGATATTTATTCTTGCATGTATGAAACATGGAGTTGCAGCAGTGCAGTAGGATATTTATTCTTGCATGTATGAAATATGGAGTTGCAGCAGTGCAGTGGGATATTTATTCTAGTATGTATGAAACATTGAGTTGCAGCAGTGCAGTGGGATATTTATTCTTGCATGTATGAACAGGGGAGCTATGGTGGTGCAGTGGGATATTTATTCTAGTATGTATGAAACATGGAGTTGCAGCAGTGCAGTGGGATATTTATTCTAGTATGTATGAAACATGGAGTTGCAGCAGTGCAGTGGGATATTTATTCTTGCATGTATGAAACATGGAGCTGCAGCAGTGCAGTGGGTTATTTATTCTAGTATGTATGAAACATGGAGCTGCAGCAGTGCAGTGGGATATTTATTCTTGCATGTATGAAACATGGAGTTGCAGCAGTGCAGTGGGATATTTATTCTTGCATGTATGAAACATGGAGCTGCAGCAGTGCAGTGGGATATTTATTCTTGCATGTATGAAACATGGAGTTGCAGCAGTGCAGTGGGATATTTATTCTAGTATGTATGAAACATGGAGCTGCAGCACTGCAGTGGGATATTTATTCTTGCATGTATGAAACATGGAGTTGCAGCAGTGCAGTGGGATATTTATTCTAGTATGTATGAAACATGGAGTTGCAGCAGTGCAGTGGGATATTTATTCTTGCATGTAAGAAACATGGACTTGCAGCAGTGCAGTGGGATATTTATTCTTGCATGTATGAAACATGGAGTTGCAGCAGTGCAGTGGGATATTTATTCTTGCATGTATGAAACATGGAGTTGCAGCAGTGCAGTGGGATATTTATTCTAGTATGTATGAAACATTGAGTTGCAGCAGTGCAGTGGGATATTTATTCTTGCATGTATGAACAGGGGAGCTATGGTGGTGCAGTGGGATATTTATTCTTGCATGTATGAAACATGGAGCTGCAGCAGTGCAGTGGGATATTTATTCTAGTATGTATGAAACATGGAGTTGCAGCAGTGCAGTGGGATATTTATTCTTGCATGTATGAAACATGGAGCTGCAGCAGTGCAGTGGGATATTTATTCTTGCATGTATGAACAGGGGAGCTATGGTGGTGCAGTGGGATATTTATTCTTGCATGTATGAAACATGGAGCTGCAGCAGTGCAGTGGGATATTTATTCTAGTATGTATGAAACATGGAGCTGCAGCAGTGCAGTGGGATATTTATTCTAGTATGTATGAAACATGGAGCTGCAGCAGTGCAGTGGGATATTTATTCTAGTATGTATGAAATATGGAGCTGCAGCAGTGCAGTGGGATATTTATTCTAGTATGTATGAAACATGGAGCTGCAGCAGTGCAGTGGGATATTTATTCTAGTATGTGTGAACAGGGGAGGTAAAATGGGAGCTGCACTAGTACAGTAAGTCCCCCCCCCCCCCCCCCCCCGCGCGTTTCCATCCTGTTTTCAGGATATTGCGGTCAACACCAGCATCTTTCAGCTGTATGTTGATTCCTAGGCTAGATTACGCTCATCAGCACGCCACGACTTTCTGAGCGACCGGCTGCATACTCTCATAAGCCACTAGCGTGACTCGAACCACTTGTAATTCTCGTCCGCTCACGTTGACCACGAGAGTATTCGGGATTAACGGAGAAAGCTGCTAACCCCTCAGCCAGGCAGCCGGCTGCACTAGTACAGTGGGATAGATATTCTTGTATGTGTGAAGTGGGAGCTCCACTAGTACAGTGGGATATATGTTCTTGTATGTGTGAAGTGGGAGCTCCACTAGTACAGTGGGATATATATTCTTGTATGTGTGAAGTGGGAGCTCCACTAGTACAGTGGGATATATATTCTTGTATGTGTGAAGTGGGAGCTCCACTAGTACAGTGGGATAGATATTCTTGTATGTGTGAAGTGGGAGCTCCACTAGTACAGTGGGATAGATATTCTTGTATGTGTGAAGAGGGAGCTCCACTAGTACAGTGGGATAGATATTCTTGTATGTGTGAAGAGGGAGCTCCACTAGTACAGTGGGATATATGTTCTTGTATGTGTGAAGTGGGAGCTCCACTAGTACAGTGGGATATATATTCTTGTATGTGTGAAGTGGGAGCTCCACTAGTACAGTGGGATATATATTCTTGTATGTGTGAAGAGGGAGCTCCACTAGTACAGTGGGATAGATATTCTTGTATGTGTGAAGTGGGAGCTCCACTAGTAGTGGGATATATATTCTTGTATGTGAGAAGAGGGAGCTGCACTAGTACAGTGGGATATATGTTCTTGTATGTGAGAAGTGGGAGCTCCACTAGTACAGTGGGATATATATTCTTGTATGTGTGAAGTGGGAGCTCCACTAGTACAGTGGGATATATATTCTTGTATGTGTGAAGTGGGAGCTCCACTATTACAGTGTGATATATATTCTTGTATGTGTGAAGTGGGAGCTCCACTAGTACAGTGGGATATATATTCTTGTATGTGTGAAGAGGGAGCTCCACTAGTACAGTGGGATATATATTCTTGTATGTGTGAAGTGGGAGCTCCACTAGTACAGTGGGATAGATATTCTTGTATGTGTGAAGTGAGAGCTCCACTAGTACAGTGGGATATATATTCTTGTATGTGTGAAGTGGGAGCTCCACTAGTACAGTGGGATAGATATTCTTGTATGTGTGAAGTGGGAGCTCCACTAGTACAGTGGTATAGATATTCTTGTATGTTAGAAGTGGGAGCTCCACTAGTACAGTGGGATATATGTTCTTGTATGTGAGAAGTGGGAGCTCCACTAGTACAGTGGGATAGATATTCTTGTATGTGTGAAGAGGGAGCTCCACTAGTACAGTGGGATAGATATTCTTGTATGTGTGAAGAGGGAGCTCCACTAGTACAGTGGGATAGATATTCTTGTATGTGTGAAGTGGGAGCTCCACTAGTACAGTGGGATATATGTTCTTGTATGTGAGAAGAGGGAGCTCCATTAGTACAGTGGGATATATGTTCTTGTATGTGAGAAGAGGGAGCTGCACTAGTACAGTGGGATATATATTCTTGTATGTGTGAAGAGGGAGCTCCACTAGTACAGTGGGATATATGTTCTTGTATGTGTGAAGAGGGAGCTCCACTAGTAGTGGGATATATGTTCTTGTATGTGTGAAGAGGGAGCTCCACTAGTACAGTGGGATATATATTCTTGTATGTGTGAAGAGGGAGCTCCACTAGTACAGTGGGATATATGTTCTTGTATGTGAGAAGAGGGAGCTGCACTAGTACAGTGGGATATATGTTCTTGTATGTGTGAAGTGGGAGCTCCACTAGTACAGTGGGATATATGTTCTTGTATGTGTGAAGAGGGAGCTCCACTAGTACAGTGGGATATATGTTCTTGTATGTGTGAAGAGGGAGCTCCACTAGTACAGTGGGATATATATTCTTGTATGTGAGAAGAGGGAGCTGCACTAGTACAGTGGGATATATGTTCTTGTATGTGTGAAGAGGGAGCTCCACTAGTACAGTGGGATATATGTTCTTGTATGTGTGAAGAGGGAGCTCCACTAGTACAGTGGGATATATATTCTTGTATGTGAGAAGAGGGAGCTCCACTTGTACAGTGGGATATATATTCTTGTATGTGAGAAGAGGGAGCTCCACTAGTACAGTGGGATATATGTTCTTGTATGTGAGAAGTGGGAGCTCCACTAGTACAGTGGGATATATGTTCTTGTATGTTTGAAGAGGGAGCTCCACTAGTACAGTGGGATATATGTTCTTGTATGTGTGAAGAGGTAGCTCCACTAGCACAGTGGGATAAATATTCTTGTATGTGTGAAGAGGGAGCTCCACTAGTACAGTGGGATATATGTTCTTGTATGTGAGAAGAGGGAGCTCCACTAGTACAGTGGGATATATGTTCTTGTATGTGTGAAGAGGGAGCTCCACTAGTACAGTGGGATATATGTTCTTGTATGTGTGAAGAGGGAGCTCCACTAGTACAGTGGGATATATGTTCTTGTATGTGAGAAGAGGGAGCTCCACTAGTACAGTGGGATATATATTCTTGTATGTGAGAAGAGGGAGCTCCACTAGTACAGTGGGATATATGTTCTTGTATGTGAGAAGTGGGAGCTCCACTAGTACAGTGGGATATATGTTCTTGTATGTTTGAAGAGGGAGCTCCACTAGTACAGTGGGATATATGTTCTTGTATGTGTGAAGAGCTGTATGAAACATGGAGCTGCAGCAGTGCAGTGGGATATTTATTCTAGTATGTATGAAACATGGAGCTGCAGCAGTGCAGTGGGATATTTATTCTAGTATGTATGACATATGGAGCTGCAGCAGTGCAGTGGGATATTTATTCTAGTATGTATGAAACATGGAGCTGCAGCAGTGCAGTGGGATATTTATTCTAGTATGTATGAAACATGGAGCTGCAGCAGTGCAGTGGGATATTTATTCTAGTATGTGTGAACAGGGGAGGTAAAATGGGAGCTGCACTAGTACAGTAAGTCCCCCCCCCCCCCCCCCCCCGCGTTTCCATCCTGTTTTCAGGATATTGCGGTCAACACCAGCATCTTTCAGCTGTATGTTGATTCCTAGGCTAGATTACGCTCATCAGCACGCCACGACTTTCTGAGCGACCGGCTGCATACTCTCATAAGCCACTAGCGTGACTCGAACCACTTGTAATTCTCGTCCGCTCACGTTGACCACGAGAGTATTCGGGATTAACGGAGAAAGCTGCTAACCCCTCAGCCAGGCAGCCGGCTGCACTAGTACAGTGGGATAGATATTCTTGTATGTGTGAAGTGGGAGCTCCACTAGTACAGTGGGATAGATATTCTTGTATGTGTGAAGTGGGAGCTCCACTAGTACAGTGGGATATATATTCTTGTATGTGTGAAGAGGGAGCTCCACTAGTACAGTGGGATAGATATTCTTGTATGTGTGAAGAGGGAGCTCCACTAGTACAGTGGGATATATGTTCTTGTATGTGTGAAGTGGGAGCTCCACTAGTACAGTGGGATATATATTCTTGTATGTGTGAAGTGGGAGCTCCACTAGTACAGTGGGATATATATTCTTGTATGTGTGAAGAGGGAGCTCCACTAGTACAGTGGGATAGATATTCTTGTATGTGTGAAGTGGGAGCTCCACTAGTAGTGGGATATATATTCTTGTATGTGAGAAGAGGGAGCTGCACTAGTACAGTGGGATATATGTTCTTGTATGTGAGAAGTGGGAGCTCCACTAGTACAGTGGGATATATATTCTTGTATGTGTGAAGTGGGAGCTCCACTAGTACAGTGGGATATATATTCTTGTATGTGTGAAGTGGGAGCTCCACTATTACAGTGGGATATATATTCTTGTATGTGTGAAGTGGGAGCTCCACTAGTACAGTGGGATATATATTCTTGTATGTGTGAAGAGGGAGCTCCACTAGTACAGTGGGATATATATTCTTGTATGTGTGAAGTGGGAGCTCCACTAGTACAGTGGGATAGATATTCTTGTATGTGTGAAGTGAGAGCTCCACTAGTACAGTGGGATATATATTCTTGTATGTGTGAAGTGGGAGCTCCACTAGTACAGTGGGATAGATATTCTTGTATGTGTGAAGTGGGAGCTCCACTAGTACAGTGGGATAGATATTCTTGTATGTTAGAAGTGGGAGCTCCACTAGTACAGTGGGATATATGTTCTTGTATGTGAGAAGTGGGAGCTCCACTAGTACAGTGGGATAGATATTCTTGTATGTGAGAAGTGGGAGCTCCACTAGTACAGTGGGATAGATATTCTTGTATGTGTGAAGAGGGAGCTCCACTAGTACAGTGGGATAGATATTCTTGTATGTGTGAAGAGGGAGCTCCACTAGTACAGTGGGATAGATATTCTTGTATGTGTGAAGAGGGAGCTCCACTAGTACAGTGGGATATATGTTCTTGTATGTGAGAAGAGGGAGCTCCATTAGTACAGTGGGATATATGTTCTTGTATGTGAGAAGAGGGAGCTGCACTAGTACAGTGGGATATATATTCTTGTATGTGTGAAGAGGGAGCTCCACTAGTACAGTGGGATATATGTTCTTGTATGTGTGAAGAGGGAGCTCCACTAGTACAGTGGGATATATGTTCTTGTATGTGTGAAGAGGGAGCTCCACTAGTAGTGGGATATATGTTCTTGTATGTGTGAAGAGGGAGCTCCACTAGTACAGTGGGATATATATTCTTGTATGTGTGAAGAGGGAGCTCCACTAGTACAGTGGGATATATGTTCTTGTATGTGTGAAGAGGGAGCTCCACTAGTACAGTGGGATATATATTCTTGTATGTGAGAAGAGGGAGCTCCACTAGTACAGTGGGATATATATTCTTGTATGTGAGAAGAGGGAGCTCCACTAGTACAGTGGGATATATGTTCTTGTATGTGAGAAGTGGGAGCTCCACTAGTACAGTGGGATATATGTTCTTGTATGTGTGAAGAGGGAGCTCCACTAGTACAGTGGGATATATGTTCTTGTATGTGTGAAGAGGTAGCTCCACTAGTACAGTGGGATAAACATTCTTGTATGTGTGAAGAGCTAGCTCCACTAGTACAGTGGGATATATGTTCTTGTATGTGTGAAGAGGGAGCTCCACTAGTACAGTGGGATATATGTTCTTGTATGTGTGAAGAGGGAGCTCCACTAGTACAGTGGGATATATGTTCTTGTATGTGTGAAGAGGGTGCTCCACTAGTACAGTGGGATATATATTCTTGTATGTGTGAAGAGGGAGCTGCACTAGTACAGTGGGATATATATATTCTTGTATGTGAGAAGAGGGAGCTCCACTAGTACAGTGGGATATATGTTCTTGTATGTGAGAAGAGGGAGCTGCACTAGTACAGTGGGATATATGTTCTTGTATGTGTGAAGAGGGAGCTGCACTAGTAGTGGGATATATGTTCTTGTATGTGTGAAGAGGGAGCTCCACTAGTACAGTGGGATATATGTTCTTGTATGTGTGAAGAGGGAGCTGCACTAGTAGTGGGATATATATTCTTGTATGTGAGAAGAGGGAGCTCCACTAGTACAGTGGGATATATATTCTTGTATGTGAGAAGAGGGAGCTCCACTAGTACAGTGGGATAGATATTCTTGTATGTGTGAAGAGGGAGCTCCACTAGTACAGTGGGATATATGTTCTATGTTTGTGTGAAGAGGGAGCTGCACTAGTAGTGTTATATATGTTCTTGTATGTGTGAAGAGGGAGCTCCACTAGTACAGTGGGATATATGTTCTTGTATGTGAGAAGAGGGAGCTCCACTAGTACAGTGGGATATATATTCTTGTATGTGTGAAGAGGGAGCTGCACTAGTAGTGGGATATATGTTTTTGTATGTGAGAAGAGGGAGCTCCACTAGTACAGTGGGATATATGTTCTTGTATGTGTGAAGAGGGAGCTGCACTAGTACAGTGGGATATATGTTCTTGTATGTGTGAAGAGGGAGCTCCACTAGTACAGTGGGATATATGTTCTTGTATGTGAGAAGAGGGAGCTGCACTAGTACAGTGGGATATATATTCTTGTATGTGTGAAGAGGGAGCTGCACTAGTAGTGGGATATATGTTCTTGTATGTGTGAAGTGGGAGCTCCACTAGTAGTGGGATATATGTTCTTGTATGTGTGAAGAGGGAGCTGCACTAGTAGTGGGATATATATTCTTGTATGTGTGAAGAGGGAGCTCCACTAGTACAGTGGGATATATGTTCTTGTATGTGAGAAGAGGGAGCTGCACTAGTACAGTGGGATATATGTTCTTGTATGTGTGAAGAGGGAGCTCCACTAGTACAGTGGGATATATATTCTTGTATGTGAGAAGAGGGAGCTCCACTAGTACAGTGGGATATATATTCTTGTATGTGAGAAAAGGGAGCTCCACTAGTACAGTGGGATATATGTTCTTGTATGTGAGAAGTGGGAGCTCCACTAGTACAGTGGGATATATGTTCTTGTATGTGTGAAGAGGGAGCTCCACTAGTACAGTGGGATATATGTTCTTGTATGTGTGAAGAGGGAGCTCCACTAGTACAGTGGGATATATATTCTTGTATGTGTGAAGAGGGAGCTCCACTAGTACAGTGGGATATATGTTCTTGTATGTGTGAAGAGGGAGCTCCACTAGTACAGTGGGATATATGTTCTTGTATGTGTGAAGAGGGAGCTCCACTAGTACAGTGGGATATATGTTCTTGTATGTGTGAAGAGGGAGCTCCACTAGTACAGTGGGATATATATTCTTGTATGTGTGAAGAGGGAGCTGCACTAGTACAGTGGGATATATATTCTTGTATGTGAGAAGAGGGAGCTCCACTAGTACAGTGGGATATATGTTCTTGTATGTGAGAAGAGGGAGCTGCACTAGTACAGTGGGATATATGTTCTTGTATGTGTGAAGTGGGAGCTGCACTAGTAGTGGGATATATGTTCTTGTATGTGAGAAGAGGGAGCTCCACTAGTACAGTGGGATATATATTCTTGTATGTGAGAAGAGGGAGCTGCACTAGTAGTGGGATATATATTCTTGTATGTGAGAAGAGGGAGCTCCACTAGTACAGTGGGATATATGTTCTTGTATGTGTGAAGAGGGAGCTGCACTAGTAGTGGGATATATATTCTTGTATGTGAGAAGAGGGAGCTCCACTAGTACAGTGGGATATATGTTCTTGTATGTGTGAAGAGGGAGCTCCACTAGTACAGTGGGATATATGTTCTTGTATGTGTGAAGAGGGATCTCCACTAGTACAGTGGGATATATGTTCTTGTATGTGTGAAGAGGGAGCTGCACTAGTAGTGGGATATATGTTCTTGTATGTGAGAAGAGGGAGCTGCACTAGTACAGTGGGATATATGTTCTTGTATGTGTGAAGAGGGAGCTGCACTAGTAGTGGGATATATATTCTTGTATGTGAGAAGAGGGAGCTGCACTAGTACAGTGGGATATATGTTCTTGTATGTGTGAAGAGGGAGCTGCACTAGTAGTGGGATATATATTCTTGTATGTGAGAAGAGGGAGCTGCACTAGTACAGTGGGATATATGTTCTTGTATGTGTGAAGAGGGAGCTCCACTAGTACAGTGGGATATATGTTCTTGTATGTGTGAAGAGGGAGCTCCACTAGTACAGTGGGATATATGTTCTTGTATGTGTGAAGAGGGAGCTGCACTAGTAGTGGGATATATGTTCTTGTATGTGTGAAGAGGGAGCTCCACTAGTACAGTGGGATAGATATTCTTGTATGTGTGAAGAGGGAGCTCCACTAGTACAGTGGGATATATGTTCTATGTTTGTGTGAAGAGGGAGCTGCACTAGTAGTGGGATATATGTTCTTGTATGTGTGAAGAGGGAGCTCCACTAGTACAGTGGGATATATGTTCTTGTATGTGAGAAGAGGGAGCTGCACTAGTAGTGGGATATATGTTCTTGTATATGTGAAGAGGGAGCTCCACTAGTACAGTGGGATATATGTTCTATGTTTGTGTGAAGAGGGAGCTGCACTAGTAGTGGGATATATGTTCTTGTATGTGTGAAGAGGGAGCTGCACTAGTACATTGGGATATATGTTCTTGTATGTGTGAAGAGGGAGCTCCACTAGTAGTGGGATATATATTCTTGTATGTGTGAAGAGGGAGCTCCACTAGTACAGTGGGATATATGTTCTTGTATGTGAGAAGAGGGAGCTCCACTAGTACAGTGGGATATATATTCTTGTATGTGTGAAGTGGGAGCTCCACTAGTACAGTGGGATATATATTCTTGTATGTGAGAAGAGGGAGCTCCACTAGTACAGTGGGATATATATTCTTGTATGTGAGAAAAGGGAGCTCCACTAGTACAGTGGGATATATGTTCTTGTATGTGTGAAGAGGGAGCTGCACTAGTACAGTGGGATATATGTTCTTGTATGTGTGAAGAGGGAGCTGCACTAGTACAGTGGGATAGATATTCTTGTATGTGTGAAGAGGGAGCTCCACTAGTAGTGGGATATATATTCTTGTATGTGTGAAGTGGGAGGTCCACTAGTACAGTGGGATATATGTTCTTGTATGTGTGAAGAGGGAGCTGCACTAGTAGTGGGATATATATTCTTGTATGTGTGAAGAGGGAGCTCCACGAGTAGTGGTATATATATTCTTGTATGTGTGAAGTGGGAGGTCCACTAGTACAGTGGGATATATGTTCTTGTATGTGTGAAGAGGGAGCTCCACTAGTACAGTGTGATATATGTTCTTGTATGTGTGAAGTGGGAGCTCCACTAGTAGTGGGATATATGTTCTTGTATGTGTGAAGAGGGAGCTCCACTAGTAGTGGGATATATATTCTTGTATGTGAGAAAAGGGAGCTCTAGTACAGTGGGATAGATATTCTTGTGTGTGTGAAGAGGGAGCTCCACTAGTAGTGGGATATATGTTCTTGTATGTGTGAAGAGGGAGCTGCACTAGTAGTGGGATATATGTTCTTGTGTGTGTGAAGAGGGAGCTGCACTAGTAGTGGGATATATGTTCTTGTATGTGAGAAGAGGGAGCTCTAGTACAGTGGGATAGATATTCTTGTGTGTGTGAAGAGGGAGCTCCACTAGTACTGTGGGATAGATATTCTTGTATGTGTGAAGAGGGAGCTCCACTAGTAGTGGGATAGATATTCTTGTATGTGAGAAGAGGGAGCTCCACTAGTACAGTGGGATAGATATTCTTGTATGTGTGAAGAGGGAGCTCCACTAGTACAGTGGGATATATGTTCTTGTATGTGTGAAGAGGGAGCTCCACTAGTGCAGTGGGTTATATGTTCTTGTATGTGTGAAGAGGGAGCTCCACTAGTACAGTGGGATATATGTTCTTGTATGTGTGAAGAGGGAGCTCCACTAGTGCAGTGGGATATATGTTCTTGTATGTGTGAAGAGGGAGCTCCACTAGTACAGTGGGATAGATATTCTTGTATGTGTGAAGAGGGAGCTCCACTAGTACAGTGGGATATATATTCTTGTATGTGTGAAGAGGGAGCTCCACTAGTACAGTGGGATAGATATTCTTGTATGTGAGAAGAGGGAGCTGCACTAGTACAGTGGGATAGATATTCTTGTATGTGTGAAGAGGGAGCTCCACTAGTGCAGTGGGATATATGTTCTTGTATGTGTGAAGAGGGAGCTCCACTAGTACAGTGGGATATATGTTCTTGTATGTGTGAAGAGGGAGCTGCACTAGTAGTGGGATATATGTTCTTGTATGTGTGAAGAGGGAGCTCCACTAGTACAGTGGGATAGATATTCTTGTATGTGTGAAGAGGGAGCTGCAATAGTACAGTGGGATATATGTTTTTGTATGTGAGAAGAGGGAGCTCCACTAGTACAGTGGGATATATGTTCTTGTATGTGTGAAGAGGGAGCTCCACTAGTACAGTGGGATATATATTCTTATATGTGTGAAGAGGGAGCTCCACTAGTACAGTGGGATATATATTCTTATATGTGTGAAGAGGGAGCTCCACTAGTACAGTGGGATATATATTCTTATATGTGTGAAGAGGGAGCTGCACTAGTACAGTGGGATAGATATTCTTGTATTTGTGAAGAGGGAGCTCCACTAGTAGTGGGATATATATTCTTGTATTTGTGAAGAGGGAGCTCCACTAGTAGTGGGATATATGTTCTTGTATGTGTGAAGAGGGAGCTGCACTAGTAGTGGGATATATGTTCTTGTATGTGTGAAGAGGGAGCTCCACTAGTACAGTGGGATATATATTCTTGTATTTGTGAAGAGGGAGCTCCACTGGTAGTGGGATATATATTCTTGTATGTGTGAAGAGGGAGCTGCACTAGTAGTGGGATATATGTTCTTGTATGTGTGAAGAGGGAGCTGCACTAGTAGTGGGATATATGTTCTTGTATGTGAGAAGAGGGAGCTGCACTAGTACAGTGGGATAGATATTCTTGTATGTGTGAAGAGGGAGCTCCACTAGTAGTGGGATATATGTTCTTGTATGTGAGAAGAGGGAGCTCCACTAGTACAATGGGATATATATTCTTGTATGTGAGAAGAGGGAGCTCCACTAGTACAATGGGATATATATTCTTGTATGTGAGAAGCGGGAGCTCCACTAGTACAATGGGATATATATTCTTGTATGTGAGAAGAGGGAGCTCCACTAGTACAGTGGGATATATGTTCTTGTATTTGTGAAGAGGGAGCTCCACTAGTAGTTGGATATATGTTCTTGTATGTGTGAAGAGGGAGCTCCTCTAGTACAGTGGGATATATATTCTTGTATGTGTGAAGAGGGAGCTCCTCTAGTACAGTGGGATATATATTCTTGTATGTGTGAAGAGGGAGCTGCACTAGTAGTGGGATATATGTTCTTGGATGTGAGAAGAGGGAGCTGCACTAGTACAGTGGGATATATGTTCTTGTATGTGTGAAGAGGGAGCTCCACTAGTACAGTGGGATAGATATTCTTGTATGTGTGAAGAGGGAGCTCCACTAGTACAATGGGATATATATTCTTGTATGTGAGAAGAGGGAGCTCCACTAGTACAGTGGGATATATGTTCTTGTATTTGTGAAGAGGGAGCTCCACTAGTAGTGGGATATATGTTCTTGTATGTGTGAATAGGGAGCTCCTCTAGTACAGTGGGATATATGTTCTTGTATGTGAGAAGAGGGAGCTCCACTAGTACAGTGGGATATATGTTCTTGTATGTGAGAAGAGGGAGCTCCTCTAGTACAGTGGGATATATATTCTTGTATGTGTGAAGAGGGAGCTCCACTAGTACAGTGGGATATATGTTCTTGTATGTGTGAAGAGGGAGCTCCTCTAGTACAGTGGGATATATATTCTTGTATGTGAGAAGAGGGAGCTCCACTAGTACAGTGGGATATATGTTCTTGTATGTGTGAAGAGGGAGCTGCACTAGTAGTGGGATATATATTCTTGTATGTGTGAAGAGGGAGCTGCACTAGTACAGTGGGATATATATTCTTGTATGTGAGAAGAGGGAGCTGCACTAGTAGTGGGATATATGTTCTTGTATGTGAGAAGAGGGAGCCGCACTAGTACAGTGGGATATATATTCTTGTATGTGTGAAGTGGGAGCTCCACTAGTACAGTGGGATATATGTTCTTGTATGTGTGAAGAGGGAGCTCCACTAGTACAGTGGGATAGATATTCTTGTATGTGTGAAGAGGGAGCTCCACTAGTACAATGAGATATATATTCTTGTATGTGAGAAGAGGGAACTGCACTAGTACAGTGGGATAGATATTCTTGTATGTGTGAAGAGGGAGCTGCACTAGTAGTGGGATATATGTTCTTGTATGTGAGAAGAGGGAGCTGCACTAGTAGTGGGATAGATATTCTTGTATGTGTGAAGAGGGATCTCCACTAGTACAGTGGGATATATGTTCTTGTATGTGTGAAGAGGGAGCTGCACTAGTAGTGGGATATATGTTCTTGTATGTGTGAAGAGGGAGCTGCACTAGTAGTGGGATATATGTTCTTGTATGTGAGAAGAGGGAGCTCCACTAGTAGTGGGATATATGTTCTTGTATGTGTGAAGAGGGAGCTCCACTAGTACAGTGGGATAGATATTCTTGTATGTGTGAAGAGGGAGCTCCACTAGTACAGTGGGATATATATTCTTGTATGTGTGAAGAGGGAGCTGCACTAGTAGTGGGATATATGTTCTTGTATGTGAGAAGAGGGAGCTGCACTAGTAGTGGGATATATGTTCTTGTATGTGAGAAGAGGGAGCTCCACTAGTAGTGGGATATATATTCTTGTATGTGAGAAGAGGGAGCTGCACTAGTAGTGGGATATATATTCTTGTATGTGAGAAGAGGGAGCTGCACTAGTAGTGGGATATATGTTCTTGTATGTGAGAAGAGGGAGCTGCACTAGTAGTGGGATAGATATTCTTGTATGTGTGAAGCGGGAGCTCCACTAGTACAATGGGATATATATTCTTGTATGTGAGAAGAGGGAGCTGCACTAGTAGTGGGATATATGTTCTTGTATGTGAGAAGAGGGAGCTGCACTAGTAGTGGGATATATGTTCTTGTATGTGAGAAGAGGGAGCTGCACTAGTAGTGGGATATATGTTCTTGTATGTGAGAAGAGGGAGCTGCACTAGTACAGTGGGATAGATATTCTTGTATGTGTGAAGCGGGAGCTCCACTAGTACAATGGGATATATATTCTTGTATGTGAGAAGAGGGAGCTCCACTAGTACAGTGGGATATATGTTCTTGTATTTGTGAAGAGGGAGCTCCACTAGTAGTTGGATATATGTTCTTGTATGTGTGAAGAGGGAGCTCCTCTAGTACAGTGGGATATATATTCTTGTATGTGTGAAGAGGGAGCTCCACTAGTACAGTGGGATATATGTTCTTGTATTTGTGAAGAGGGAGCTGCACTAGTAGTGGGATATATGTTCTTGGATGTGTGAAGAGGGAGCTGCACTAGTACAGTGGGATATATGTTCTTGTATGTGAGAAGAGGGAGCTCCACTAGTACAGTGGGATATATGTTCTTGTATTTGTGAAGAGGGAGCTGCACTAGTAGTGGGATATATGTTCTTGGATGTGAGAAGAGGGAGCTGCACTAGTACAGTGGGATATATGTTCTTGTATGTGTGAAGAGGGAGCTCCACTAGTACAGTGGGATAGATATTCTTGTATGTGTGAAGAGGGAGCTCCACTAGTACAATGGGATATATATTCTTGTATGTGAGAAGAGGGAGCTCCACTAGTACAGTGGGATATATGTTCTTGTATTTGTGAAGAGGGAGCTCCACTAGTAGTTGGATATATGTTCTTGTATGTGTGAAGAGGGAGCTCCTCTAGTACAGTGGGATATATATTCTTGTATGTGTGAAGAGGGAGCTCCACTAGTACAGTGGGATATATGTTCTTGTATTTGTGAAGAGGGAGCTGCACTAGTAGTGGGATATATGTTCTTGGATGTGTGAAGAGGGAGCTCCACTAGTACAGTGGGATATATGTTCTTGTATTTGTGAAGAGGGAGCTGCACTAGTAGTGGGATATATTTTCTTGGATGTGTGAAGAGGGAGCTGCACTAGTACAGTGGGATATATGTTCTTGGATGTGAGAAGAGGGAGCTGCACTAGTACAGTGGGATATATGTTCTTGTATGTGTGAAGAGGGAGCTGCACTAGTACAGTGGGATATATGTTCTTGTATGTGAGAAGAGGGAGCTGCACTAGTACAGTGGGATATATGTTCTTGGATGTGTGAAGAGGGAGCTCCACTAGTACAGTGGGATATATGTTCTTGTATGTGAGAAGAGGGAGCTGCACTAGTACAGTGGGATATATGTTCTTGTATGTGAGAAGAGGGAGCTGCACTAGTACAGTGGGATATATGTTCTTGTATGTGTGAAGAGGGAGCTCCACTAGTACAGTGGGATAGATATTCTTGTATGTGTGAAGAGGGAGCTCCACTAGTACAGTGGGATATATGTTCTTGTATGTGTGAAGAGGGAGCTGCACTAGTAGTGGGATATATGTTCTTGGATGTGAGAAGAGGGAGCTGCACTAGTACAGTGGGATATATGTTCTTGTATGTGTGAAGAGGGAGCTCCACTAGTACAGTGGGATAGATATTCTTGTATGTGTGAAGAGGGAGCTCCACTAGTACAATGGGATATATATTCTTGTATGTGAGAAGAGGGAGCTCCACTAGTACAGTGGGATATATGTTCTTGTATTTGTGAAGAGGGAGCTCCACTAGTAGTGGGATATATGTTCTTGTATGTGTGAAGAGGGAGCTCCTCTAGTACAGTGGGATATATGTTCTTGTATGTGTGAAGAGGGAGCTCCACTAGTACAGTGGGATATATGTTCTTGTATGTGTGAAGTGGGAGCTCCACTAGTAGTGGGATATATGTTCTTGTATGTGAGAAGAGGGAGCTCCACTAGTACAGTGGGATATATGTTCTTGTATGTGTGAAGAGGGAGCTGCACTAGTAGTGGGATATATGTTCTTGTATGTGAGAAGAGGGAGCCGCACTAGTACAGTGGGATATATGTTCTTGTATGTGAGAAGAGGGAGCTGCACTAGTACAGTGGGATATATGTTCTTGTATGTGTGAAGAGGGAGCTCCACTAGTACAGTGGGATAGATATTCTTGTATGTGTGAAGAGGGAGCTCCACTAGTACAATGAGATATATATTCTTGTATGTGAGAAGAGGGAACTGCACTAGTACAGTGGGATAGATATTCTTGTATGTGTGAAGAGGGAGCTGCACTAGCAGTGGGATATATGTTCTTGTATGTGTGAAGAGGGAGCTGCACTAGTAGTGGGATATATGTTCTTGTATGTGTGAAGAGGGAGCTGCACTAGCAGTGGGATATATGTTCTTGTATGTGTGAAGAGGGAGCTCCACTAGTAGTGGGATATATGTTCTTGTATGTGAGAAGAGGGAGCTGCACTAGTAGTGGGATATATGTTCTTGTATGTGTGAAGAGGGAGCTGCACTAGCAGTGGGATATATGTTCTTGTATGTGTGAAGAGGGAGCTGCACTAGTAGTGGGATATATATTCTTGTATGTGTGAAGAGGGAGCTCCACTAGTACAGTGGGATATATGTTCTTGTATGTGTGAAGAGGGAGCTGCACTAGTAGTGGGATATATGTTCTTGTATGTGTGAAGAGGGAGCTGCACTAGTAGTGGGATATATGTTCTTGTATGTGTGAAGAGGGAACTGCACTAGTAGTGGGATATATGTTCTTGTATGTGTGAAGAGGGAGCTCCACTAGTAGTGGGATATATGTTCTTGTATGTGAGAAGAGGGAGCTGCACTAGTAGTTGGATATATGTTCTTGTATGTGAGAAGAGGGAGCTGCACTAGTAGTTGGATATATGTTCTTGTATGTGAGAAGAGGGAGCTCCACTAGTACAGTGGGATATATGTTCTTGTATGTGAGAAGAGGGGGCTCTACTAGTACAGTGGGATATATGTTCTTGTATGTGTGAAGAGGGAGCTCCACTAGTACAGTGGGATATATATTCTTGTATGTGAGAAGAGGGAGCTGCACTAGTAGTGGGATATATGTTCTTGTATGTGAGAAGAGGGAGCTCCACTAGTACAGTGGGATATATGTTCTTGTATGTGAGAAGAGGGAGCTGCACTAGTAGTGGGATATATATTCTTGTATGTGTGAAGAGGGAGCTGCACTAGTAGTGGGATATATGTTCTTGTATGTGTGAAGAGGGAGCTCCACTAGTACAGTGGGATATATGTTCTTGTATGTGTGAAGAGGGAGCTCCTCTAGTACAGTGGGATATATGTTCTTGGATGTGTGAAGAGGGAGCTGCACTAGTAGTGGGATATATGTTCTTGTATGTGTGAAGTGGGAGCTCCACTAGTACAGTGGGATATATATTCTTGTATGTGTGAAGTGGGAGCTCCACTAGTACAGTGGGATATATATTCTTGTATGTGTGAAGAGGGAGCTCCACTAGTACAGTGGGATGGATATTCTTGTATGTGTGAAGTGGGAGCTCCACTAGTAGTGGGATATATATTCTTGTATGTGAGAAGAGGGAGCTCCACTAGTACAGTATGATATATGTTCTTGTATGTGAGAAGTGGGAGCTCCACTAGTACAGTGGGATATATATTCTTGTATGTGTGAAGTGGGAGCTCCACTAGTACAGTGGGATATATATTCTTGTATGTGTGAAGTGGGAGCTCCACTATTACAGTGGGATATATATTCTTGTATGTGTGAAGTGGGAGCTCCACTAGTACAGTGGGATATATATTCTTGTATGTGTGAAGTGGGAGCTCCACTAGTACAGTGGGATATATATTCTTGTATGTGTGAAGTGGGAGCTCCACTAGTACAGTGGGATATATGTTCTTGTATGTGTGAAGTGGGAACTGCACTAGTAGTGGGATATATATTCTTGTATGTGTGAAGTGGGAGCTCCACTAGTACAGTGGGATATATATTCTTGTATGTGTGAAGTGGGAGCTCCACTAGTAGTGGGATATATGTTCTTGTATGTGTGAAGAGGGAGCTCCACTAGTAGTGGGATATATGTTCTTGTATGTGTGAAGAGGGAGCTCCTCTAGTACAGTGGGATATATGTTCTTGTATGTGAGAAGAGGGAGCTGCACTAGTACAGTGGGATATATGTTCTTGTATGTGAGAAGAGGGAGCTGCACTAGTACAGTGGGATATATGTTCTTGTATGTGTGAAGAGGGAGCTCCACTAGTACAGTGGGATATATGTTCTTGTATGTGAGAAGAGGGAGCTGCACTAGTACAGTGGGATATATGTTCTTGTATGTGAGAAGAGGGAGCTGCACTAGTAGTGGGATATATGTTCTTGTATGTGAGAAGAGGGAGCTGCACTAGTACAGTGGGATATATGTTCTTGTATGTGTGAAGTGGGAGCTCCACTAGTACAGTGGGATATATGTTTTTGTATGTGAGAAGAGGGAGCTGCACTAGTACAGTGGGATATATGTTCTTGTATGTGTGAAGAGGGAGCTCCACTAGTACAGTGGGATAGATATTCTTGTATGTGTGAAGAGGGAGCTCCACTAGTACAATGAGATATATATTCTTGTATGTGAGAAGAGGGAACTGCACTAGTACAGTGGGATAGATATTCTTGTATGTGTGAAGAGGGAGCTGCACTAGTAGTGGGATATATGTTCTTGTATGTGTGAAGAGGGAGCTCCACTAGTAGTGGGATATATATTCTTGTATGTGTGAAGAGGGAGCTCCACTAGTAGTGGGATATATGTTCTTGTATGTGTGAAGAGGGAACTGCACTAGTACAGTGGGATATATGTTCTTGTATGTGTGAAGAGGGAGCTCCACTAGTACAGTGGGATATATATTCTTGTATGTGAGAAGAGGGAGCTGCACTAGTAGTGGGATATATGTTCTTGTGTGTGAGAAGAGGGAGCTGCACTAGTAGTGGGATATATGTTCTTGTGTGTGAGAAGAGGGAGCTGCACTAGTAGTGGGATATATGTTCTTGTATGTGAGAAGAGGGAGCTCCACTAGTAGTGGGATATATGTTCTTGTATGTGAGAAGAGGGAGCTCCACTAGTAGTGGGATATATGTTCTTGTATGTGTTAAGAGGGAGCTGCACTAGTAGTGGGATATATGTTCTTGTGTGTGAGAAGAGGGAGCTGCACTAGTAGTGGGATATATGTTCTTGTATGTGTTAAGAGGGAGCTGCACTAGTAGTGGGATATATGTTCTTGTATGTGAGAAGAGGGAGCTGCACTAGTAGTGGGATATATGTTCTTGTATGTGTGAAGTGGGAGCTCCACTAGTACAGTGGGATATATGTTCTTGCATGTGTGAAGAGGGAGCTGCACTAGTAGTGGGATATATGTTCTTGTATGTGAGAAGAGGGAGCTGCACTAGTAGTGGGATATATGTTCTTGTATGTGTGAAGTGGGAGCTCCACTAGTACAGTGGGATATATATTCTTGTATGTGTGAAGTGGGAGCTGCACTAGTAGTGGGATATATGTTCTTGTATGTGTGAAGAGGGAGCTGCACTAGTAGTGGGATATATGTTCTTGTATGTGTGAAGTGGGAGCTCCACTAGTACAGTGGGATATATGTTCTTGTATGTGTGAAGTGGGAGCTCCACTAGTACAGTGGGATATATGTTCTTGTATGTGTGAAGTGGGAGCTCCACTAGTACAGTGGGATATATGTTCTTGTATGTGTGAAGAGGGAGCTGCACTAGTAGTGGGATATATGTTCTTGTATGTGTGAAGTGGGAGCTCCACTAGTAGTGGGATATATATTCTTGTATGTGAGAAGTGGGAGCTGCACTAGTAGTGGGATATATATTCTTGTATGTGTGAAGTGGGAGCTCCACTAGTACAGTGGGATATATATTCTTGTATGTGTGAAGTGGGAGCTCCACTAGTAGTGGGATATATGTTCTTGTATGTGTGAAGTGGGAGCTGCACTAGTAGTGGGATATATGTTCTTGTATGTGTGAAGAGGGAGCTGCACTAGTAGTGGGATATATGTTCTTGTATGTGTGAAGTGGGAGCTCCACTAGTAGTGGGATATATATTCTTGTATGTGTGAAGTGGGAGCTGCACTAGTAGTGGGATATATATTCTTGTATGTGTGAAGTGGGAGCTCCACTAGTACAGTGGGATATATATTCTTGTATGTGTGAAGTGGGAGCTCCACTAGTACAGTGGGATATATATTCTTGTATGTGTGAAGTGGGAGCTCCACTAGTAGTGGGATATATGTTCTTGTATGTGTGAAGTGGGAGCTCCACTAGTAGTGGGATATATGTTCTTGTATGTGTGAAGTGGGAGCTCCACTAGTAGTGGGATATATGTTCTTGTATGTGTGAAGTGGGAGCTGCACTAGTAGTGGGATATATGTTCTTGTATGTGTGAAGTGGGAGCTGCACTAGTAGTGGGATATATATTCTTGTATGTGTGAAGTGGGAGCTGCACTAGTACAGTGGGATATATATTCTTGTATGTGTGAAGTGGGAGCTCCACTAGTACAGTGGGATATATATTCTTGTATGTGTGAAGTGGGAGCTGCACTAGTAGTGGGATATATATTCTTGTATGTGTGAAGTGGGAGCTGCACTAGTAGTGGGATATATGTTCTTGTATGTGTGAAGTGGGAGCTGCACTAGTAGTGGGATATATGTTCTTGTATGTGAGAAGAGGGAGCTCCACTAGTACAGTGGGATATATATTCTTGTATGTGTGAAGTGGGAGCTGCACTAGTAGTGGGATATATATTCTTGTATGTGTGAAATGGGAGCTCCACTAGTACAGTGGGATATATATTCTTGTATGTGTGAAGTGGGAGCTCCACTAGTACAGTGGGATATATATTCTTGTATGTGTGAAGTGGGAGCTCCACTAGTAGTGGGATATATGTTCTTGTATGTGTGAAGTGGGAGCTCCACTAGTAGTGGGATATATGTTCTTGTATGTGTGAAGAGGGAGCTGCACTAGTAGTGGGATATATATTCTTGTATGTGTGAAGTGGGAGCTGCACTAGTAGTGGGATATATATTCTTGTATGTGTGAAGTGGGAGCTCCACTAGTACAGTGGGATATATATTCTTGTATGTGTGAAGTGGGAGCTCCACTAGTACAGTGGGATATATATTCTTGTATGTGTGAAGTGGGAGCTCCACTAGTAGTGGGATATATGTTCTTGTATGTGTGAAGTGGGAGCTCCACTAGTAGTGGGATATATGTTCTTGTATGTGTGAAGTGGGAGCTCCACTAGTAGTGGGATATATGTTCTTGTATGTGTGAAGTGGGAGCTGCACTAGTAGTGGGATATATGTTCTTGTATGTGTGAAGTGGGAGCTGCACTAGTAGTGGGATATATATTCTTGTATGTGTGAAGTGGGAGCTGCACTAGTACAGTGGGATATATATTCTTGTATGTGTGAAGTGGGAGCTCCACTAGTACAGTGGGATATATATTCTTGTATGTGTGAAGTGGGAGCTGCACTAGTAGTGGGATATATATTCTTGTATGTGTGAAGTGGGAGCTGCACTAGTAGTGGGATATATGTTCTTGTATGTGTGAAGTGGGAGCTGCACTAGTAGTGGGATATATGTTCTTGTATGTGAGAAGAGGGAGCTCCACTAGTACAGTGGGATATATATTCTTGTATGTGTGAAGTGGGAGCTGCACTAGTAGTGGGATATATATTCTTGTATGTGTGAAATGGGAGCTCCACTAGTACAGTGGGATATATATTCTTGTATGTGTGAAGTGGGAGCTCCACTAGTACAGTGGGATATATATTCTTGTATGTGTGAAGTGGGAGCTCCACTAGTAGTGGGATATATGTTCTTGTATGTGTGAAGTGGGAGCTCCACTAGTAGTGGGATATATGTTCTTGTATGTGTGAAGAGGGAGCTGCACTAGTAGTGGGATATATATTCTTGTATGTGTGAAGTGGGAGCTCCACTAGTAGTGGGATATATGTTCTTGTATGTGTGAAGTGGGAGCTGCACTAGTAGTGGGATATATGTTCTTGTATGTGTGAAGAGGGAGCTCCACTAGTAGTGGGATAAATGTTCTTGTATGTGTGAAACGGGAGCTGCACTAGTAGTGGGATATATATTCTTGTATGTGTGAAGAGGGAGCTCCACTAGTAGTGGGATATATGTTCTTGTATGTGTGAAGTGGGAGCTGCACTAGTAGTGGGATATATGTTCTTGTATGTGTGAAGTGGGAGCTCCACTAGTAGTGGGATATATGTTCTTGTATGTGTGAAGAGGGAGCTCCACTAGTAGTGGGATATATGTTCTTGTATGTGTGAAGAGGGAGCTCCACTAGTAGTGGGATATATATTCTTGTATGTGTGAAGAGGGAGCTCCACTAGTAGTGGGATATATATTCTTGTATGTGTGAAGTGGGAGCTCCACTAGTAGTGGGATATATATTCTTGTATGTGTGAAGTGGGAGCTCCACTAGTAGTGGGATATATATTCTTGTATGTGTGAAGAGGGAGCTCCACTAGTAGTGGGATATATGTTCTTGTATGTGTGAAGTGGGAGCTGCACTAGTAGTGGGATATATGTTCTTGTATGTGTGAAGAGGGAGCTCCACTAGTAGTGAGATATATATTCTTGTATGTGTGAAGTGGGAGCTCCACTAGTACAGTGGGATATATATTCTTGTATGTGTGAAGTGGGAGCTCCACTAGTAGTGGGATATATGTTCTTGTATGTGTGAAGTGGGAGCTCCACTAGTACAGTGGGATATATATTCTTGTATGTGTGAAGTGGGAGCTCCACTAGTAGTGGGATATATGTTCTTGTATGTGTGAAGTGGGAGCTCCACTAGTACAGTGGGATATATATTCTTGTATGTGTGAAGAGGGAGCTCCACTAGTAGTGGGATATATGTTCTTGTATGTGTGAAGTGGGAGCTCCACTAGTACAGTGGGATATATATTCTTGTATGTGTGAAGAGGGAGCTCCACTAGTAGTGGGATATATATTCTTGTATGTGTGAAGTGGGAGCTGCACTAGTACAGTGGGATATATATTCTTGTATGTGTGAAGTGGGAGCTCCACTAGTACAGTGGGATAGATATTCTTGTATGTGTGAAGTGGGAGCTCCACTAGTACAGTGGGATAGATATTCTTGTATGTGTGAAGAGGGAGCTCCACAAGTACAGTGGGATATATATTCTTGTATGTGTGAAGTGGGAGCTCCACTAGTACAGTGGGATATATATTCTTGTATGTGTGAAGAGGGAGCTCCACTAGTACAGTGGGATATATATTCTTGTATGTGTGAAGTGGGAGCTCCACTAGTACAGTGGGATAGATATTCTTGTATGTGTGAAGTGGGAGCTCCACTAGTACAGTGGGATAGATATTCTTGTATGTGTGAAGTGGGAGCTCCACTAGTACAGTGGGATAGATATTCTTGTATGTGTGAAGTGGGAGCTCCACAAGTACAGTGGGATAGATATTCTTGTATGTGTGAAGAGGGAGCTGCACTAGTACAGTGGGATATATATTCTTGTATGTGAGAAGAGGGAGCTCCACTAGTACAGTGGGATATATGTTCTTGTATGTGAGAAGAGGGAGCTGCACTAGTAGTGGGATATATGTTCTTGTATGTGTGAAGAGGGAGCTCCACTAGTACAGTGGGATATATGTTCTTGTATGTGTGAAGAGGGAGCTCCACTAGTACAGTGGGATATATGTTCTTGTATGTGAGAAGAGGGAGCTGCACTAGTACAGTGGGATAGATATTCTTGTATGTGAGAAGAGGGAGCTCCACTAGTACAGTGGGATATATATTCTTGTATGTGTGAAGAGGGAGCTCCACTAGTACAGTGGGATATATATTCTTGTATGTGTGAAGAGGGAGCTCCACTAGTACAGTGGGATATATGTTCTTGTATGTGAGAAGAGGGAGCTCCACTAGTAGTGGGATATATGTTCTTGTATGTGTGAAGAGGGAGCTGCAGTAGTAGTGGGATATACTTGTATGTGTGAAGAGGGAGCTCCACTAGTACAGTGGGATATATATTCTTGTGTGTGAGAAGAGGGAGCTCCACTAGTAGTGGGATATATATTCTTGTGTGTGAGAAGAGGGAGCTCCACTAGTACAGTGGGATATATATTCTTGTGTGTGAGAAGAGGGAGCTCCACTAGTACAGTGGGATATATATTCTTGTGTGTGAGAAGAGGGAGCTCCACTAGTACAGTGGGATATATATTATTGTATGTGTGAAGAGGGAGCTCCACTAGTAGTGGGATATATATTCTTGTATGTGTGAAGAGGGAGCTGCACTAGTAGTGGGATATATATTCTTGTGTGTGTGAAGAGGGAGCTCCACTAGTACAGTGGGATATATATTCTTGTGTGTGAGAAGAGGGAGCTCCACTAGTACAGTGGCTAGCATATATGCCGTGCCAGCCTAGTGATCCTGTGTTGAAACTCCAGGAGGGGATTTAATTGCTGTAATTGACCTGTGCTCGCAGGTGGGCCCGGCCTCAAATGGGTACCAGAAATGTATCTGGGGAAGTCAAGGAGACCGATATTATAATGACCTCACCCGCCATAGAGCCATGGGTACCAGCAGTACATCTGGGGAAGTCAAGGAGACTGGTATTATAATGACCCCAACCGCCATAGAGCCAGTCTACAATCTGGGGCTATTGCTCCATATACTCAATATGCCTCAAGGTCAAGCCTCCTTCACTTATGTGTGAAAACTGCCAGTCTACAATCTGGGGCTATTGCTCCATATACTCAATATGCCTCAAGGTCAAGCCTCCTTCACTTATGTGTGAAAACTGTGCATGCACTAGTCTACATGTAATGACATGGAGCAATGAAAGCACAAATAGTCAGTGACATTTGTTGGTACGTTTATTTAGTTCTCATCTGTATTTGATACAAAACTTGAATAATACAAACAGCATTATGTACATTTTCATTTCTTTATTTATATTACAGCAGGATATCAACTTCTAAATGTGTATATTAGATGTCATTAGAAATAAAACAACACTAATATACTCTTCATTTTTCATCAGTAAACAAGAGTAGATATGTAGAGTATTTTTGCTTGATTAAATAATGTTGTTGGGATAAGCTTGCTGTTCCAGGAAATCTTGGACACATTTATTAGTTTGTGTTAGTTACCTTTGTTTTCTCATACGTAAACTTCATTTTCTTGTTTTGGTTGGCAAGAGCCAAGATATTCTTTTGTATTGCTGTAAATATTTTTCAAAAGTAAGAATTTTTTTCTTTCAGTTTTCAATTATTTCTTTTGTCAACGAATTAAAATTTAATGGAAGATGTTATTCATAATGTTCATCTTTCATATGCTGACAAATTACTGGACTAAAAACTAGTATCTAATTATATAATTATTTACGTGATACGCTTTGTGCTTGGTTTTGTGTGTGTCTGAGTCTGTGTGTGTTTACAAATAATAGCAATTCTTAACATATGTAAGCAGTATGAATATTTTCCTCCGTGTGTGTGTGCATATGCACGTACATATTGCTACTACATAAAAGGTTTCAAGTTGACATGACTTGGTTGGTTGGTTACTTTGGCACGGCTCCCGCTGCTGGGTTACTGCTGCTACTCTCGCCTGTAGAGGTCACACTGCTGATATTGAGGTCTGACTGAGACTCCTTGCCAAGTACAAGAAATGTCAGGTGAATATTTGAGTAGACAAGCTTATTTACATAAAGGTGTATTTCATCTGTAAGTCCACATTTGTCAGTAAACGAATGATTTTAAAAAAAAAAAAAAAAAAAAATTTGACATGTCTGGAGGCTTATTGGTTATAGATAGAGCTAGACCTATATTTTAAAAGACAGTTGACCTTCACCCTTGTACTCATATTAGGCTGGGTTGCTCAGAGCCCAAGTCAAGTGTTAAAATCTGCCTTGATATGAATTTGAAGACATAAGTCCCCAGCAGACAATCGTGCACTACCACGGTTTCCTGTGATAGATCGTGAACATGCTGTCCAATATTGCCAACACAAGATTGCTGTTTAATTATTCTAATGAAGTATACATACTGCAGTGAATCCCATCCCATGGCAGAATACCAGACATTGAGGGAGCTGACAAATTGGCCAAAGAGGTCACAGAAATCAGAATCTCCAGTTACATGTGACCATAAGGGAAAATCAAATAACATACAGGATGGCTGTCTATTGGACTGAACAAGTTACTACTATCTTTAGAACAAGACACAGTGGACTATAGTCACGTGTCCAGAGTGGCTCTATAGCGATGTGTACATTGTGCAAGCACCTCAGACTGCAGAACAATATACAACATTGTTCCAAATACAGCTCAGATAAGTCTCTTTTGGGATGAAAGTGGGGGCTCGTATCTCGTATGTTCACGTACTTGGTGGGAAGTAGTCTTCTCAGGGCCTTCAGTGACATAGATATAATAACCTTTAGAGGCCTGTCTTGATATAAGTGTATGACATAGGTACAGCTTTAGAGGCCTGTCTTGATATAGGTGTATGACATAGGTACAGCTTTAGAGGCCTGTCTTGATATAGGTGTGTGACATAGGTACAGCTTTAGAGGCCTGTCTTGATATAGGTGTATGACATAGGTACAGCTTTAGAGGCCTGTCTTGATATAGGTGTATGGCATAGGTACAGCTTTAGAGGCCTGTCTTGATATAGGTGTATGACATAGGTACAGCTTTAGAGGCCTGTCTTGATATAAGTGCATGGCATAGGTACAGCTTTAGAGGCCTGTCTTGATATAGGTGTATGACATAGATACAGCTTTAGAGGCCTGTCTTGATATAGGTGTATGACATAGGTACAGCTTTAGAGGCCTGTCTTGATATAGGTGTATGACATTGGTACAGCTTTAGAGGCTGTCTTGATATAGGTGTATGACATAGGTACAGCTTTAGAGGCCTGTCTTGATATAGGTGTATGACATAGGTACAGCTTTAGAGGCCTGTCTTGATATAGGTGTATGACATAGGTATAGCTTTAGAGGCCTGTCTTGATATAGGTGGATGACAGGTACAGCTTTTGAGGCCTGTCTTGATATAAGTGTATGGCATAGGTACAGCTTTAGAAGCCTGTCTTCATATAGGTGTATGACATAGGTACAGCTTTAGAGGCTGTCTTGATATAGGTGTATGACATAGGTACAGCTTTAGAGGCCTGTCTTGATATAAGTGCATGGCATAGGTACAGCTTTAGAGGCCTGTCTTGATATAGGTGTATGACATAGATACAGCTTTAGAGGCCTGTCTTGATATAGGTGTATGACATAGGTACAGCTTTAGAGGCCTGTCTTGATATAGGTGTATGACATTGGTACAGCTTTAGAGGCTGTCTTGATATAGGTGTATGACATAGGTACAGCTTTAGAGGCCTGTCTTGATATAGGTGTATGACATAGGTACAGCTTTAGAGGCCTGTCTTGATATAGGTGTATGACATAGGTATAGCTTTAGAGGCCTGTCTTGATATAGGTGGATGACAGGTACAGCTTTTGAGGCCTGTCTTGATATAAGTGTATGGCATAGGTACAGCTTTAGAAGCCTGTCTTCATATAGGTGTATGACATAGGTACAGCTTTAGAGGCTGTCTTGATATAGGTGTATGACATAGGTACAGCTTTAGAGGCCTGTCTTGATATAGGTGTATGACATTGGTACAGCTTTAGAGGCTGTCTTGATATAGGTGTATGACATAGGTACAGCTTTAGAGGCCTGTCTTGATATAGGTGTATGACATAGGTACAGCTTTAGAGGCCTGTCTTGATATAGGTGGATGACAGGTACAGCTTTTGAGGCCTGTCTTGATATAAGTGTATGGCATAGGTACAGCTTTAGAAGCCTGTCTTCATATAGGTGTATGACATAGGTACAGCTTTAGAGGCTGTCTTGATATAGGTGTATGACATAGGTACAGCTTTAGAGGCCTGTCTTGATATAGGTGTATGACATAGGTACAGCTTTAGAGGCCTGTCTTGATATAGGTGTATGACATTGGTACAGCTTTAGAGGCTGTCTTGATATAGGTGTATGACATAGGTACAGCTTTAGAGGCCTGTCTTGATATAGGTGTATGACATAGGTACAGCTTTAGAGGCCTGTCTTGATATAGGTGTATGACATAGGTATAGCTTTAGAGGCCTGTCTTGATATAGGTGGATGACAGGTACAGCTTTTGAGGCCTGTCTTGATATAAGTGTATGGCATAGGTACAGCTTTAGAAGCCTGTCTTCATATAGGTGTATGACATAGGTACAGCTTTAGAGGCTGTCTTGATATAGGTGTATGACATAGGTACAGCTTTAGAGGCCTGTCTTGATATAGGTGTATGACATAGGTACAGCTTTTGAGGCCTGTCTTGATATAAGTGTATGGCATAGGTACAGCTTTATAGGCCTGTCTTGATATAAGTGTATGACATAGGTACAGCTTTAGAGGCCTGTCTTGATATAGGTGTATGACATAGGTATAGCTTTAGAGGCCTGTCTTGATATAGGTGTATGACATAGGTACAGCTTTAGAGGCTTGTCTTGATATAGGTGTATGACATAGGTACAGCTTAAGAGGCCGGTCTTGATATAGGTGTATGACATAGGTACAGCTTTAGAGGCCTGTCTTGATATAGGTGTATGACATAGGTACAGCTTTAGAGGCCTGTCTTGATATAAGTGTATGACATAGGTACAGCTTTTGAGGCCTGTCTTGATATAGGTGTATGACATAGTTTCAGCTTTAGAGGCCTGTCTTGATATAGATGTATGACATAGGTACAGCTTTAGAGGCCTGTCTTGATATAAGTGTATGACATAGGTACAGCTTTAGAGGCCTGTCTTGATATAGGTGTATGACATAGGTATAGCTTTAGAGGCATGTCTTGATATAGGTGTATGACATAGGTACAGCTTTAGAGGCCTGTCTTGATATAGGTGTATGACATAGGTACAGCTTTAGAGGCCTGTCTTGATATAGGTGTATGACATAGGTACAGCTTTAGAGGCCTGTCTTAATATAGGTGTAGCCTGACAGTTTGATTTTTTACAGGAGCTTTTTGGATATATAGTGTGATAAGGGGTCTGCTTTGAGGTGCTCTTTCTAAGAGTGGTCTTTCCTCCCATAGTGTTATTGGGGAGGGAGATTTCTGAGTGTGGTCTTTCCTCACATAGTGTTATTGGGGAGGGAGGGGGAGATTTCTGAGTGTGGTCTTTCCTCACATAGTTAATGTTATTGGGGAGGAGGATTTCTGAGTGTGGTCTTTCCTCACATAGTTAGTGTTATTGGGGAGGGAGATTTCTGAGTGGTCTTTCCTCACATAGTTAGTGTTATTGGGGAGGGAGATTTCTGAGTGTGGTCTTTCCTCACATAGTGTTATTGGGGAGGGAGATTTCTGAGTGTGGTCTTTCCTGAAATAGTTAGTGTTATTGGGGAGGGAGATTTCTGAGTGTGGTCTTTCCTGAAATAGTTAGTGTTATTGGGGAGGGAGATTTCTGAGTGTGGTCTTTCCTCACATAGTTAGTGTTATTGGGGAGGGAGATTTCTGAGTGTGGTCTTTCCTGAAATAGTGTTATTGGGGAGGGAGATTTCTGAGTGTGGTCTTTCCTCACATAGTGTTATTGGAGAGGGAGATTTCTGAGTGGTCTTTCCTCACATAGTTAGTGTTATTGGGGAGGGAGATTTCTGAGTGTGGTCTTTCCTCACATAGTTAGTGTTATTGGGGAGGGAGATTTCTGAGTGTGGTCTTTCCTCACATAGTTAGTGTTATTGGGGAGGGAGATTTCTGAGTGTGGTCTTTCCTCACATAGTGTTATTGGGGAGGGAGATTTCTGAGTGTGGTCTTTCCTCACATAGTTAGTGTTATTGGGGAGGGAGATTTCTGAGTGTGGTCTTTCCTGAAATAGTGTTATTGGGGAGGGAGATTTCTGAGTGTGGTCTTTCCTCACATAGTTAGTGTTATTGGGGAGGGAGATTTCTGAGTGTGGTCTTTCCTCACATAGTGTTATTGGGGAGGGAGATTTCTGAGTGTGGTCTTTCCTGAAATAGTGTTATTGGGGAGGGAGATTTCTGAGTGTGGTCTTTCCTCACATAGTTAGTGTTATTGGGGAGGGAGATTTCTGAGTGGTCTTTCCTCACATAGTTAGTGTTATTGGGGAGGGAGATTTCTGAGTGTGGTCTTTCCTCACATAGTGTTATTGGGGAGGGAGATTTCTGAGTGTGGTCTTTCCTCACATAGTTAGTGTTATTGGGGAGGGAGATTTCTGAGTGGTCTTTCCTCACATAGTGTTATTGGGGAGGGAGATTTCTGAGTGTGGTCTTTCCTCACATAATTAGTGTTATTGGGGAGGGAGATATCTGAGTGTGGTCTTTCCTCACATAGTGTTATTGGGGAGGGAGATTTCTGAGTGTGGTCTTTCCTCACATAGTGTTATTGGGGAGGGAGATTTCTGAGTGTGGTCTTTCTGTGTTATTGGGGAGGGAGATTTCTGAGTGTGGTCTTTCCTGAAATAGTTAGTGTTATTGGGGAGGGAGATTTCTGAGTGTGGTCTTTCCTCACATAGTTAGTGTTATTGGGGAGGGAGATTTCTGAGTGGTCTTTCCTCACATAGTTAGTGTTATTGGGGAGGGAGATTTCAGAATGTGGTCTTTCCTCACATAGTTAGTGTTATTGGGGAGGGAGATTTCTGAGTGTGGTCTTTCCTCACATAGTTA
The DNA here is from genome assembly GCA_963921405.1 of Cepaea hortensis. Lineage (NCBI taxonomy): Eukaryota > Metazoa > Mollusca > Gastropoda > Stylommatophora > Helicidae > Cepaea > Cepaea hortensis. Next base: position 71,732,068 of record OY992882.1, read on the forward strand.
GTGTTATTGGGGAGAGAGATTTCTGAGTGGTCTTTCCTCACATAGTTAGTGTTATTGGGGAGGGAGATTTCTGAGTGTGGTCTTTCCTCACATAATTAGTGTTATTGGGGAGAGAGATATCTGAGTGTGGTCTTTCCTCACATAGTGTTATTGGGGAGGGAGATTTCTGAGTGTGGTCTTTCCTCACATAGTGTTATTGGGGAGGGAGATTTCTGAGTGTGGTCTTTCCTGAAATAGTTAGTGTTATTGGGGTGGGAGATTTCTGAGTGTGGTCTTTCCTCACATAGTTAGTGTTATTGGGGAGGGAGATTTCTGAGTGGTCTTTCCTCACATAGTTAGTGTTATTGGGGAGGGAGATTTCTGAGTGTGGTGTTTCCTCACATAGTTAGTGTTATTGGGGAGGGAGATTTCTGAGTGTGGTGTTTCCTCACATAGTTAGTGTTATTGGGGAGGGAGATTTCTGAGTGTGGTCTTTCCTCACATAGTTAGTGTTATTGGGGAGGGAGATATCTGAGTGTGGTCTTTACTCACATAGTGTTATTGGGGAGGGAGATTTCTGAGTGTGGTCTTTCCTCACATAGTGTTATTGGGGAGGGAGATTTCTGAGTGTGGTCTTTCCTGAAATAGTTAGTGTTATTGGGGAGGGAGATTTCTGAGTGTGGTCTTTCCTCACATAGTGTTATTGGAGAGGGAGATTTCTGAGTGGTCTTTCCTCACATAGTTAGTGTTATTGGGGAGGGAGATTTCTGAGTGGTCTTTCCTCACATAGTTAGTGTTATTGGGGAGGGAGATTTCTGAGTGTGGTCTTTCCTCACATAGTTAGTGTTATTGGGGAGGGAGATTTCTGAGTGTGGTCTTTCCTCACATAGTGTTATTGGGGAGGGAGATTTCTGAGTGTGGTCTTTCCTCACATAGTTAGTGTTATTGGGGAGGGAGATTTCTGAGTGTGGTCTTTCCTGAAATAGTGTTATTGGGGAGGGAGATTTCTGAGTGTGGTCTTTCCTCACATAGTTAGTGTTATTGGGGAGGGAGATTTCTGAGTGTGGTCTTTCCTCACATAGTGTTATTGGGGAGGGAGATTTCTGAGTGGTCTTTCCTGAAATAGTGTTATTGGGGAGGGGGATTTCTGAGTGTGGTCTTTCCTCACATAGTTAGTGTTATTGGGGAGGGAGATTTCTGAGTGGTCTTTCCTCACATAGTTAGTGTTATTGGGGAGGGAGATTTTTGAGTGTGGTCTTTCCTCACATAATTAGTGTTATTGGGGAGGGAGATATCTGAGTGTGGTCTTTCCTCACATAGTGTTATTGGGGAGGGAGATTTCTGAGTGTGGTCTTTCCTCACATAGTGTTATTGGGGAGGGAGATTTCTGAGTGTGGTCTTTCCTGAAATAGTTAGTGTTATTGGGGAGGGAGATTTCTGAGTGTGGTCTTTCCTCACATAGTTAGTGTTATTGGGGAGGGAGATTTCTGAGTGGTCTTTCCTTACATAGTTAGTGTTATTGGGGAGGGAGATTTCTGAGTGTGGTCTTTCCTCACATAGTTAGTGCTATTGGGGAGGGAGATTTCTGAGTGTGGTCTTTCCTCACATAGTTAGTGTTATTGGGGAGGGAGATTTCTGAGTGTGGTCTTTCCTCACATAGTTAGTGTTATTGGGGAGGGAGATTTCTGAGTGTGGTCTTTCCTCACATAGTTAAGTGTTATTGGGGAGGGAGATTTCTGAGTGTTGTCTTTCCTCACATAGTGTTATTGGGAAGGGAGGGGGAGATTTCTGAGTGTGGTCTTTCCTCACATAGTTAATGTTATTGGGGAGGAGGATTTCTGAGTGTGGTCTTTCCTCACATAGTTAGTGTTATTGGGGAGGGAGATTTCTGAGTGTGGTCTTTCCTCACATAGTTAGTGTTATTGGGGAGGGAGATTTCTGAGTGTGGTCTTTCCTCACATAGTTAGTGTTATTGGGGAGGGAGATTTCTGAGTGTTGTCTTTCCTCACATAGTGTTATTGGGGAGGGAGGGGGATATTTCTGAGTGTGGTCTTTCCTCACATAGTTAATGTTATTGGGGAGGAGGATTTCTGAGTGTGGTCTTTCCTCACATAGTTAGTGTTATTGGGGAGGGAGATTTCTGAGTGTGGTCTTTCCTCACATAGTTAGTGTTATTGGGGAGGGAGATTTCTGAGTGTGGTCTGTGCTCACATAGTTAGTGTTATTGGGGAGGGAGATTTCTGAGTGTGGTCTGTGCTCACATAGTTAGTGTTATTGGGGAGAGAGGGGGAGATTTCTGAGTGTGGTCTTTGCTCACATAGTTAGTGTTATTGGGGAGGGAGATTTCTGAGTGTGGTCTGTGCTCACATAGTTAGTGTTATTGGGGAGAGAGGGGGAGATTTCTGAGTGTGGTCTTTGCTCACGTAGTTAGTGTTATTGGGGAGGGGGGGGGGGGATTTCTGAGATAGGTTGATTGGGAGGAGCGAGGTGATAAGGTTCTTTCCTGAATGTAACAGTCTTTGTTGAGATAATGACGTGACCTTACAGGAAAGGGTATTTTTTTTTAGATGTGTGTCATGTGATAAAGACTCTTCATAGCCATGAACTAGCGGAGGGGTTTCTCAGATAGCCATGAACTAGTGGAAGGGTTTCTCAGATAGCCATGAACTAGTGGAAGGGTTTCTCAGATAGCCATGAGGTAGTGGAGGGGTTTCTCAGATAGCCATGAGGTAGTGGAGGGGTTTCTCAGATAGCCATGAGGTAGTGGAGGGGTTTCTCAGATAGCCATGAGGTAGTGGAGGGGTTTCTCAGATAGCCATGAGGTAGTGGAGGGGTTTCTCAGATAGCCATGAGGTAGTGGAGGGGTTTCTCAGATAGCCATGAGGTAGTGGGGGAGGTTCTCAGATAGCCATGAGGTAGTGGAGGGGTTTCTCAGATAGCCATGAGGTAGTGGAAGGGTTTCCCAGATAGCCATGAGGTAGTGGAGGGGTTTCCCAGATAGCCATGAGGTAGTGGAGGGGTTTCTCAGATAGCCATGAGCTGGGGGGGGGGGGGTTCTCAGATAGCCATGAGGTAGTGGAGGGGTTTCTCAGATAGCCATGAGGTAGTGGAAGGGTTTCCCAGATAGCCATGAGGTAGTGGAGGGGTTTCTCAGATAGCCATGGGGGGGGGGGGGGGGTTTCTCAGATAGCCATGAGCTGGTGGGAGGGGGGGGGGGGTTTCTCAGATAGCCACGAACTAGTGGAGGGGTTTCTCAGATAGCCATGAACTGGGGGGGGGGGGGGGGGGGGGTTCTCAGATAGCCATGAACTAGTGGAGGGGTTTCTCAGATAGCCATGAACTAGTGGAGGGGTTTCTCAGATAGCCATGAACTAGTGGAGGGGTTTCCCAGATAGCCATGAACTGGGGGGGGGGGGGGGAGGGGGGGGGTTTCTCAGATAGCCATGAGCTGGGGGAGGGGGGGTGGTTTCTCAGATAGCCATGAACTAGTGGAGGGGTTTCTCAGATAGCCATGAGCTAGTGGAGGGGTTTCTTAGATAGCCATGAGGAGGGGGGGGGGGGGTTCTCAGATAGCCATGAGCTGGTGGAGGGGGGGGGGAGTTCTCAGATAGCCATGAACTGGGGGGAGGGGGGGGGGGTTCTCAGATAGCCATGAACTAGTGGAGGGGTTTCCCAGATAGCCATGAGCTGGGGGGAGGGGGGGGGGGTCTCAGATAGCCATGAACTAGTGGAGGGGTTTCTCAGATAGCCATGAACTAGTGGAGGGGTTTCCCAGATAGCCATGAGCTGGGGGGGGGGGGTTCTCAGATAGCCATGAACTAGTGGAGGGGTTTCCCAGATAGCCATGAGCTGGGGGGAAGGGTTCTCAGATAGCCATGAGCTGGGGGGGGGGGGAGGGAGGGAGGGGGGTTCTCAGAAAGCCATGAGGGGGGGGGGGGGTTTCTCAGATAGCCATGAACTAGTGGAGGGGTTTCTCAGATAGCCATGAACTAGTGGAGGGGTTTCTCAGATAGCCATGAGCTAGTGGAGGGGTTTCTCAGATAGCCATGAGCTAGTGGAGGGGTTTCTCAGATAGCCATGAGCTGGGGGGGAGGGGGGGTTCTCAGATAGCCATGAGCTGGTGGGGGGGGGGGGGGGGGTTCTCAGATAGCCATGAACTAGTGGAGGGGTTTCTCAGATAGCCATGAGGAGGGGGGGTTCTCAGATAGCCATGAGCTGGTGGGGGGGGGGGGGGTTCTCAGATAGCCATGAGCTAGTGGAGGGGTTTCTCAGATAGCCGTGAGCTGGGGGGGTTCTCAGATAGCCATGAGCTAGTGGAGGGGTTTCTCAGATACCCATGAGCTAGTGGAGGGGTTTCTCAGATACCCATGAGCTAGTGGAGGGGTTTCTCAGATACCCATGTGCTAGTGGAGGGGTTTCTCAGATACCCATGAACTGGTGGATGGATCCATGAACTAATTGGGGGGGCCTCTTCTGAAATAGCCATTAACTAATTTATGGGGGTGATGTGAATTTGATAGCGCATATTCAGACAAGTTTTGGGTGGTGCAGATTGAGCCATATTAGCAGTCTTGGTATTACTGGCTTCACTAACTGGGTGCTTTTGGCTTCAGTGCGAGATGGGTCACTGCTAACTGATGTGACTCTGGAGATGATTCAGCCTAATAAAATAGCAGAGAATATAGGAATACACTTTAGAATGTGTGCACAGATTACAATTATGAGGATTCTGTAACCTCATAGAAGTATGTAGTGAAGCCACAAGCCGCCATGTTTGGGCCTTTAAAGCACAGCTTTCAAGGCAATTCTAAATGTCTCACTGTTAAAACTACATTTGTTACTTGCATACATTTAGAAATTAGAATTATATTCTTCTACGCTTAATAGTAGTAAATTTGTCTAGATACAAAAATACATTTGTCTTACAAATGTTCACTCCACCTACCTTATGCATGGAGGCACTGTCTTCAGACAATGTTGACTCTTCTGTTGGAACATTAAGAAAGTAATAAAACTTCATTGTGGTTCATGAAGGAAGTTCATACATGCTGTTGGAATATCTAATTACAGTATCAGAATGCTAGCCTAAGATATGGTGAACTATCTTGACATTCTAAAACAACGCTTCAGGTAGCAAACTTTTCTTCTTCTTTTGCTGCCTTTCATCACCCAATTGAAGTGTCCAAGGTACTCACTGCAGCACGCATGACTGGACATGTCACACTGAACTGTTTTTACTGCCGCATGCATGACTGGACATGTCACACTGAACTGTTCTTACTGTCGCACGCATGACCGGACATGTCACACTGAACTGTTCTTACTGCAGCACACATGACCAGACATGTCACACTGAACTGTTCTTACTGCAGCACACATGACCAGATGTCACACTGAACTGTTCTTACTGCCGCACGCATGACCGGACATGTCACACTGAACTGTTCTTACTGTCGCACGCATGACCGGACATGTCACACTGAACTGTTCTTACTGCAGCACACATGACCAGACATGTCACACTGAACTGTTCTTACTGCAGCACACATGACCGGACATGTCACACTGAACTGTTCTTACTGTCGCACGCATGACCGGACATGTCACACTGAACTGTTCTTACTGCAGCACACATGACCAGACATGTCACACTGAACTGTTCTTACTGTCGCACGCATGACCGGACATGTCACACTGAACTGTTCTTACTGCAGCACACATGACCAGACATGTCACACTGAACTGTTCTTACTGCAGCACACATGACCAGATGTCACACTGAACTGTTCTTACTGCCGCACGCATGACCGGACATGTCACACTGAACTGTTCTTACTGTCGCACGCATGACCGGACATGTCACACTGAACTGTTCTTACTGCAGCACACATGACCAGACATGTCACACTGAACTGTTCTTACTGCAGCACACATGACCGGACATGTCACACTGAACTGTTCTTACTGTCGCACGCATGACCGGACATGTCACACTGAACTGTTCTTACTGCCGCACACATGACCGGACATGTCACACTGAACTGTTCTTACTGTCGCACGCATGACCGGACATGTCACACTGAACTGTTCTTACTGCAGCACACATGACCAGACATGTCACACTGAACTGTTCTTACTGCAGCACACATGACCGGACATGTCACACTGATCTGTTCTTACTGCAGCACACATGACCGGACATGTCACACTGATCTGTTCTTACTGCAGCACACATGACCGGACATGTCACACTGAACTGTTCTTACTGCAGCACACATGACCGGACATGTCACACTGAACTGTTCTTACTGCAGCACACATGACCAGACATGTCACACTGAACTGTTCTTACTGCAGAACACATCGGACATGTCACACTGAACTGTTCTTACTGCAGAACACATCGGACATGTCACACTGAACTGTTCTTACTGCCGCGTGCATGACTGGACATGTCACACTGAACTGTTCTTACTGCAGCACATATGACCTGACGCGTCACACTGAACTGTTCTTACTGCAGCACACATGACCAGACATGTCACACTGAACTGTTCTTACTGCAGCACACATCGGACATGTCACACTGAACTGTTCTTACTGCAGCACACATGACCAGACATGTCACACTGAACTGTTCTTACTGCAGCACACATGACCAGACATGTCACACTGAACTGTTCTTACTGCAGCACATATGACCTGACACGTCACACCGAACTGTTCTTACTGCAGCACACGTGACCAGATGTCACACTGAACTGTTCTTACTGCAGCACGCATGACCTGACATGTCACACTGAACTGTTCTTACTGCAGCACACATGACCGGACATGTCACACTGAACTGTTCTTACTGCAGCACATGTGACCTGACATGTCACACTGAACTTTTCTTACTGCAGTACACATGACCGGACATGTCACACTGAACTGTTCTTACTGCAGCACATGTGACCTGACATGTCACACTGAACTTTTCTTACTGCAGTACACATGACCGGACATGTCACACTGAACTGTTCTTACTGCAGCACGCATGACCTGACATGTCACACTGAACTGTTCTTACTGCAGCACACATGACCGGACATGTCACACTGAACTGTTCTTACTGCAGCACACATGACCGGACATGTCACACTGAACTTTTCTTACTGCAGTACACATGACCGGACATGTCACACTGAACTTTTCTTACTGCAGCACATGTGACCGGACATGTCACACTGAACTGTTCTTACTGCAGCACACATGACCGGACATGTCACACTGAACTGTTCTTACTGCAGCACACATGACCGGACATGTCACACTGAACTGTTCTTACTGCAGCACACATGACCGGACATGTCACACTGAACTGTTCTTACTGCAGCACACATGACCGGACATGTCACACTGAACTGTTCTTACTGCAGCACACATGACCGGACATGTCACACTGAACTGTTCTTACTGCAGCACACATGACCGGACATGTCACAAGAAACTGCCCTTAGGTTTAGCTACAGAACACATGATCCTACCCATCAAACTGAACTGTCCGTAGTTGCTACTACAGTACACAAGATCATATTCATTACATTTAATTATCTTTAGTTCTAAATACACTACACGTGATCATGAACACTACTTTAAATTCTGGTTTCCTTAAAACTTATGGCTCCTGATCATTATGACTGTAAAAATCTGCTTTCCTGAAAACTAACTACAGTTCCTGATGACTATTATTGTAAAATCTAGTTTCCTGAAAGTTCCTGATAATTACAATAAAATATGGATTTCCAAAAAGTATACATGTATAACTAATGTTAGTTATTATTACTGTGAAATCTGCTATCCTGAAAACTATACTACAGTTCCTGATGATTACTTAGGAATCTGGTTTCCGAACATGCACTAAAATGCACATTTTGTGTGAATATAACGTCTATATCAATTGGACCACTATGCAACGTATATCGTGAGGATATTATTCTTAAAGCATGCACAAAAATAACACGAAGACTTCACAAAATAATAGATGAAACCTTTCTTGTTAGACAAAATTACTCCAGATAAAAGTAAATACTGAATTGAGAAAGAAACAGTTTGAAGATGTTAATTATTTATAAATATCTGAAGTCCACTATGTACAAAGTCGGATTTTCAGGAAAAGAGAATTGGATAAGACGAGGTGGTTTCATCTGTCATAAGACGACTGTATTTAATATGGAAGAAAATCACTGCACAAATCTCTGGTGGCATCTATTTTCTTGTTTGGGTGTGGCAGCCTGACACTTACCGCAGATTTGAAGTGGCAGTTGTAAGCAATAAACTAGATGCAGTACATTTGTGAATTATAGCCAAAATTATGATCTTTATGTAGAAAATAATTCGAATGTCGAGAAGACAGTGAGTGCAGATGATAAAACAGCAGATATCCAGGTAAAGATCTGGTGAGTTGAATGTCTCAACAGCAAGAGAAAGATGACCAGCAGACACTTACTTGGAATGTTGCACTGAGGGAGATTCTGGCAGTCCTGTGCTTGAAGGCTGTCACCTGTAATACATACCCAATATCCCATGGTGATTGGCTCAGTCTTGAATTCAACAAACACCACAGTTTCATCTCATGACTGACTGTATGATACTGCAGTCATATCTGACTAAGACCTGACTGACCATAGCTAGAAAGTGAACTCAAAAAGCTCATATTAAGAGTCATTAAAACTTGATGTATCGTGTTTTTCATTGGCACCTTGCCGTCTTGACAGACGATAGTTTGGTACATTGTGCTTCAAAAATGCGTAATAACTACAACCTATGGCGATAACAAATGTGACCGATAAGGCCAATTCATGCTGTAAATGTTCGTTCACAGTGGAGGCATGTGAAAACATGGTCATTTCCACCATCATGCACCATCTTACGCCTCTCACGCTCTGTGTGTGCTTTATCTACAATCATTTTCTCCTTTGTCTTTATTCCAATTGAAGGAATGAACATTGGGGGAAGATAACATCAATAACATTAGATATACAGATGATACAGTCTTGATTGCAGACAATGAACGAGACCTGCAATATTTAGTAGATGCGGTTGCTGCACACAGTGAGCAACTATTGAATAGTAAGAAGACAGATTATGGTCGTCACTGGGAAGAAGGAAATACTACAATGTGATATACGAGTCATAAACTGTCATTTACTGCCTAAAGTACCTTGCGGTGTATGACCGGGGGGGGGGGGGGGGGCGGAGAGAGACTTGAGCCGGTGGAATTAAGGCCGCATGGCTAGTGCAGTCGTCACGAACTGTGCAGGTTAGAGTTTTCTTTTTGCCCCGGACAGAAAAAACTCCACGCCTTACCAAGGATTCGAACCCGGGTCTCCCGAAGGAGAACCAGGCATTCTAGCCACTCGGTCAGCCACTCCACTTGAGTAAATGGGCATATTCTTAAGCAAGTTAATCGGTACAGTTATCTTGGAACAGTCATAACATCTGATGGGAGATGTCTTGAAGAGATTAGAACAAGAATTGTCATGGCGAAAGTAGCCTTTTGCAAGATGACATACTGACCAATAAAAAGATATAAAATGAAACAAGAAAAAAAGTGTTGAGGTGCTACATAGAACCTGTACTTTTGTATGGATGTGAAGCGTGGACAATGGGCAGTCAAGCTGAAAAACATCTGATGGCTATATAAATGTGGTTTCTGAAGTAAAATGCAGAGAATACCATGGACAGACAGAAAAACCAATGAACAAGTCCTTCAAGAAACAAATGAAGATCGTAAACTGATTAGAGAAATTAGCCACAGACAGTCAACATTTTTGGGACATGTTATGAGAAGAAATGACTTGGAGAACTTAGTGGTAACTAGCAAGATCGAAGGGAAGAGACCAAGGGGAAGACCGAGAAGTAAATACCTGAATGGCTTGCCCAAGTGGCATGGTCGAGACAGGAACATGGAGCTGATCCACGACTATGGTGATCGAGTGAGATAGCAAAACATGACCACCCACGCTTATCGGCATGGCACATGATAGATTGATGGCTCAAGCAGCCTTCGCCCATTTTCATTCATGCGACCGATGTTGTATTTTCCAAGGCACACTGCCCATGAACTCGAGTCCTTGCCCACACGAGCATTGAAATCACCGAGTATATAAATGTAGTCTGATGTTGGAACTGCCTTGATCACAGAGTCAGTGCAGCTTTCTGCTGGATAGAGAATACGATACACACACATCGTGATTGTAACTGACTCAGAAAGCATGCTGAGTAGGGTGAGGACAGGCAAGTTTCCGGCAGAGTGGCTTGCTTCGCTTTGGAAGTCACGGGTGACAAGCATCGTCTAGATCTTTTCTCCGGGGTGTTCTGGGGAATGAACAGGCGGACAGATTGGCTGGCTCTGCAAAACTTGGTGGAGTATTGATGCATGATAAGGCAGACGTGGTTGCGGCCTTGTGGGAGCACGTGTACACCTCGGAGGAGCAAATGGATCACCATGGTCTGGCAAGAATACGACAGCGAGGGGATCTGGCCGACGATCGACGCTCAGAGGAAAGGCGAGACGGACATATCAGATTGCTACTGGTACTATTAGTGTTGGAACTCTTCGCTGGCTGCTGAGGATGGGGACGGAGCGCTTATGGGAATGCCCCGAATGCTGTGATGTCGGTTCCTAAATCTATCAATCATTCTAACTTCTCTTAAACGAATCCTTCACATTATCAGAGTGTCGGTGCATATGCAGTAAGAATGGTGGCAAAACCACAAGAGGTTGCCAAGCGCAAGGATAATAGTCTTTCATTACCTCAGGCTGGGATTTAAATAATCATTCCCAGTAGCGAATTCTTCACTGAAAAGCCCACACCATGTTGCCTTTTTTCCTTCCTGCCCTCTGCCCTTCAAAAAATAGGTGTAATTGTTTTCCCCGAGTGACCCTTCCTTGACGAGGCGAGTCTCCTGCAGGCCAGCAATATCAATGTTAAGACGATTGAGTTCTGCATCAATCACGGCCGTTTTTCTCACATCGTCAATATTCGTCAAGTCGGTGGAAAATCCTGGACACATGGTTCTCACGTTCCAGGTTGCAAGCCGTAGCTTGAGGTTTCTGTTTCTTTTTATTAGTACCTGGTGCATTGGTTTTACAGCCTGCGATTCAGATTTTGTCCTAGCCCCAAGCACCCATTGAAGCAGGCAGGCTGTGGCGGGTCAGCAACCAGTTGGCCGGTGGCTGCCCAGCTTGAAGCGGGCGGTAGCTGATCAGTGACACCAGTAGGTGTCTCCCACCATCAGAGGCAACCCGTGGCGCCCCATGTCTACGCCAATTGACAAGGGCTTATAACCCGTAAATGTTACCTGTCGCTTTGATTCCGAGACCAGTTAAGACCATCCCCATAGCACAATGCCTGGGCTAAAATATAGAGACCATGTGTTGCCCATGCAGCATGGCCCCTCTCTCGGCCTGCCTAGTTCACTCCAGAGAAAGGTAACACCCCTACATCTGGAACAAGACAAGCTGCAGAAGCTGCCAGATCAGCAAAGCAATGCTCTAACTGTCCGTCTGTTGGAGCTTTGATCATAGACCAACTGCTAACCAAGGCTTAGGGCCTGGTATGCCTTGCCATGACATTTTGTCTTTAGGTTGTATTTCCTCGCACACCAGGATAAGGCTTGTAACCTCCTCCCCCCCTCCCCCCCCCTTTAAACCCAACTGCGCTCTTCCGCCCGAAGCCGTTGGCACAATGCGGGGTGTCGGGTTAGGTAAGCGCCGCCCAACATTCGGCGCTAACAGAAAGCAGGACGTACCGTCTACTGTTGTACGGTAGCTCATTCATATCTGACTAAGACCTGACTCACCGTGCATTTAAGACGAGATTTAATTTGTTCTTTAAACGGTGAAAGCAGGTCATAATGTGTAGCTAGATTGATCCTAACTGCTATGCCCTACCGCTTTGACCCAGATAAATCAATTTAATATATGTGTGTTGCTAGATAATCTTTACATTCCCTTTCAGCCATGCTTACAGTTGCCACTGAGCAGTATTTCATTGGTTATATGCTAGACACACGTCAGTGTAGCATAAGGGCAGTTAGGAACAACTTAAGAGCAACATTTCTAAGCATGTGAATTTGCATTGAGTCCTAGAAATATGTGTAACCTTGAATCTAGACACAAGCACACACAACTCAACGGTAAGGTCCAGGCAGTCCATAGAAGATACCTTCTTCCTGGAGTGTTAGACCTGCACACAACTCAACTGTAAGGTCCAGGTAGTCCATAGAAGATACCTTCTTCCTGGAGTGTTAGGCCTGCACACAAATCTACTGTAAGGTCCAGGCAGTCCATAGAAGATACCCACTAACCAATATTCCTCGATAGCTCTATACAAGTAGGAGACAAAAATAAGAGCACACGAAAGTAACATCCTTTACAGCCAGCAGAATCACAATTATCAATCTTCCCCCCCCCCCCCCCACACACACACACACACACGAGGAGTAATAAAGTCATTACCACAGCTTGCTACCAGAAGTTAGTCTGCGTCAAGACAAATGATCATCTAGCTTTGAGGCAGTTGACATATAGTAGGGTGTCAGTGCAATGGCGTGTCAGCCGCCTGTTATTATTGTCTCCATAGCAACTGATAGTGGACTACATAAAAAAGCTTCCTTACATGTATTCATTGTGGCACAGCGGAAGGGGCACTGACTTGCTGGCATCATAGTCCATGTTCCATTCCCAATTCTTGAGGGACATTTTTGGTTCTGTTTCAAATGCAGTCTCGGTAAAATGCGCACTAGTGATTTCTCTGGGATAGGAAATGGGCATCGAGGAGGTGAGGTGGTCATCTATGTCATGTTATCTAGGAAATATGAAATGCCAATAATGGACACCCCTACAGCAATGGGTGACCAGGTGACATAAGTCATCAGTCGTGTGTATACTGTCCAGGTAGTTGTAGTGCCACTGGGAAGCAAAGATGCCCTTTGACAAACTAGCACTTTCATCAATGTCGGTCATAACATTATATCGCCCCTTTGTTCAGCACACTGAGATCATAGACTAGTTACAAACATTTGTTCTATTGGTACTTAAAAGAATAGAAATACAAAGTATGTGTCTCATCATAAAAAGTTATCATTCTGTTGAAGTGCTATAATCTACGAACACCAGCTGTAATGGGATATCACCAGCAGACAGAAATACGCATGCAGTGACCCTAGGTAGGCAAACGTTCACAACAAACAGTGCCTATAGCTGAAACAGAGAGTGGGCAACATGGGGATACAAATGTTGGCACCGCGGTACACTTTGCTGCACATCATCATTAAGTGTGTCATCCGTTGGACTGGTGGTGAAGCTGACCACATATAATGGCTGCTAAATGTTGAACAAATGTTTAGTTACACAGTGAACTCACCCTGACAGTCCAGTCCCCCATTTGAAGCAGCGGGACAAGAACACACTCTCTGTCTTTCCTGTACGGAGTGCTCCTCTGCACAAGTTGAAGAACAAGTACTCCAGTCACTCCACTCACACCATGAACCATTTTCTATACAGAAGACACATCGCACAAGAACTGGTTATTTTCATGTCATAAAACATGTCGAGTAAGCACGTATGTATATATGAGATAATACAATTGTCAACACACGTGTGTTAGTTGATGCGTTAGTGCCAACACACGTGTGTTAGTTGATGCGTTAGTGCCAACACACGTGTGTGTGTTGATGTGTTACTGTCAACATCCGTGTGTTAGTTGATGCGTTAGTGTGGAAGCTAATGTTATAATTACAATGTCAATGCAGACGAATATTAGACCGGCAGCAGCAGAAGACTGAAGTTCCATGAGGATATGCTTGCATTCATCAAACACATAATTCGACAATGACAACATCAATAGCGCGTGCCTTGCCAGTTGGCGTAGGAGTTAATGTTTCTCAACAGATCTCGGTCGTTGGTGCTTTGAATTAACTCTGCTGATATTCTTTCATGCCACCGTTTTAGTCCATTCTACATCATTTCTTGGGGTGACTCTTTTCCCACTGATCTTTCCAGTTGTCACGATATTCTCCAATGCCCCTCTTGTTGTGACATGTCCAAAGAATGCTGTTGATCTTGTTCTTATAATTGTATATAATGTTTCATCAGCCTCTGCCAGGCAATCGTTGTTAGTTCATGCCTGCTATTGTTAGGTAATCGCAACATTCGTCTCAGGGACCACATCTCCATTGCTTCCAAGCTTTTCCTAATCTGTTCATTAACATTCCATGATTGGCTGCCATCACATTAGAATAACGGCAGAACAGTGAAATATTTTGCAACAGATTACACCAGACCAGTTGAATTCACATTTGCAGCCTGCAATGGATCTCCGAACACTGGGCTTATAGAGATGTTCCTGTCTGCTGATGTTATCACAATAAAACTGTTCTCCCACCTGCTCTCCACGTGCGCCTTTAGTGTGGTTCTCTGGAGCATGTTGTGTCCTGCCCTCCACGTGCGCCTTTAGTGTGGTTCTCTGGAGGATGTAGTGTCCTGCCAGCCACGTGCGCCTTTAGTGTGATTCTCGGGAGAATCTTGTGTCCTGCTCTCCACGTGCGCTTTTAGTGTGGTTGTCTGGAGCATGTTGTGTCCTGCCCTCCACGTGTGCCTTTAGTGTGGTTCTCTGGAGCATGTTGTGTCCTGTCCACGCGTGCCTTTAGTGTGGTTTTCTGGAGCATGTTGTGTCCTACCCTCCACGTGTGGCTTTAGTGTGGTTTTCTGGAGGATGTTGTGTCCTGCCCTCCACGTGTGCCTTTAGTGTGGTTCTCTGGAGGATGTTGTGTCCTGCCCTCCACGTGCGCCTTTAGTGTGGTTCTCTGGAGGATGCTGTGTCCTGCCCTCCACGTGTGGCTTTAGTGTGGTTTTCTGGAGCATGTTGTGTCCTGCCCTCCACGTGTGCCTTTAGTGTGGTTCTCTGGAGGATGTTGTGTCCTGCCCTCCACGTGCGCCTTTAGTGTGGTTCTCTGGAGGATGCTGTGTCCTGCCCTCCACGTGTGGCTTTAGTGTGGTTTTCTGGAGCATGTTGTGTCCTGCCCTCCACGTGTGCCTTTAGTGTGGTGTTCTGGACGTCATCGATGACGTCATTTTTTACTATACGAAGGGTATAGCTCCAGATTGAAAACGGATCCTTTTCGGACCACATTTTTGAATTTTTGGCGGTTGTCCTGCTGACTACTTCCTGTTGTCACATCCGGTCCCGGGGCGGGCGGGCGGGGCGGACAGCGAGGCAAGCCCCGGGCATGTGGAATACTTATGTAGATAGGTACACCAACTAGTCGTCGGGCACCTGGGTTCGAGTCCCAGTGTGTGTGTGGTGCGGTGTGTGGTGTAATCGTGCCTCAGTCATGCAGATATCGAACCCTTCAATGAGGAGACCGAAATCAATATGACAGAGTGGAAAAATGATTTATTCCATCACTCGAGTTACCCCGAGTAGGCCAGTAATGGCCGCGTCAATAAACTTTTGCACGCTGATAGCTGATTAGGTATGTGTCCATCGTGAGTACCCATGTATCAACATTAAGCGATTGGTGAAAATCTGGTTTAAAAATATACCAGCTTATCAGCCGTTGATCGCTGGCCATACAATATTATTAAAAATTAAGCCTAAAAACATAATAAACGGCTAAATTTCTTGTATGTATAGTGGAGAGTAGTAATGTGAATATAAAACTATTACTCTCATATTATATAATCAACATCGTATTAAAATATCTTTGAAAAATAAAATCTACGATAATAACCCTTATTATTCCCCCTTAATAAAGAATTGTTTCCCCTTTTAGTCTTCCTTAATAATGTCCCCTGAGCGCACAGGTAAAGGTCACGCGCTGACCCCACCACGGCCCGCGAGATATACGACAATGGCCAGCGATCAACGGCTGATAAGCTGTGAAGATAATACACTGGACACGCTAGCCAGTATAATCACGCCAGGTAGTGAGATTTGGCATGTAAGGCTTGTAAATGAATATACAGTCGCGTCAGAAATATATGTATCTATATGGTAACTCTACAGAAGCCTTAACCTGAATAGAAGTATTAATACGGGTACTGCTGAAACAAGGCATTACTATCATACTCTCTCTCTCTCTCTGTCTCTCTCTCTCTCTCTCACACACACACACTATCTCCATCTGTCTCTCTTTTTCTCGCTCTCTCTGGCTCTCTGTCGCTGTCTCTCTCTCTCTATCTTTTCTCTCATTCTGTCTCTCTGGCTCTCTCTCTATCTATCTCTACCCTTTCTCTCACTCTCTGTTTCTCTCTCTCACTCTGTCTCTCTGGCTCTTTCTCTCTCGCTCTCTCTCTCGATTTCACCCTCTCTCTCTCTCTCTGTCTCTCTGTCTCTCTCTATCGTTCTCTCTAGAATTATCTCTCTCTATGTCTCTCTCGCTCTTTCCCGCCTTCTCCCTCTCTATCCCGCTCTATCACTCTCTGTCTCTCTCACTCTCGCTCTCCCTAGCTCTATCTCTCTCTACCGCACTCTCGCTCCTTCTCCCTTCTCTCTCTCTATCTCTATCCTTTCTCTCACTCTCTGTCTCACTCTCCTACTCTCTGTCTCTCTGGCTCTTTCTCTCTCGCTCTCTCTCTCTCTTTCACTCTCTCTCTCTCACTATCTCTATCTTTCTCTCCAGAATTATCTTTCTCTCTATGTCTCTTTTGCTCTTTCCCGCCTTCTCTCTCTCTATCCCGCTCTATCACTCTCTGTCTCTCTCTCACTCTCGCTCTCCCTAGCTCTATCTCTCTCTCCCTCCCTCTCCCTCTTCCTCTCTGTCTCTCTCTCTGTCTCTCTCTCACTATCGCTATCTTTCTCTATCTCTCTCCCACTCTCTCTATCTCATCCCCTCTGTCTCTCTCTCACTTTTTTTCTCACACTCCCTTTCTCTGCCTCTCTTTCTGTCTCTCTCTCTCCCGCGCTCTCGCTGCTCTCACTCTGTCTCTCTCCGACTCTCGCTCTGCCTAGCTCTAGCTCTCTCTCGCTCTCTCCGTATCTATGTCCCTCTCTCGCCACTCTCTTCCTCCCTCTCTGGCTCTCTGTTTCTCTCTCTATCTCTATCTTTTCTCTCACTCTCTGTCTCTCTGTCTCTTTCTCGCTCGCTCTCTCTCTCCATTTCTCTCTCTCTGTCTCTCTGTCTCACTATCTCTATTTTCTCTCTCTTTTTCTCTCCCTCTCTGGCTCTCTGTCTCTGTCTCTGTCTGTCTGTCTGCTGTCTCTCTCTTTATCTATCTCTCTGTCTCTCGGTCTATCTCTCGCTCCCTCTCTCACTATCGCTATCTTTCTCTCTTTTTCTCTCCCTCTCTGGCTCTCTGTCTCTTTCTCTCTCTCTCCCCCCCTCTCTCTCTCTTTCACTCTCAGTCTGTCTCTCTCTCCCCCTTACTCTCTCCTTCTCTTTCTCTATTTCTCTCTCTTTCTCGCTTTCTCTCTCTCCTGCTCTCTCCCCATTTTTCTCTCTTTCTCTTCTTCTCTCTATCTCTCTCCCCTTTTCTCTCTCTACTCTCTCTCTCTATATATATATCTATCTTTCTCTCGCTCTCTGTCTCTTTCTCTCTCGCTCTCTCTCTTTCACTCCCTCTCTCAATCGCTCTGTCTCTCATTTTCTTTTACATATTGCAGTCAAGCTTTAATGCATTGCGTTTACAGGCCATCACAGTCAGCCCCACCATTCGTTCGGGGGTATGTCGGCGGAGTGATCGTCCGTGAACGTGTTCAGACACTAATAGTCTCACCACTACGAGTCATGTAGACCCAGTTAGCAGGCACAGTCTTGAGGTCTGTAGTCATCTTCTGATCACAATGCTTGAGTGTTACCAGCCTCAGGTTTACATACTAGTGCTTGAGCCACGCGTAAAAAGGTTTCAGCCAGTTTCCTAGGTCAAGCGGTTCAGATTACGCTGACGTGGCTGTCCGTATGGCGCGACTAGTACAACCACGTGGCTAAAACCAATCAAAGATGGCGCTGTAGCCGATCACGTGTCTTATGGGACACATCCGAAACACGTGACTAATGACTCAACCGGTCAAAGATGGAGCCGCATCCGGTCACATGACCAGACAGTGCATAATATTCTGCTGAGTCATGCTACGTCAGCAAATAGCGTGTATAAGACGGCCAGCATTCGTCGAATATAAGTACCGGTCTCAGTGAACACCAACCAGCTCACAATGTTACAAGTCTCTAATGGTAAGATGGCTTTTTTGATAAATCTTTCACATTTTCGTTGTGTTTCTCCAAGTAGGCATACAGTTAACCTAACAATACTAGTATAATAAAGAGATAAATGGTGCTAATCATATATAACTGGGGTATGTGCTCTGCAGGCTGCGACACCAATCAACACGTGCACATGGCTGATTCATCAAGCCTGCATACAGAAAGTAGTTTCCTTAGTACCGGCAATGTCCCACAAGGAGCGCCTCGAGCACTGATTTTTGCATTTGCCAATAGCAACTAATGATACAGCCGAGACACCAGTGTAATGACCCAGTAGGTCAAAAACAGCGGTAATGGAAGAAACCAATGTGGAAACTAACCCACAAAATAGCCCAGAGGCGGAAAGAAATTCGTTCTGGTACACGTGTGGTCGGCGAGTGCCGCGACTAGAGAGATTGTCTTCTTCTGCCATGTGGTTGCTATATACACAGTCATTGGCGTATCACTATTCAATCTGTCTCGAGACAGCGCAAGACAGGGCAAGTTGTGGATCGCTCTTCTAAGCAGCTGTCTTGGTTTGGTTACATGCTACCAAACCATAAAATATGAGCTTCTATCTGACATTAACGAGTAATGCTTCGCCGAACATGTTTCCCAAGAACACACCAGGTCACTATTTCGTCAAGTTACGTCAGACTGTTGAGGTGAGTCAACATTTCGAAGTGGGTCTTGCCGAAATTCAATTCCCCAACTACTACTGCAATGTGCTAGAGAACGAAGTACGGCTAAGATACATCCCACCAAACGGTAGAGTGATAAGACAGGCGTATCCCCCTGGTCTGTACAGTTCACCAGACGTGTTTATAGCTGCACTAAATCGCCTAATGAAAGATCGGAAGGTGGATGGTCAGCTCTGTGTTTTATTCCATTTCGACAATGCATCAAAGAAAGTCATCGTGAAAATACTCGAACCCGGGGCCACTATTACATTTAGTGAGAAGTTGCAAGAGATACTAGATACAATTGAAGGTGAAGGGGCGATAGACCTGAATAACGACCTGCAAAATGTCTACGTGTACTGCGATTTCATTGCGGCGAGACCAATCGGAGACGTCATGGTCCCACTACTAAGGACGGTTCCTATCATGAATCAGCGCTCAACCTCCTTTCACCTACGACAAACCTCACTACATACTGCTGAGTCGTTACTCCTTCGACACGGTGGAAATACTTCTAACCACTGATACGGGCACAAAGGTCGCATTCACTACCGGGACTTCAGTGCTGACGTTACATTTTCGAGTTCGGAAGAGATAAGACCTAAAATAATGGTGAAATACGGGGCGGTACATCGAAACTGCAGACTTTCCGAAGACATGATGTGCCCGACACTCAGATGATTGATGCCTTGGTTATCCAGAAGACTCAGATATCAGCCCACCAAGCAGGAGACCAGTTTTATGATTACATGCTAAGTGACATGTACATACCAGGCTACCAACCGAAAAAAACCAACCTACTCAGACAATGGTATGAAGAAATCCAGAAACAACATACAACGTGTATAGCTCTGTATGTGAAAATAAAATGTTGTGATGATACTATGTATACCACCTCATCTCACATCATCCATTTCGTATAATGACATTAAGCATTTTTATTCTTGAAAAATGTACTGAAATACTGTAAAATAAACAGGCATATATTATAATTACGTCTTGGTTGTTGAATTTTTGTTAGTGTTTATGGTGTATATATAGTTGTCATGTGATGAGAGAATGATACATATTGGTGACAAATTCAAGAAATATTTCAACAAAACTAAGAAAACGGGTTAACCAAAGTTGGAAAAACTGTTGACCATAGTCTGAAATAGCTCAACCAAAATTATGAAAAGTAGGAAACTTTGCAAAACGTAGGAAAATCTGTCACCCAAAAAGGGAAAAATATGTGGCCACATTTCAATCAAATTTATGAAAAGTAGGAAAACTTGTTAACCAAATGGCAAAAATCTTGGTCAAGTAAGAAAATTTGTTAACCAAATGTGAAAAGGTTAGCCAAATTTCGAACCAAACTTATAAAAATCTCAGTCAAACATATGAAAAGAAGGAAACATTTGTTAACCAAACGTGAAAAGTTTGGCCAACTTTCACCCAAACTTATGAAAAGTGGGAAATTTTGTTGTCCAGATGTGAAAAGTTTGACCAAATCTCACCCAAACTTATGAAAAGTAGGAAACTTTGTTAACCAAATGGCAAAAATCTTGGCCAAGTAAGAAAAGATGTTAACCAAATTTGAAAAGGTTACCCAAATTTCAAACCAAACTTATAAAAATCTCAGTCAAACATATCAAAATTATGAAAAGTTGTTAACCAAACGTAAAAAGTTTGGCCAACTTTCACCCAAACTTATGAAAAGTAGGAAACTTTGTTAACCAAATGTGAAAAGTTTGGCCAGAGAGACAGAGAGTGAGAGAAAAGATAGAGAGAGAGAGAGAGAGAGAGAGAGAGAGAGAGAGAGAGAGAGAGAGCCAGCCAGCCAGAGAGGGAGGGAGAGAGAGAGTGGCGAGAGAGCGAGAGAGCGAGAGAGAGAGCTAGAGCTAGGGAGAGCAAGAGTCAGAGCAAGAGTCAGAGAGAGAGCAGCGAGAGCGCGGGAGAGAGAGAGACAGAAAGAGAGACAGAGAGAGGGAGGGTGAGAAAAAAGTGAGAGAGAGACAGACAGAGCGGGTGGGAGAGAGATAGTGAAAGATAGCGATAGTGAGAGAGAGAGAGACAGGGAGAGGGGGAGAGAGAGAGAGAGAGCCAGAGAGACAGAGAGTGAGAGAAAATATAGATATATATATAGAGAGAGAGGGGGACAGCAACAGAAAGCCAGAGAGGGCTAGAAAAAGAGAGACAGATAGAGATAGTAAGAGAGAGAGAGAGAAAGAGAGAGAGAGAGAGAGAGAGAGAGTATGATAGTAATGCCTTGTTTGAGCAGTACCCGTATTAATACTTCTATTCAGGTTAAGGCTTCTGCAGAGTTACCATATAGATACATATATTTCTGACGCGACTGTATATTCATTTACAAGCCTTACATGCCAAATATCACTACCTGGCGTAGTCACGCAGGCAATGAATTACCTGGGGATACGGTTTGATCGAAGCCTTGCTTATAATGTGCACATAGACCAGGTGATAACAAAGGCCAAGCGGGGTTTGGCAGCGATGCGGGTGATGGCGGCAGCAAACTGTGAGCAGCGCCATCTATGTCTTCTGTACGAGGGGCTGGTCATGTCTGTTTTGGAGTATGCAATGGCAATCTTGACTCTCAGCCATAAGCAGATAGAAAGGATGGAAAGGATACAGAATGAAGCTATGCGCATTATTCTTGGATGTACAAGAGATACAGCATGCAGGGCGATGCGCTACCTTCTTGATTTTCCAACCATTGAAGAGAGAATACAAGTTTGCAGGGCACGCGCCTACCTCAGAATTAACACAAACACACAACATCCACTGTATAGTGAAATTAGGAAGGTGAAGGGCAGCAGGTTAAAAAGAGGACGGTCGTGGATGGGTCAAGCTGAAGACATTCTTCAACAGGTGTGTTCACTTGAGGACTTAGAACCTGGCGAGGAGTGGGTGCAAGTGCCAACAGACTTCTGCACATCCTTTTCAGTTTGCATCCAACTAGATAGAAAATGCAGACAAGAAAATCCGGCTGCTGTTGAGGCTGAAGTACAAGCGTTGATTTTCGAGAATTCGCTAGACGGTGACGCGGTCATCTACACAGATGGGTCGGTCGTCCGACATGTGAGAAGCTCATGGGCCTTTACAGCTCGGGCCGGAGGGAGAATTTGTGAAGGAGGACTCTAGTGCTTTCACTGAAACCACAAGTAGCCTGACCATGGAAGTCATGGCAGTAAGTAAAGCAATAACATGGCTCGAGACACAGACATTCACTAGGGCTTGTTTCCTTAGCGACTCAATGAACATGATCAAGAGGATAGAGGAGGGGTCAATCCGAAGAGAATGGTTGCTGCCTCTGAAGCGTTCTCGGCTGGCAAAGATTAGTTTCATCTTCGTGCCAGGGCATGCGGGAGTACAAGGAAATGAGCGGGCTGACAAGCTCGCAGGTGAGGCTACTGTGGAGGGCGGAAGCGCCATGGACCAGGCTGACATTCTGAATGCTCTACGTGATGTGAGACTTTTGCGAGAACCAAGTGATGACTGTGAATCTACAACAATGGCCAGACTGCGAGAGCAGCAAATTAAAAGAGGGGTGGCCAAACAAGAACACTACGCAGGAAGCCAAAGAAGATTGATAAACCAACACAGAACTGGTGTTGTTAGCCGCTACTCGCTGCGGGATTTGCTGAGGAGGGGATCCGAGCACTTATGGACTGAATGGTTCGATGTGCAACGAGGATGATCTGTCGACTAACTAACTAACTACCTGGCATGATTATACTGGATAGCGTGTCCGGTGTATTATCTTCACAGCTTATCAGCCGTTGATCGCTGGCCATTGTCGTATATCTCGCGGGCCGTGGTGGGGTCAGCGCGTGACCTTTACCTGTTCGTGGGCCGTGGTGGGGTCAGCGCGTGACCTTTACCTGTGCGCTCAGGGGGACATTATTAAGGAAAGACGAAAAGGGGAAACAATTCTTTATTAAGGGGAAATAATAAGGGTTATTATCGTAGATTTTATTTTTCAAAGATATTTTAATACGATGTTGATTATATAATATTAATAATATATAATTAATTTTATATTCACATTACTACTCTCCACTATACATACAAGAAATGTAGCCGTTTATTGTGTTTTTTAGGCATAATTTTTAATAATATTGTATGCCTGTCTAGTATATTTTTAAACCAGATTTTCACCAATCGCTTAATGTTGATACATGGGTACCCACTATGGACACATGCCGAATTAGCTATCAGCGTGCAAAAGTTTCTTGACGCGGTCATTATTTGGCCTACTCGGGGTAACTCCTGTGATGGAATAAATCATTTTTCCACTCTGTCATATTGATTTCGGTCTCCTCATCGAAGGGTTCGATATCTGCATGACTGAAGCACGATTACACCACACACCGCACCACACACACACACACACACACACACACACACACACTGGGACTCGAACCCACGTGCCCGGCGACTAGTTGGTGTACTTATCTATATAAGTATTCCACATGCCCGGGGCTTGCCTCGCTGTCCACCCGCTCCGGGGCCGGATGTGACAACAGGAAGTAGTCAGCAGGACAACCGGAAGTAGTCACCCTGACCCAAGAAAATACCCGCCAAAAATTCAAAAATGTGGTCCGAAAAGGATCCGTTTTCAATCTGGAGCT
Source organism: Cepaea hortensis (assembly GCA_963921405.1). Lineage (NCBI taxonomy): Eukaryota > Metazoa > Mollusca > Gastropoda > Stylommatophora > Helicidae > Cepaea > Cepaea hortensis. Next base: position 71,755,589 of record OY992882.1, read on the forward strand.
ATACCCTTCGTATAGTAAAATATGACATCATCGATGACGTATTGCTCGAGATTTTCGAAGTAGTTTGCGTCTCTCTTACTACTGTTGTGTCCTGCCATCCATGTGTGCCATTAGTGTGGTTCTCTGGAGCATGTTGTGTCCTGCCCTCCACGTGTGCCTTTAGTGTGGTTTTCTGGAGGATATTGTGTTCTGCCCTCCACGTGCGCCTTTAGTGTGGTTCTCTGGAGGATGTTGTGCCTCTTGGTTTGCTGTCTACAGTATTGTATGTCTACTGAAGGTGAGAGCTGACAAAGATCCTAGTCTTCCAATACAAATGCATCTACTATAAAGAACACAGAACCAATGCTATTATCAGAGACAACAAGAACAACTTCTGTCAAAACTGAGGCTCTGAAAGCTTGCCCGATTTGGGGGTGTCACCCATTGTGAATCACTGTCAAATGCAGTCCTTCAAGGATCAGTTGTAAGCTAGGGAAATACTAGACTGATCATCGGAGAATACATAGGGCTTGGAATTCGTGCACATCATACGTCACTGAGACTGGACAACCTTGCAGAATCCTATAACCCTGACTTGAGTTGCAGATCGCGCTGATCTGATTATATTTGTCAAATTTTGATTTCGTTTAGTTATTCTCGATTCATTTGTTTTTCTGTCGTTTATTTGTGATTTCCTGTATTTGTCCTGTTGTTTTCCCATGAGATGTGCCTCTAGCTAGATTCTCACCTGCACGCCCAGTGGTCATTGGCTCGAATCCACATTGAGGTAGATTTTGAAAATTGACTTTGGCTGACTGGTCGACCCAACTTACAGTGGGTACCAGGAAATATCTAGGGAAGTCAAGGCGGCAACACCGAATGGCGAATTGTTTATAGAAATATGAGTCTGGCACCATCTGCTCAATGCACCTTAAGGATGTAAAAGGGTCATTTACTTATTTTTAGCAATGATATGTTCCCAATCTGTAAATGCATCTACGAGTATATTTCAGTATCATTCTTTCTTCCAATTGCCTGTTAATTGTTTGTGTGCAACATTTAATAATGTAAAGTATACATAGCACCAAGCCAGTCAGTTGTTCATGGATAAGAAAAGTACATAGATGCTAGAGTAGTAGTTCCCAAGCTTTTCAAGCAGAGGGCCATATCTACTATTTTCGGTAGTTAAGCGGGCCACAACGTTATACAATTATAAAAGCCGTGCAATATCATTCTTATCTTTCTTAACTTTCGTCAACAAAGTTCTAAACTTCAAAGGCAGCCAGTGTCAGTACTACACTGCGGTTATATTTTTGTTTAAAATCAAAAGTTCGTATAACAATAAATTTTTAATCAGTTTCGAAAATCGCTATTAATGTAATTAATTTACAATTGTAACTGTTCTTCATAACCAGTTACTTAAGTTCAGATGCCAGTTTATCAATGTCTGGGCACAAATCTGTCGTGCCCAAAGTCATAAGCACAGCTAGGTTACTGTCGGTGAGTCTGGAACATTGCTTGTTTTTTATAACGATCATTGCGGAAAATGACTGCTCGCATCTGAAAGCCGAACCAAAACAACAAATGTATCTCTGGGCGAATGAACGCAAATGTTCATATTGTTCGACAGGCAATAGTCGCCAGAATAAAATCATATGATCAGCTGAAGGTGAAGCAGGCAGCTCAAGAAATTTACATCTCAGTGCAGAATTGCATTTCAAATCAATTAATTCGTGCTGAAGGTTTTGCTGTAATTGACAGAGCTTGGCATCAGGAAATACGAACGTATGAAGATAGCAACATTATCCCCCTCTATTGTGAACTCTTGAAATCTCGACTGAAAGATATCCAGAAGACTTTCAACGTTTACTTTGTACTGGAGGCACCTATCACAATCAGTGGTCTGGAGCTAGCCATATCAAAACTGAAAATGAGAAAGTCACCAGGAGCTGATGGTATCTCCAATGAAATGATCTGGAATCTAGGAACAGAGGCCAAAGCAAAGCTGTTACAGATCTTCAATAACACATGGACATTAGGCAATGTTCCACAGGCCTGGAGAGAAGCATTCATGATACCCCTCCTAAAATCAGGGAAAGATAGTTCCATTGCCTCCAGCTACAGACCAATTAGCTTCACCAGCTGTCTCTGCAAAACAATGGAACGCGTTACCAATCACAGACTACAGTGGTACACTGAAAGTGAAAACATCCTTGTGCCACAATAGGCTGACTTTAGGCAGTGCTACTCTACGGAAGATCAGACAACCTACGTCTCTCAAGAAGTTGAGGATGCATTCCAAGAGAAGAAGATGGTACTTGCGGTGTGGATAGATCTGAATAAAGCCTTTGACAAAGTCTGAAAAGAGGTTCGGATGAAGAAACTGAGAAACTGTAAAGTCAATGGAAGAATGTACAAATGGGTGAAAGCATACTTGCACAACAGAAGAGCCCGAGTCCAGATAGATGGACTCAAGAGCAAAAAAGTACTACTGCGTCACGGTGTTCCCCAGGGCGGAGTCTTGTCCCCCACACTTTTTCTAATCTTCATTAATGATCTTGTTGCTAATCTACTGGATGGAATTAAAGCGGCAATATACGCTGATGACCTGGTTTTGTGAAGCACAAACGAACATGCATCAATGGCTACCATATCTCTACAGAGAGTTGTAGATACATTTGTTGCATGTTTAGTTTAGTTTAGTCGATGGATCAACATCACGGCACACGGGTGCAACCCATAAGTGCTCCGTTCTCCTCCTAACTCAAACCTGAGTCTGGAGAAACTCAGCTCAGTGCACGAACTCCGTAGCACAGGCGAGGATCCTGAATACTTTGGGTAGATTTTTAACTCGACATTTTGCCCGGACAGCGCCGTTAGGCTACTCTTTTTCGATTTCCAACTGCCAAGGGATTTTTTACGTGCGCAACAATACACACGGGCGTCCGATCTCACTACAAAGAGACCAGGGGAATTTATTACCAGAAGTCCACGAGAAAAAAATTCCGGCATCACCGGGGCCTGAACCCGGGACCTACAGCACTCGAGGCGGACACCATACCTCGAGACCACGCAGCCCCCCCCCCCCCCCTTTCATTTGTTGCATGGGCGTATAAATGGTGTGTCAGCATAAACGCTGACAAGTGCATCACCACTCTATTTACCCTCTCTCCGAAACAAAAGGCAAGGATAAAGAACCAACATACCTTGGAGTAACATTTGATGACAGGCTGACATAGAGAAAACACATAAAAAACGGAGTGGTAAAAGCCAGGAAGAAAATAATCATCCTGAGAAAGCTAAGTGGAACCACATGGGGAGCCAGTGGGAAAATACTTAGCAAAGTTTATCAACAGAGCATACGACCACACGTGGAATACGGCTAAACTGCGTGGTGTTCAGCATCAAAATCCACACTACAAGAGCTGGACAAGGTGCAAAACCAAGCTCTTAGAGTCACCACATGAGGGATGAGATCTACCTCTAAAGTAGCAAAGGAGAAAATGGGGAGGACACAAGCACTGAGAGAGCGCAGAGATGCAAAAACACTAATACAAGCAAAACAGTTCCTCTGCTTGCCAGGTCACCCTATGAAGAACCTGTTTGAAAACTTAGTTGTGGGGCAGTTAAAAAGAAGTAGTTTTATCCACCAGGCCAAACGACTCTGCAGAGAAACCACCGATCTACCCACAGTTGGTATCCCCCTGACAACTATTCCAGAGCGAACTCCATGGAAAGATGAACATAGACTATCACTACAAATCCAGACAAAAGTGAAAGGAATAGTAAATAAATATAAGGAATAGAATAAAAAGGAATAGTAATAAAAATAATGACAAGGAGGAACTGAACAGTGTACAGCGCAGAACAGCCACTCTCAGCTTCCTTGATGACGAATACCCACAGGACCTCTGGATCCGAGTCCACACAGATGGGTCAGCACAAAATGCTGTTCGAAATGGAGGAGCGGGAGTATACATAGAATACCCAAATAATACTAGGGAGACGGCCAGAGTACCAACAGGAAAGTACTGCCATAACTGTGATGCTGAAATTAAGGCAATCAAGATAGCAACAGAGAAATTTCTAAATACCAGCAATAGTACACAACCTGTGGTGATATTGACTGATGCAAAATCAGTACTAGAGGTGCTCCTGTCTGGGAAATGGCCAGTTCTAAGGACCTTCGTTCTGAACTTAGCAGCCAGCATAAGGTCACCATACAGTGGATACCATCCCACTGTGGAGTACTCGGAAACGACAGAGCTGATCGATTGGCTAAGGAAGAATCAAAAGAAGAACAGCCTGATGTGCCCATTACATACTACCAAAAGAAAAGTATGATCAAATCAGTCAGCAGGCAACTAAAACCTGCTCAAGACGATTACCACGTTATGGACAGACCAGAACAGGTCGTTATTCTGCGCCTCAGAACATAGGACACAATAGATTACTCAACCACATGTATACAAAATTCAAGATTGGTGAATCAGCCATGTGCACATGTGGTTTGGCGTCGCAGATAGTAGAGCACATACTCTAGGACTGCCCAAACTACAACATATCCAGGCGAACCTTATGGCCTAGAGAGACAACAGTGGAAGATAAACTCTATGGACCGCTGAGTGAACTAAAAAGGACTGTTAGATTCATACAAGCGACAACATTGCAGTTATAGACATATTTCAGGAGAACGAAAGAAGAAGAAGAAGAAGAAGAAGAAGAAGAAGAAGAAGAAGAAGAAGAAGAAGAAGAAGAAGAAGAAGAAGAAGAAGAAGAAGAAGAAGAAGAAGAAGAAGAAGAAAAGAAGAAGAAGAAGAGGAAGAAGAAGAAGAAGAAGAAGAAGAAGAAGAAGAAGAAGAAGAAGAAGAAGAAGAAGAAGAAGAAGAAGAAGTCACATTTCTTTTCCACCATAAGCGTCTTCAGAGTTGGAAACACATCTAAAGTCCTTTCAGTCAGCTGTCCGATGTTCAGTCGTAGTCTCATTTTAAATGAAGAAACGTCATCGCACAAATTTGCGAATAGTATGTTTGTTCCATGGATCCTCGCATTTAAAGAGTTTAAATGAGACGTGATGTCCACCAAACATGCCAGGTTATTAAGCCCGTTATTGTTCAGCAGACATTCCAGTTCTTTAGGTAATTCATTTATTTCAGACAGAAACAGATAAGACACTATTTTTCAGTGCCCTGAAACGTGACAGAATGTTCCCTATAGATAGCCATCTGACATCACAGTGTAACAGTAGCTCGTTCAGGTCTGATAGAAACTGTCTGAACTCACGCCTGTTCAGGGCCTTACTTCGAATTTTGTTCACACATCTCAGAACAACATCCATAACCTGTTTCAGATTTAATGTATTTCCACACAGAGCTTCTTGGTGAATGATACAATGATATTTAAATTTAGTGAGGCCAAGAAACTGTTCCAATAATACTAGACATCCAGACTTTTTACCAGTTAAAGCCGGAGCACCGTCGGTGCATAAACTGTCCAATTTGGTCCATTCGATGTTGTTTTTCTCTACACACAACTTCAGAGTTTCAAACAAATCAGTCCCTTTGGTAGTTGCATGCATCGATTCAAGTCCTAGAAGTTCTTCAATGACTTCAAAATTATCGTTTACTGGCAAACGTGAACAGAAACTGTGACCTGGGCTGTGTCAGAAATGCCAGTGTCAGTGGCCGGTCCCCAGCATGGCGGTTAGGCCTTGAACCGCTACGGCCACTGGAGTATTTATCTTTGTGGCTGCGGTTTGCATTTCACATTTTTCCTCATGCTGGACTGGTAGTATATGGTTTCGTCGCCCTGCTACTGAGTGAATGCGTGGCGTGACTCTGTGAGCTGTGCTATTCGCGTGGAATGCTTCTACATGTCCGCTTTTGTTTGAACAGTGACCTGCATGTTCGGAACAATGGCTACCGACTGTTGCCGAATTGACTGATTTGCCTTTTCGGTTCACGAGTGCATTTTTCAGGAGACTCCTGGGAGTCGGCGCTGGAGCTACGGAGTTCGTGCTTAATGCGAAGCTTTCGGCGGGTCGCCCAGCGGATAAAGACAGAGCCATGTGAGAAAACCCGGGTCAATGAGATCTTTCTGGTGACTGCCGATTCCATCGACCATGAACTGTATTTTTCGTGGCGGAGTATTTGAAAAAATCTAATTTCAACACAATATTACCGACTCTGCTAAACAATTGTAACAGACGACAACATGGCGCCTTGCCCACTCTGATTGGTCGACAAGGCTGGGATATGGGAACTTCATAACGTTTCGTTGCGAACTGAACAGGCGCATTCGATAATATCTGAGCATAACAACCACGAGCAGAGTAAATTATCGCACACTGACGGGGGTGCTCCGAGTGCAGTTTTGAAATTATTAAAATATATTATATTAAATAACGAGGCCTCGCGTGCCACTTTCTGACAGCTGGCGTGCCACAAGTGGCCAGCAGGCCATAGTTTGACAACCTCTGTGCTAGAGTATGGTTCGCCCTCTGGCAAGTCCCTTCCTATTCATGTCTGCTATTGTCTGCTATTATGTGACTAAGACCAGAGAAACTGGTTTCTTGGTTGAGACCCGTAACAGATTACAATCCCATAACACTCTGCTTAATACATAACTATTCAGCGCCTCACATTTGACATATTGTATTCTGATTTAGAGAAAACTTTTAACGCAAGAGATTTTTAACGTCAAGCAATGTGACATCTATGTATGCTCTCATTGCTTGAGAATGACTGAATAATGTGTTCTATTGTTCAGACTGAAACAATTTCACAGTAACAGTAACGAGCCAGAGATGTGACGTATTTTCTAAATTTGTCAGCTCATGGTCAGCTGGATGGTGTCCGAGTCGCAGGCATTATAAGGTCATGTTGAAGGTAGTACATGGTTGTACCGTACATCTTGATTGTGAACTCATCCTCTTCATGTACTGTGAGGAAAAGTGAGGGCGGACAAGGTTCGCTGTCTCGCACGTTCACAAGTCTTTGATTAGGTCTGTCTCCGTGTCCCCAATATGCCACGTGACAAAACCATCCAGATATTTATCTCTCTACCTTCCATTTACTCTTTCCTCGTCACGTTTTCCAGTTGCCTCGAAGTGTTCAAGCTTTTTTTCTTCTCCTCATAACATGGCCTATAACAACGTGCAGATCTATATCTAATTTCTCTAATCAATTTACGCTGGTATTTTGTGTCTTGCAGGATTTAATTGTTTCTCTGCCCGTCTAATTCTTTGCATTTCCCCAGAAACAATATTTCCACTGCGTTTAGATGTTTCTCCGCTTTACTGCTTATTGTGCATGTTCCACACGTATGTAGTAGTAGAGGTTTTGTTGAACTGGCACACTTGCAGCTGATCATTTACCCTGCAGTATGGAAGATGTCTTGTTGTTGTTGTTGTTGTTGTTGTTGTTGTTGTTGTTGTTGTTGTTGTTGTTGTTGTTACTATCATTATCCTACAGTTTGTGTAGGATGGACGCTTCCCTTGAATCATGGGAAGCTGAAGCCCAATGCACACTTCTCGCTCTCTGAGACTAGAGGCATTTCATTGATCAGATGGTTTAGTTCTAATTGGTTATTATTCATACACAGTGAAATAGCATTCAGTGTGATCATCTAGGACTAACACATTTTGTACATCGTACACTGTTGGAGTCTGGACTCTGCCAGACAGAGACTACAGCTTTTGTTTTTAAATAGAAATTGTGGTTCTTATATATCATAACGAGATTATGCGCATAATACTTGGGTATGCAAAAGATACAGCATGCAGATCATACCGCACCGTTTTGTATTTCCGTCCATGGGAGTCAAATGTACTCGGCTCGCGATGATGATGGAACTTCACCATGGGGCACGGACTGAAAGATTGGTCTGGAACTCTGGGAGTCGTCCCGACCCCAGTATAAAAACGCGTGCACAGGTAGAACCGGTCTTTTCTGTAGTCTACCCCACCAAGTTATGAGGCGCCAATGCCTATAGTAAACTTGTTACTTTTCACCTTGAAAGGTTTTGCACAGTGAGATTTTTTTTTAAAAGCATCCGGTTAAAAAAAGGAAATTCCTGGATGGGTTAGGCCAAGGACAGTATTCGACAGATCTGTTCATTTAAGGATATAGAACTTGGTAAACATGGGACATAAGTGCGCACATAGTGCGATACGTTTTTTTTTTCAGTATGCAAACGTATGCATTTAAACAGTATCATTTTACGGCTCAAGTCGAATGAAAAACTGTGAAGGAAGACTGGTGCTTCTGCTGAAAAACTGTGAAGGAAGACTGGTGCTTCTGCTGAAAAACTGTGAAGGAAGACTGGTGCTTCTGCCTTGACAATAAGTAGCTTAACTGAAAATCTTGGCAGTAACTAAAGAATCAGCCTAGCAGGAGACACAAACTTGCACCAGGCATGCTTTCTCTGCAACTCAATGAGTATGCTCAAGTAGATTGGGGTGGGCTAGGTTAGAAGACAGTGGGCAGATTATCTGTGGAGGTCAAACATGACAAAAATCAAGTTAACTTGTCCAGACGACGCAAGTATAAAAATACGTTTGCTGATACGTTTGCTAGACAGATTTTGTGGGAAGCAGACAAGCAATGCACTGGGCTGATGTAATGAATGCTGTCAGAGATGCAGGGCCAACAAATAAAGCATATGATGGCTACAAACCTACACGCTTGACCAGACTGCCAGAACAGCACGTCAAGAGGGCTAAAGCCAGACTGCCAGAACAGCACGTCAAGAGGGCTGAAGCCAGACTGCCAGAACAGCACGTCAAGAGGGCTGAAGCCAGACTAGAGCGCTACGCAGGGGGCCAAAGTAGAATACTCAACTAAATCAAAACTGGTGTCATCGACCGCTTTACACTGAGGGATATACTCAAGAGGGGATCCGAGCACTTATAGAGTGAATCGTTTGATGCGCCGTGGGGATAACCTGACGACTAACTATCACAAACAGGGAGCATAAGCACTTACTTGGACAATCATGATCATTGTAACAAGTCACTCGTTCATATTGCTGTCCAATACAGGGCTTCCCTCCATAAGCTGCTGCAGGATTGGAGCATGTCCGAGACCGCATTTGCTGCCCTCTGGCACAGCGTGGGGCTCGACAAAAGCCATTACTTGTCCATGGACTCCAGTTGCCGTCCACTGTGTTTAGATTGACATTGTTATTGTTATCATATAATATATAATTTGTATTTTATAACATTACAAATGCTTAGCATGTCTTTGTCACATAAGCCTAAATTGATGACACGCAGCATTTGTAAAATAGTAAATGACGTGACAAAATTTATTATGAATTAATTAATTATTTTTTGCAGATGCGTCTTTTAAACATGTATTTTAAACATTCATTTTGAACATATTCAGGTCTGATTTTGTGCAATTCATGGGATAAAAGACCTATTTGTACTAAACACATGTGTACAAGAGTGTTCGTATGATTTGTGTCGCGAAATTTGTGTGATGAGTGTATAAATATATGGTGAACATATGTGTGTTTGTGTGATTTGTTTTGTTCAATTCATGTGATAAATATATTGAACATGTGTTTGTACATGCATATTTTGTGATTTGGATTTATAGTTGTGATTTGGATTTGTTGTGGGGAAAGCAAGAATGCAAGAATGCATGCTGCTATAGAATGGTGCCACTCACCAGGACAGTGCTGTCCACCGTAACATTCCTCTTGTTGTGTTGCTGACCCTTCACACTCTGAACCTCCAAACTGAGGCCGTGGACTGTCACAGGCCCTGGTTCTCTCCCTGAGCCCTTGACCACAGGTGGCCGTGCACAGCGTCCACGTGGCCCACAGGGACCATGCTCCGTCCACTGAGACGACAGAACCACGACAGATTGACAGTTTTGGAAGAAATAAAGCATAAAAGAAACATATCAGCATTATATAGTCTGAAGAACGTCAAATTACAAACTGCTTATAAATGTCTATTCTCAAGTTGACCTGTTTAACAACAGAGACAACAACACTGTTGGTCTGTTTAACCATAGAGACAACAACACTGTTGGTATGTTTAACCACAGAGACAACAAAACCTCTGGTTTGGTGAACCACAGTGACAACAACACTTAAAAAGTCACTTAAAAGTCGACAGGGTCGACTTCATTACACCGAGTTTTATCCCATATGGGTTGGTCTCTTTCCGCAGCACGGAAAGCGTCGCACACAGCACGAACTCGTAGCTCTAGAGACAACCCACAGGAGTCTCCAAAAAATTTAACTCGTGAACCGAAGGACGTGGCCCGGAATCGAACCCACAACCTTCGGAACCCGAGTCAAACGGCTTGACCACCTCGCCACGGAGACTCCCTATGATGCGTCTTCGGTGGACTTTTGGTTGGGACATTTCATTAGCAAGAGTTCAACCCTTTGAATATCTGTTCAGTCAGTTATCTCGTGTGTTGTTTCTGATAATCTGATATTATAACTATACATTCTGTACAGATCCAGACAGAAAACATTACATATTATAACTACAGACAACAACATTGTTGGTATTCAGTCGGCGGCATCTGTCATGAGACATGTACTGTTGTTGACTCCAGTGCCGCTGCCCTGTCTACTGTTTATTGGCCGCCCAATGTTAACCTTATGAAAGTGTAGGTTCTCTGCACCTGTTCCATTCATCCATACAGTCAGCAGCTGTTGGAAAGGGCTGCAGCAGCTGTTGGAGACGGCTGCAGCAGCTGTTCCCTAGAGTGTAAATGTGCAGGACACTCGGAGAGAAAGTGGGTGACAGTTTCATCGGCACGGGAACAATGTCTGCCAAAAGACTGCCCGGCTGGGACTGATGTGGTCTACATGGCTATTGATTCCAGCACGCCCTGTTAAAAACCCAACAATGAGGCTCGGGTATTTTGTACTGCTAAGGCTATTACTGTTGCCATAGACTTCTGGTTGGGACATTTCATTAGCAAGAGTTCAACCCATTGTTCCTTTTGAATATCTGTTCAGTCAGTTATCTCGTGTGTTGTTTCTGAGAATCTGATGTTATAATTATACATCCTTTACAGATCCAGACAGAAAACATTACATATTATAACTACAGATCATTGACAGATCCCGACAGAAAGCCTTACACATTATAATTACAGATTAATTGTATACTTTTATACTACTACTAGATACTATAATAATACTACTACTAGATTATAATTACAGATAGATAATGACAGAAAAGTGTGCATATACTTATAGATCACTGACAGAAAACCTGACATATTATCAGGGTCGTGCTGTGATATGATACAGAGAGGCGGTCGCATCAGGCGGCACCGTAAGGGGGCAGTAAAAGCAGTGAAGGAGGGGCGGCATTTCGAAGACGCATCATTAAGGGGAGGCATTCCGAAGACTTGCACCATACTGAGAAAATCTACTGCACGATCCTGCATATCTACGATAAATCCTGATAGCAAACCTTACATATTATGACTATAGATCACTGAGAGATCCTGACAGAAAACCTTACATATTATAATTATAATCATTGACAGATCCTGACAGAAAACCTTACATATTATAACTATAGATCACTGACAGATCCTGAACGAAAACCTTACATATTATAACTACAGATCATTGTTGGATCTAGAACGCCGGACTCTCCTTCGGGAGACCCGAGTTCGATCCCTCGGTAAGGTGTTGGATTGTTTTTCTGTCGGGGGCAAAAAGAAAATCCTAACCTGCACAGTTCGCGGCGACTGCACTAGCCAGGCGGCCTTTATTCCTCAGGCTCAAAGACCCCTCTGCCATATGCCAAAAGGTACTATATATTGGCAGTAAATGACAGTTTTTGACAGTCCTGATATTTTAACCAGAGGCCATTGACAGACTCGAGGGCATATATGATCTACAAGCTATGTAAGAAAACATGCAAATCACTGTATTAAATTACCTGGGCACTTTACAACCTCACACTTCTTGGTAAACATTTCAGAACCGGGACAGTTTTTCCCTCCAAACTGAGGTAGAGGTGAATCACATCGTCTGCTCCTCCTGGACATTCCCGGTCCACAACTGCTGCTGCACTCCGAGAAGTCTGACCACTCGCTCCACTGCCCATCCACTATCAAAAACAAACATGATTGTACTCACTGAAGTTAGTTGGACAAGGTGATCACATTCCATGCCAGAACAATCGCTACACTTGCTCCAGTTAAACACGACAGAATCAGGACATTTGAAATAAATACTGCGTTATAATGTGTATGTTTGTTTATACAAAGAAGCATATATGTTTAACCGTCACAATCAAAATATCATTTTTCGCATGCTAGATTGTGGAGCATGTTGAAAAAAAAAAGAGAGAGAGAGAACGGAACTATACTATGGTAGCAAACACCATTTATAGAAACACCCATTACCGAGGTCAGCTGACACACAAGATAAACATGCATAATCTTACACCAAATACAGTTTTGGGCATAAACATAAAACATGAAACAGGTATTCAATCAGGTTCAACACTTATAAACTGAAGAAGTGCTCAGCGCTATACACAGAACGTGCAGTCTAGAAAAATCAAAGGGAAAATATGGGCTATGTTAGTTACTCAGTCAGTCAGTCAGTCAGTCAGTCAGTCAGTCAGTCAGTCAGTCAGTCAAGGTTCCAACTTCACGACAACGGGTGGTCCTCATTATGCTCCATTTCTGTGTCAGTTAATATCACACAAAATGCTACCCACTGTCCAATGTGAAAAGTGGAATAGACAGGAGTCTCGGCAATCCAACAGCCCGCACTGGTACACTGTGCATAATGCCGCCGCCAGAATGCCAACACAAAATTCATCCACGAAAACCACAGTTCATCGTCGATGGAGTCGGCAGTCATCAGAAAGACCTCACTGACCCCGGTTTTCTCACATGGCTCGGTCTTTTACCACAGGGCGACCCGCCGAAAGTGTCGCACAAAGCACGAACTCCGCAGCTTCAGCGCCGACTCCCAGGAGTCTCCTAAAAATGCACTCGTGAACCGAAAAGGCAAATCAGTCAATTCAGCAACAGCCTGTAGCCATTGTTCTGAACATGCCGGTCACTGTACAGGACAGATGTAAAAGCGAATTTCACAGCTCACAGTGTCGCCCACACACTCACTCAGCAGCAGGGCGACGGAACCGTGTACTACCACACCAACATGAGGAAAATGCGATTGCAAACCGTAGCTACAAGCATAAATACGCCACAGGCCTTAACGGTTCAACGGGCTATTCACACTTCCAACAAATTTGCTTTATACGGCCGCTGGCTGAAATGGAACTTCACAGCTTTTCCGAGAAATATCAGATACAGGTTGTATCATTTGTAAAAGTGAAATCTGCCTTGCTGTTGGTTTATATTATAAAACAGAAATATTCTACACTCAAATTTCAAATGTGTTAACAGTTGCCCATCAGATTTCCTTGTTCAGACATCCAAGGAGCCAAACAATAACCACAACAAATAGGAATGAAGCACGAATCTACAGATGAGTGTGACATACCCGCCAGACAGACCTACAGATGAGTTTGACATACCCGCCTGACAGACCTACAGATGAGTGTGACATACACGCCATACAGACCTACAGATGAGTGTGACATACCCGCCAGACAGACCTACAAATGAGTGTGACATACCCGCCAGACAGACCTACAGATGAGTGTGACATACCCACCAGACAGACCTACAGATGAGTGTGACATACACGCCAGACAGACCTACAGTTGAGTGTGACATATCTGCCAGACAGACCTAAAGATGAGTGTGACATAACCGCCAGACAGACCTACAGAGGAGTGTGACATACCCGCAAGATAGACCTACAGATGAGTGTGACATACCCGCCAGACAGACCTACAGATGAGTGTGACATACCCGCCAGACAGACCTACAGAGGAGTGTGACATACCCGCTAGACAGACCCACAGATGAGTGTGACATACCCGTCAGACAGACCCACAGATGAGTGTGACATACCCGCCAGACAGACCTACAGATGAGTGTGACATACCCGCCAGACAGACCTACAGATGAGTGTGACATACCCGCCAGACAGACCTACAAATGAGTGTGACATACCCGCCAGACAGACCTACAGATGAGTGTGACATACCCGCCAGACAGACCTACAGATGAGTGTGACATACCCGCCAGACAGACCTACAGTTGAGTGTGACATATCTGCCAGACAGACCTAAAGATGAGTGTGACATAACCGCCAGACAGACCTACAGAGGAGTGTGACATACCCGCAAGACAGACCTACAGATGAGTGTGACATACCCGCCAGACAGACCTACAGATGAGTGTGACATACCCGCCAGACAGACCTACAGAGGAGTGTGACATACCCGCTAGACAGACCCACAGATGAGTGTGACATACCCGTCAGACTGACCTACAGATGAGTGTGACATACCCGCCAGACAGGCCTAAAGATGAGTGTGACATACCCGCCAGACAGACCTACACAATGAGTGTGACATACCCGCCAGACAGATCTACAAATGAGTGTGACATACCCGCCAGACAGACCTACACAATGAGTGTGACATACCCCCCAGACAGATCTACAAATGAGTGTGACATACCCGCCAGACATACCTACAGATGAGTGTGACATACCTGCCTGACAGACCTACATATGAGTGTGACATAGCCACCAGACAGACCTACAGATGATTGTGACATACCCGCCAGACAGACCTACAGAGGAGTGTGACATACCCGCCAGACAGACCTACAGAGTGGTGTGACATACCCGCCAGACAGACCTACAGATGAGTGTGACATATCCGCCAGACAGACCTACAGATTTAGCAAACACAAGCTGTTGGATGACCCTGCCAAGGAACAGCACGGATGTCAGAACTACAGAGAAGAAACCAGGTCCTTGGAGCATTTCTTAGGCACAGGTGAAGGTGACAGGCTCGAGTGGATAAGTGCTGTAGTCCTATGATACATAGTGAGTGCCAACATTTGATGACGATCTTCTTCAAACTCTTGTACATGGTACATATAAAATAATGTGTACACCGCTGCGACACAAATACTTAGCATACTGCTTGCATATATTGTGTGGGCAACAGAAAATGCATATGACATGTCTGTACATGTGTGAGTAAATGTGTGTAAGGTTCACGTCATGTGATAAGAGAAGAGGCACTGGAAAACATCATGACAACTGAGTAGATCAAAGGAAAGAGAGGCAGAGGTAGACCAAGAGAAATGATGTTGGGTGGACTGAGACAGCTGCATGGAGCAATATCATTAGCAGAGTTGATCCAGAACACCAAGGATCGATATCTGTGGAGAGACATGAACGCTTCCGCCAGGTGGCAGGGCACTTGATGATGATGAAGATGCACGTAAACAAATTGTATATATTGTGCTATAGCTGAGTATAAATTCCTTCCTGAGTCACAGGAGCCCTTAATGGTAGCAGAAAATAGTAACACTGCGACCTTCCATGCATGTCGTGCAAGGCGACTAAGGAGGGTTGGGTGTGGCTGGCTGGCCATCTTAACCCGCAGAAAACTGTAGCTGCACAATCCAACCAGCCATGAACACGACTACTAAGGGCTAGATGTCTTAGCTCCATAGGGAAATGACAGGCAGAAGAAAGAGAGGAAGCTATAGTCTGTCCGGAAATGAATGCCGTCATTCACGATCAATTATTTTGAAAACTGTCTGTTGCATCGTTATGAAATTTTTCCTGCCGTCTTATATTTACCCCCACCCAAGGAATATGTCTTTGATAGGTCCAAAAACAACTTAAATCATCGAATGCGGCGACATTTCTTTGATGTTTTGGTGAAAAACTAGTGATTTCTCGCTAACAATCTTGTTTTACAGTAATGAATGCCCCGCTAATTCAGATGACGACACAAGGCGTATCCGGATTCGTATGGGAGTGGGTGCAATAAAGAAAGTAGCTTAAAAGTCGACAGGGTCGACTGCATTGCACCGGGTTTTTATCCCATATGGCTCAGTCTCTTGCCGCAGCGCGGAAAGCGTCGCACAAAGCACGAACTCCGTAGCTCCAGCGACGACCCTAGGGAGTGCCCGAAAAAATGCACTCGTGAAATGAAGGACGCGGCCCGGAATCGAACACACAACCTTCGGAGCCAGAGTCAGACGGCTTGACCACTTCACCACGGAGACTCCCGAGAGGGGTGCAATATGTAATATTAGTAAAGACAGAGAATTTACAGAAGCATGAGGTAAATAATATGTAAATTGACAGGAAAGTATAAGGAATATATTTCTTACCTTATTTTTCACTTCCTTCTTAATTCTTCAGCTGCTGGTTAATAATTGTACACAAGTATTCATGTTACTAGGATGCATTTAGCTTTTCATATTGAGTTCGTGAAAGCTTCCAAATAGCTGTGCGTTAATGTGCGTATGGAGTGACCAGAAATGATACCGCAATTTAGTCATGTGTCCATTTTTAAGGATCTGTTCAGCTGTCTGTGTAGTTTGTTCACACGTACACATGGGTGACAGACCAGCTTTGAGTCTTCATGAAAGATTGTCTACTCTGCTGTTTACTGTTCAGAGACGGAACATGATTACCTGTTTTGCACTATGAAAATAGTTGTCAGTGTCTCTGTAGTGGGCTTTCTTCTTAACGACCAAGATGTTGGTCCTCTTTTCATTGAAGTTTATAGATTGATTCGTATGTTCGTGTGTTTGCTCTCACGTTTCTTGTTATGCCACAATATGTCAGTTTCCACCGCAATATTACTCTTCCTTGGTATTCAATGCGTTTAGTGTGTGTGTTTTTTTTTTCCAATACCAGTTGTTTGTCATCGCTGAGGGCTTGCGGAATTGAAAATTCATCGCTGTGGAATACAAACTGTTGCCATTGACATTGTGCTGATGCTGTAATGTTTAGGGCCTGCAATTCGTCTGAATAGTTGGAGCAAAATATCCCAGTATGCGTGCACGTGGATTAAGGTCTGCGATTTGCTCAGACCTTAATCTGTGTCGGACGATTCCAGTAAGTTGATGACTGCTCTCGGTTGCATAAAAATCAATCCATCCTTTCTCCAATAGTCCTCTTCCTCTTTCAACACATGGTCCTCACATTTTTTCAGTAACTTTTATCAATATTTAATAGCGTGGACATGATTAGTATCTTGACGTCAGACAATTTGAATATAGTATTGTCAGCTGCCATCTGTCCTTTAATTTTAGCCCACACAAGTTCTATAGGGTTAAAATGAGAATGGTACGGCGGAAGTCTCAAGCACCCATGATGATGCTCTTCTATCAACTTGTCGATTTGATATTTCTTGCATTTTGGCGTCTGTTTTACAAGGTACAACAATTCCAGCTAGAAATACGTTTCTGGAAATGGTATGTTTTCCATTCGGAGCCATATCTTTATTGCTGCCTTTGTGTTCGATTTTGTCTTCTTGGGCAACAACATTGATATCATGCATTGTCTATAACTGGACACGACGGTCTATCAAGGGATGGAAGCACAGTATTCTCGAGCCAATCTCTAAATACATTACCATTCATCTTATTATGATAATCCCTATTGTCTGTATGCTTTGATACGAACACCAGCCCAGCATTCTGTTGTAAACCATTATGCGTATTACCAGCATGGGCCATGACCAAAAGCTGTCCTATACTACTGGACACATATCGCTTTATCTGTCCATTCCTTATCACTTGTGTGGTGCGCATTGATCCACATTTCATCCAAATACACCATGCCATAATTTTCTTTGCGTATTTCCTTTATTTCACGTAGGTATCTGCTTCTCATGGTTCCTAAATGTGGTTGCTCGCAAAGAATATTTCTACCTCCCTTGTATTTTCTAAAAGTGAAGATAATGTCCTTATAATTTGCCACAAAGTTGTTTTGGATAGCTCTATGTTATTGTTCTTTCTCAACCAAACCCTAAGTTTTCTTACAGTCACTGTTTCTTTGGCATCCAGCATTTTTATAATGCTGGATAATCCTGGATATAAAATCCAAAATTTTTATAATTTTAGGAGTCTCCGTGGCGAAGTGGTCAAGCCTTTTGACTCGGGCTCCGAAGGTTGTGGCTGCATCCTTCGGTTCACGAGTTAAATTTTTCGGAGACTTCTGTGGGTCGTCGCTAGAGCTGCGGAGTTCGTGCTTTGTGCGATGCTTTCCGCGCTGCGGAAAGAGACCGAGCCATATGGGATAGAACCCGGTGCAGTGAAGTCGACCCTGTCGACTTTTAAGCGACTTTTTAAAGCATTTTTATAATTGCTCGCCTTATGACATCCTTGTCAAAGCTGTCTACTATAATCTTTCTACCTACCGTTTGGTTATTGCGTGGTGGTTTAATTCCACATTCTTGCACCCATCGACGAAATGACCGTTTACTCAAACCCAATGCATGCACTGTTCTTTTTTCGAAATTTGTAATAGTATAAAACAGTTTCCTGCGATCAGCTTCTATACAAAAATATGTGTTAGTTAGTTAGTTAGTTAGTCGACAGATCATCCTCGTTGCACATCGAACCATTCAGTCCATAAGTGCTCGGATCCCCTCCTCAGCAAATCCCGCAGCGTGTAGCGGTTAACGACGCCAGTTCTGTGTTGGTTTATCAATCTTCTTTGGCTTCCTGCGTAGTGTTCTTGTTTGGCCACCCCTCTTTTAATTTGCTGCTCTCGCAGTCTGGCCATTGTTGTAGATTCACAGTCATCACTTGGTTCTCGCAAAAGTCTCACTTCACGTAGAGCATTCAGAATGTCAGCCTGGTCCATGGCGCGTCCGCCCTCCACAGTAGCCTCACCTGCGAGCTTGTCAGCCCACTCATTTCCTTGTACTCCCGCAAAATATGTGTACACAATATGTGTACAACTTCATAGCGATGCTTTGAAGTGTATACAGAATTTCGCATTCAATCCCAGTGAAAAATATTCACACATTTCAATGTTAGCGATAAGTGGTAAGATTTAAAAAAAAAAAATAATAATCAGGTGTCATGAAATAACCCACATTTTGACACCTCTGAAAACTCCCAGTTTAAACAGCGCGGGGTTCTTGGCATAAGGATAATCCCGTAAAACACGTAGAATAATCAACATTGAACGCTGATTGTCTGGCTACGGTGTAATAAATTTAAAATTATGAACTTAATCTCTGACCCGTAAATTATATACCGCATATAAACAAACATTGAAATCTGCTTTACAATCTCCAGTACAAACATTTTTTTGTTGGGTGGACATGATGATAAGGTTATATGCTAAATCTCATAGTTTTCCCTCAGTTAGTTACTGAGATATGGATTTTTATATGGAGGCAAACAAATGTGAATGCACTATAACAGTTGGTTGCTTAATTTAAATAAGATGTTGCAGTCGATCCCAGCATTTATTGTCTGTTTGTGATTTACTAGGCAATTTTACGTTGGGTAATTTGACGGTTAGCGGGGTAGGGGTACCCCCTATCAAAGGAGATGTAAGACGCCTCCTTTCCTCCGTTAGTCTACGGGACACCCTTGGGCAAGGTGAAGTACCCGTTTAGCCCCCCGATCAGGGTTACTTGAAGCCATGGAAGAAGGTGGTGGATGGAGTGTGAGAGCAGCCGACAGATTGTTGTTGGTTATGGTCTGCACTCTGCGGCGATAGGCAGATGATCTCATCAGTAGAGACAGTGGCTATGGCCACCGACTAGTACAGTCACTGCCCAGAAGGAAAGCAATGGCAAACTACCTTCTGCAAAACTTGCCAAGAAACCATAACAACCATGAAAGAAAACATGATAAGAAAGAGATCTGGTGGCGACACCCCCAGGCCAGGCAGATCAGATAACACTGGGGAAGAGTGTGACACAAGGACCAGTACTAGTAATCGTGATGACGGAGTTAATACTGACTGTGTTTCCAAGGAAATCCTCTGTGTCAGACTAAGAAACAGAGTAAGAATAGGAACGTGGAATGTGAGAAGTCTGTATGAGGGGAAGCTTAAGGTAGTATGTGATGAGTTTGAGAGGTTAAATATTCAAATTTTAGGAATTAGTGAACATCGCTGGAAAGGTAAGGGACATTTTACAACTGAAAATGGAAGTCTTTTCATTTATTCTGGTAGAGACGTCGGAGGCCAGAGTGGAGTGGCATTTTGTTTAGATAAAACAACTGCAAAAGCTTTAATGGGATATAACCCAGTTAGTGATAAAATCCTCACTATTGGACTTAAAGGCCGTCAAAAAACACAACTCTCATACAGATATATGCATCTACTTCAACAGCAGAGGAGGACGAAATTGAAGATCTTTACAACACACTGCAAGACACATTAAATAAGATTGGTCATAATGATATAGCAATAATATTGGGAGATTTTAATGCAAAAGTAGGTACAGGAAGAGCTGAAAATGAGAGACAGGTTTTAGGAAAATTGTGACTGGAAAATAGAAGTGATGCAGGTGACAAATTAATTTAATTTTGCACGGAAAATTAGTTAACGATAGCTAACACTTTTTAAGCAACACCCAAGAAGACTCTTTACATGGCAGTCCCCGGACATTACCAAGAATCAGATTTTAATACAAAGAAGATGGAGATCAAGCCTAACATCTGCAAAAACCCTACGAAGTGCAGACTGCGATACATATCATCAGTTATTAGAAGCATATCTGAAATTGAAACTCAAAAAGCTTACCCAAGGACCAAGGCCACTTCGTTTTGATCTCACAAAAATACCAGATGCGTACAACGTAGAAGTTAGGAATCGTTTTGAGGTCTTGATGTCTGCACAAGAGGAAATGACACCTGATGAACTGGCAGTACAAGCTAGAGATATCTTGATAACAGCAGCCAAAGATTTAATTCCAACCAAGAAAAAAGCAACTTAAGCCATGGATTACATCAGACAAGTTAGAATTAATAAAACAACGAAGGGAACTGAAACAGAAAGGAGGTGAATCCGATAACAGCAGGATGAAGTATAAATCTTTAACTCGAGAAATAAGAAAGAACACAAGAAAGGACAAAAATCAATATATACAAGATTGCTGTAACAGAATAGAGCAATATCATAAGACTGGAATAGATTACGAAATGTTCAAAGAAATGAAATTATTGACAAGAAATGTTCAACCTCAATTGAATGTTATCTGTGACAAGATGGGAAATACCTTAACAGAATCTAGACATATTCTAGAAAGATGGCAGGAGTACTGCAGTGGAATGTATGATATGAGTGTCAGTGAGGATATGAATGAAATACATGAGCCAATGACAGCAGAGACAGAACCTGAACCCTCAAACAAATCTATCACGCATTATGTAAAAAAAAAGGAAATATGGTATATGGCCAAAAGATTACGCCTCATACCATCGACATCAATGCAAATCTTGCAAGCGCCGGCATCTGATTTCGAACCCGCAACACTGTATTTCACTATTCCCAAAAGCCACAAAGAAGAAGAGTACACATGAACTAACGGTTTTTGTTGTCTGGGAAAAAAATTGGTGAGTTGATTTGAGCTATGAAACGACATCACTGCACTCAGGACATTCCCACACGCACTTGGTCCCCTCGTTCAATAGCCAGCAAAGAGCCATACTGCTAATCATTCCAACTGCTATCTGATTGACAAGTTTCCTGGTCTTCACTGTTTTGAGATTCGTCCAGAACCCCGCTCGACCCCCGCCATATCTTCTCTCCACATACGGGTTCTCAGTCTGTTTCCCCGCCTTCTCCACCTGTCCCACAGGCGCCCGACCACCTCTCCCTTGTTCACAGTTAATCTACCACCTGAGAGGTGCATTCCCTGCCAGCCAATCAGCCTATTCATTCCCCTCACTCCCGCATGGCCAGGGCAAACTATCCATAAAATTTTCACAATCTATGATCTCTGAAACAAGACAAGCCATTCTACACGAAAAAATTTTCTATTCACCTTACTAAGCACACTCCTTGAGTCCGTAATGAATACAATGTGTATTGCAGCGCTCTCCTCCAACCATCGGAAGGCTGCTATTACTGCTTCCACCTCCATTCTCATGCAAGGTGTATTGTTAATGGCTATGGGGTGTTTTAAAATATTGCCGTCCCAAGTTTTGTATTTACCTTTTATGGTATATGAACCGGGGGGGGGGGGGGGGATACAAAACCTGGAACGGCAATATTTTCAAAAACCCTACAGTCATTAATAATACACCCTATATTCTCATATGCCAGACTCTCCTTTTTCATGAATGGTAGACCGTCACCTTTGTCCTTGGTGCAAAAAAAAAAATAAAAAAAGCAGAACAGAGAAATGATATGAACGTTCTTCCATTTTCTTAAAAACTAACAATAAATTTTGCTTTTGCTTTGATTTTCACACAATGGTAGGCCTATGGGTCTCGGTCGTTCAGAAAACAATGGCAAACTACTGAACGTAAACTTGCCAAGTAATCAGAAACAGAAAACAAATCCTGGGGTTGCAACTAACTTAACTTACAAGCAACTAACTTAACTTACGAGCAACTAACTTAACTTACAAGCAACTAACTTAACTATCAATAGAGGACACACATCTAACCTGGGCACGGCTTTTTGTTGCACTCCTGGACGGCCACCGCATCTCCTGGGCAGCTGTCTCCTCCATAGGCTGGTGGAGGGTAGTTACATTTACGATGCCTTGTTCGTGTGCCTCCATCACATGTTGTGGTGCATGCCTCCCATGGGTACCAGGGCCCCCAGTTCCCATCAACTATCAAATGTAACACACAACAACATGAGACATGTGTCAGAGTTTCAGTTCACCCAGTTCCCATCAACTATCAAATGTAACACACAACATCAGACATGTGTCAGAGTTTCAGTTCGCCCAGTTTCCATCAACTATCAAATGTAACACACAACATGAGACATGTGTCAGAGCTTCAGTTCACCCAGTTCCCATCAACTATCAAATGTAACACACAACATCAGACATGTGTCAGAGCTTCGGTTCACCCTGTTTCCATCAACTATCAAATGTAAGTATGTAACACACAACAACATGAGACATGTGTCAGAGTTTCAGTTCACCCAGTTTCCATCAACTATCAAATGTAACACACAGCAACATGAGACAAATGTTGCCACATAGCATGCAGACATGATGATGATGGATAGACAAGATTGGGAAAAACCGATAGGTAAACACACGCACAGGCACGAATGCGCACCAACGTGATCAAGAGAGTGACGTTATTTGACAACAAACAGACTGGGAAAGGAGATCGAAAGCGGAGTCATGTTTTAAAGATCGTGGCATAAACTGGAGTGGCTTGGAGCTAATAACTAGTATGAATCCAGGGATGGACCGATAAGAAACATTGATACAAGAGCTTAGTATCCTGAATGTGAAGGAATAGAGGACACGACCTAGACAAGAAGAGAAACAACGAAAGGACAGACTGGTCACACTCAAGGTGATACTCCGTGATATCTGAAGCAAGACACTGGCCATTAGTTATACAGGTCATTAACTTATCTCAGTATTTTGAGCTCCTATATTTTCGGATGCTGACCTGGTAAGAACAGGCACTCGGAAGGAGTCAACGGTAGATATAGTAATTTGAATTTGTAAATAGATGCTCAATAAAACGGCATTGAACTTGTGTCAGCCATGGGTCCGGATTCAGTATGTCACAGTTCACAGGTTTGATCATTGTTCCTGTTGTTCAAGTTGAGCCGATATTCTTCAGTTCCAATATGTTGCTATTGTTGCACATAATTATACGTCATGTTTGAGGACCTAACAGCATGCTGGCAAGTGGTGGCACGCATCGGGCTTACTAACAACTTGCTCCCGCCACTAGCCACATAATTACGCTGGATATTGTCACAGTTCCAGTCTGTTACTAATTTGAAAGTGAGAGATGTGCATAGTTATTCGTGATGGATTATACGTTGGCCGCTGCTCTGCCACCATTATAAGAAGGACCTGAAGGACATATTATTATTCAGGACATTTTTACGAGGAAGTAGAGACCGATATTGACTTGACAGAACATGATGGCCTTTACCTCCCACACCCACTCTTCCACTCTTCCCACAAGATGCACCTTCAGCACCCAAACGTTTATGCATGGCATCACCAGAGGACATACAGACATTTCACCACTCGCTTGGACTGGATTCGTCATCACGCAGATTCTACATGGACACATTTTTCGTTACGCTCGCATCGACACCTACTAGGATCACGGACATCAGGACTCATCACCACAAGACAGTACGATAGTTGAGGACAGTTTTCGACATAGATTTTATGCTGTTCTACTGACTTCTGGCAGCAACATTGATCAACTTAGATCAGGCCAGTATAATTTATGATTGTTCGGTTTAATTGTTGTCTGAATATATATATATATATATATATATATATATATATATATATATATATATATATATATATATATAGTGTGTGTGTGTGTGTGTGTGTGTGTGTGTGTGTGTGTGTGTGTGTGTGTGTGTGTGTGAGTGAGAGAGAGAGAGAGAGAGAGAGAGAGAGAGAGAGAGAGAGAGAGAGAGAGAGAACAATGTTTTTTTTAAATTTACGATGGCCGTTTAGTGGGTGGTTGACGGGCTTGACTAGTACCGTATAAATATATCGATATCGATACGACACTAGGGTACGTTATACACTGACAATTATCGGATTGTTACGAATTTACTTTTGTAACGACCTCGCGTTCGTCGGTACAGTGTTGTAGTGTAACTGTTGTGTATTTAAGTTCTGTACCTATCCTTTTACGTCGTATTTGTAGAGTTATTGTCTACGTTCGTTATCTGGTTCTACGTCTACGCGTTCGTTGGATGTCACTAGGTCGTGTGCGCTCAGTTTCTATATATCATTATCTACTTTTGTTATGTGCTTATTTGTCTGTGTGACACTTCGTAGTTTGTTATCGTAACAACGTCATTGTTGTTGTGTCAGTAGATTATTTATACAGAATGTATTTTTGTTACTATTTTATAGTGGTTACATTTCGTAACGGTTAGGACGTGTTTATTCGCGCCGAGTTGCTATTCTTCTCGCGTCGTTTTCTACTCTTCTATATTATTAATTTGGAGTTGACTTCTCGTTCAACTTGCGTAGATATTTTGATGCGATTGTTATTTCTGCCTACACGTTCTATCGGTTGTGAGTCGCATATCTGCTATTTTAGCGGCATAATTATAGATCATTTGGACAACACGTCGACAAGACAAGACTTTAAGATGGGTGAGGAGTCATCCAACTTAACAGGTCTAGAACTATTTCAGAAATACAAACAGTTTCTGGATCAACAAGAGAGAGCAGATAGATTAGCAGCAGAGAAAGAAACAAAACAACTGCAAATATATGAAGCTAACACAGTGTTCATCGAGGAAGAGGAAGACACTCTTATTACTCAACAAGCATGGGTCAATGGATTACCAATGACCTGTATTAGGGACACTAGTTCAGTTATTGTAGGAGTTGACCACAAACTAATAAACAAAAAAGACTTCACAAATGATAACTTTTATTGCAGAACATTTGGGGGTACCATAGAAACATACAGGACCGCATGGGTCATGATAAAATGCCCATATTATGAAGGTAAAGTATGTGCAGCAGTATTACCAAACCCATGTGCTGGGTTGATAATTGGGAATATACCCAATGTTAAAGATTATGTTCAAGAAGTGACCATCGAACACGAACCTGACAAGGCACTCACGAGAACCCAAGTTCACATGACGCAAGAAGAAGAAAATACGCAATTGAAACAGGTTACATCAACTGTTAACAAACACAATATAACACAAAAAGGAGACAACACAACAGTACAAAAATGTGTACACCATAATATTCACAAGGTAAACAAACCCAAACACAAGAAAGGAGATTCTTCATCAAATAAGTTTGTTTCTGTGAGTATAAGTGATAAACAAAAGCAAACAACCAGGCAATCTTATATGTCGACAAATGACATCTTTCTGAAACATTGCAAAAAGAAAACAAAAGTTACACGCACTGGTAACAAACAACAGATACGACCCACTAAACAGTGGAAATGGAATGTTGTAACCATATTTATTGCCCAGATTGACCTTAGTTAAATCAACCATATCACAGATTAAATGTGTCATCATGAACATTTACTCACGAACAAAGATATATGTTATTTGTGCCAGTACAAACATGTACGCACAGGCCAAGAAACATATTACTAACGGGTTCATACGAATAAAAATGCATATCACAAACAGCCTCACAGAAGTCATGAAGTGTATCACAAACATGCACACAGAAGTCAAGAAGTATGTCACAAACATGTATTCACAATCAAAGGAATATACTGCTTGCGCCATTACAGATATTCACTCGCAAGTCAAGAAAATGTACACACAAACCAGAAATAAACTTACAAACTGGTTAAGAGAAACCAAGAAATACATCATAAACATTCATTCGCAAATCAAGAAAGCTGTCGTAAACATCAGCGTAAAAACAAAGATATACTGTACGAACGTGATAAGTAAATGCAAAGAACATTACAGAAAATAAACTACACTTATCTTTGCTTACTCTAGTTACTTTGCTTACTTCTGGTACAGATTTACCAAACATACCTCGTTACAGCGTATGCATTACACATTATACACAAGAGTGAAAACTATAACATTGTTCCAGTCAACAAAGTTAAAATGTACAAATATTGGCATACGTGCAGAAAAGAGATTCTATAGGTTTGAAAGAAAGAAAGAAAGAAAGAAAGAAAAAAGAATAAAAGGAAGAATAAAAGAAAGAATAAAGAGAAAAAAAATGGGATGAATGAGAATGTTAAGTAATTATATCAGCACATATTTCACTACAGACACATTAGGGTCTTATCAATTAGTTGTTCCAAATTTCGCTGATATGAAGCTATACTTTTCAGAATTTTTCACACTATCTCAGTTATACTTTTACAATTCATCTTGGTAAAATATTTCCGGTTCTCTATTATTCAGACACTTGTTGTTAACTATATCTATGATAGAGAGCGTTGTTACATTCTATAGATATTTACTCGGTAGAACATTCTTGTTGAATCCGAATATTCTAGTTATAAGTCTGGTCTACTTCGATACATATTCATAAAGAATTCACTACTCTTACAAGATTATGAGCTTGATATCTGTCATATTCCTGGAAAGGATAATAACTTGGCAGATCTTCTTAGTCGACTTTAGGTCTGTAGGTCTTACACACAGTTGTTCTTTTGTTCTTAATGTTTATCGGTATTCGTTCATAGGTTAGTTAGGCCGATTAAATATGTTACATGCACACTATTATTAGTACATAATTATTCCGACAGTCAACAAATGTAATATTGTTCATAATGTAATTGCGATTGGTACATATTTTGTTAATATTGTTCATTGCCAGAGTCGTTTTTCAGGCATGATGATGACATTGATTTGGACGAGATACAGATCCTTGTTTATGCGTTGGGACCAACAGTTGTTGGAGTACCGTAACCGTCGTGTGAAGTATTATAAACAGTATCGTGTTTAATTGGTATTGTGTGTGGAGACGTTCTTGGAAATGTATAATGAGGATATTTCACACGCGAAAGACATATTTCACTTACTAACGGTGATTAGGACACTGTGTGATAAAACTTAATCTACTTTGTGATAAACTTGTAATTTATGGATAATGTTGTCATTGAATATGATAATTAGTTAAACATGTTACATTATTGCGTTATGATATTGCAGTTAAATATTGTATACATAATAATTGTAGAGTTATGTGGTCGTGATCGATAAATACATACAGAATAATATGCGGGTATAACGGATAGAATAAGTTCCAGTCCACTATGAGCATTCCTGCATAGTTAGTCAACGAGATTGGGATAAGTCGCTGTGTGTGGGAAATGGAAACGATAACTATGTCTACGTCTCATCAGCAGTAATCATCTCCTCACAATTGATAAAGAAATGTGACACTGAAAAGATTGTGGATGGTGCGATAACTGGTCTGGATTCATTGGTGCC
Source organism: Cepaea hortensis (assembly GCA_963921405.1). Classification (NCBI taxonomy): domain Eukaryota; kingdom Metazoa; phylum Mollusca; class Gastropoda; order Stylommatophora; family Helicidae; genus Cepaea; species Cepaea hortensis. The sequence continues at coordinate 71,783,579 of OY992882.1, forward strand.
TTTGATTCAACCACGTCCCCTACTCCAGGTATTGACCTAAATAAGACGCTTGTCTTTAGACAAATGAGGGACTAATTTGTTGAATTAGTTAGCACAGCCTTCCCATGGGCTGGCTACACGACGTCTACCGCGGGATTATAGATAGTTGTGCGTGCCCGTCATATAATAATTTTTGTTTTGTTTTGTGGATGGGTTATAGGGAACCATGATTTCGTACTAGTATATCACCACGTCTGCATTACTATCTATCAGCTGCAATTCAAAATGATAAAGAAAAATGATTACATCATTTTTTTAAAGGAGGGGGCATAGTGCCACATAGCATGCAGACATGATGATGATGGATAGAAAAGATCGGGAAAAACCGATAGGTAAACACACGCACAGGCACGAATGCGCACCAACGTGAACAAGAGAGTGACGTTATTTGACAACAAACAGACTGGGAAAAGACATGGAAAGAGGAATCATGTTTTAAAGATCCTGGCATAAACTGGAGTGGATTGGAGCTAATAACTAGTATGAATGCAATTTGGACCGATAAGAAACATTGATACAAGAGCTTAGTATCCTGAATGTGAAGGAATAGAAGACACGACCTAGACAAGAAGAGAAACAACGAAAGGACAGACTGGTCATACTCAAGGTGATACTCCGTGATATCTGAAGCAAGACACTGGCCGCTAGTTATACAGGTCATTAATTTATCTCAGTATTTTGAGCTCCTATATTTTCGGATGCTGACCTGGTAAGAACAGGCACTCGGAAGGCGTGAACGGCAGATATAGTAATTTGAATTTGTAAATAGATGCTCAATAAAACGGCATTGAACTTGTGTCAGCCATGGGTCCGGATTCAGTATGTCACAGTTCACAGGTTTGATCATTGTTCCTGTTGTTTAAGTTGAGCCGACATTCTTCAGTTCCAACATGTTTTGTTGCATATAGTTTTACGTCATGTTTGAGGACGCAACAGCATATTGGCATGTGTCAGAGCCAGTTCACCCAGTTCCCATCAACTATCAAATGTAACACACAACAACATAAGACATGTGTCAGAGCTTCAGTTCACCCAGTTCCCATCAACTATCAAATGTAACACACAACAACATGAGACATGTGTCAGAGTTTCAGTTCACCCAGTTTCCATCAACTATCAAATGTAACATACAACAACATGAGGCATGTGTCAGAGTTTCGGTTCACCCAGTTCCCTCAACTATCAAATGTAACATACGACATGAGACATGTGTCAGAGTTTCAGTTCACCCAGTTCCCATCAACTATCAAATGTAACACACAACAACATGAGACATGTGTCAGAGTTTCAGTTCACCCAGTTCCCATCAACTATCAAATGTAACACACAACAACATGAGACATGTGTCAGAGTTTCAGTTCACCCAGTTCCCATCAACTATCAAATGTAACACACAACATGAGACATGTGTCAGAGTTTCAGTTCACCCAGTTTTGATCAACTATCAAATGTAACACACAACAACATGAGACATCTGTCAGAGTTTCAGTTCACCCAGTTCCCATCAACTATCAAATGTAACACACAAAATGAGACATGTGTCAGAGTTTCAGTTCACCCAGTTCCCATCAACTATCAAATGTAACACACAACATGAGACATGTGTCAGAGCTTCAGTTCACCCAGTTTCCATCAACTATCAAATGTAACATACAACAACATGAGACATCTGTCAGAGTTTCAGTTCACCCAGTTCCCATCACCTATCAAATGTAACACACAACATGAGACATGTGTCAGAGTTTCAGTTCACCCAGTTTCCATCAACTATCAAATGTAACACACACTAACAAGAGAAATGTGTCAGAGTTTCAGTTCACCCAGTTTCCATCACCTATCAAATGTAAAACACAACATGAGACATGTGTTAGAGTTTCAGTTCTCCCTCATGGGATCTCATTTGTTAACTGTGAGAACACCTGAAATACTAAATATAACAGCTGGCACCCGTTGTTTAGTGTGTGTACACGTACAATGTGATTATCACGCGTTTTGTTGACACATTTTATAGTGTGTAATGGGTAAATTGAACTGGTTTTAACTTGTAATGGGTAAAATGAACTGGTTTCAAGTTGTTATCATAGTTAGTTATTTTTCCACAGCCATTTGTGACTTACTTATTACCTTCCCCTGGCATACATAATTGAAGAGTTCAGTGTGAATGTTTACTGATCCTTGTTTGTTTGATTTCCTCAGTATCACATCTAAATAGTAAATGATGCATGTTGGGTAATTAATCTCTGGTTGTCTGTATCCATCAAGTACATGTAGCAACAAAGCATGCACGACGCCATAGTTTCCGCTCAACTTCTGATTACCCAGACTATCGTTGGTGTCATATTACTTTCGTTGCCTTGCCATCTCTGTAGACAGCTGGATACCCCCCCCCCCTTTGTGGTTTTTTTTTTTTGGGGGGGGGGGGGGAAACATATAGGCTGTATAGAGTTGTTAGTGGAAGCTTCTGTTGACTTATATCAGTGCATTCGGCGCTTGGTGTTTTCAGTGTCTTTACATTACCTCATACGCTCTGCAGTCTTAGATCAGATCTACTGTATGTGCCTTGTGACGCAGTTTGGTCAAGACATCCAGGCCCCGGCATCGGGAACCGCGGTAGCTGAGTGGCTGGATGCATCCCAGCTGACCTTGTCATCCCAGCTGACCTTGTCATCCCAGCTGACCTTGTCATCCCAGCTGACCTCGTCATCCCAGCTGACCTCGTCATCCCAGCTGACCTCGTCATCCCAGCTGATCTCGTCATCCCAGCCTCGAATTCGCATCGAAGCAGATTTACCACACAGAAAAAAAAATAGTGGGGTTTTGCTCGCTTTGAACTCAAACGTAGTCCATCCATGCTACTATTTCAAGTGCAATGGATTGATTGTTTTTTCTTGTGGATTAGCTTTCCCTGTTGCCAGTGTGCCTCGCCATCAGGAGAACCCAGTCCGACCCAGCAAGAAACGTCATGAGAATGGCGGCCGGCGTGACATAGCCCACATCGCCCCAGGAGTGCTGATGTGTTTACAGGCCGTGTAGTGGGGTCCTTAACTTGACTTACATGCATGTCATTATCTCTGTATCTTTCTGTTACTATTTTCCCAGGAAGTCCGCAAGTTGTCACTAAGTTTTCAAGCTTGTATCTTCTCATAACATGCTCCAGAACTCTTGACTTTCTACTCCAAATTTCTCTCGCTTTAATGTTTTTATCGGTTGTTCTAGAAGGACTCCCATCGATTTTTCTGTTTCCCCCTCTCGCTGTCCATTGCACACTGTGCATTTTTCTAATCACATCTCTGCGTCTATCATTTGTTTCTTCGATTGTTTGCTTATTATCCATATTTCACATACATACAGTAGGACATGTTGTGTACACAACTTTAACACTTAGTGAGTATGTTTATCGTCATGCAAACAGATACTTTTTTTTTCAAGGCAATTCTTCTCATCTCTACAAGGCATCTTCCACCCAATATTGTAACTGGGCTAGTAAGGCTGGAATCGTTCCCCTAAGATGTTGTCTCATGTACTTGCATGGCGCAATGTAGTATTTCTTTCTTACTGGAAACATTCACATTGGACAGAATTTACTCACACTTACCAGGACAGTAAAAGTTGACCATGCACGGCTGTGACTGGACATTCTCGTAGTCATTTCTGTCACAGCTGTCGCACACCTTTGCCCTTGACCTCCAGCCTGCGCCGCAAGACACTGAACAGGGTGACCATTCCTCCCACACAACTGGCTGTCTGGTCTCATCCTTTTGCACGTGATCCGGGAACTCAGTGTGATCTATGAACATGAACCAGAAACACAGTATCATGTATGACCACGAACCAGAAAATTATCATCTATGAACATTAACCAGAAATACAGTATCATCTGTGAACATGAACCTGAAACACGGTATGATCTATGAACATGAACCGGAAAAACAGTATCATCTATGAACATGAACCAGAAACACAGTATCGTGTATGAACATGAACCACAAACACAATATCATCTATGACCATGAACCAGAAACACAGCAACGTCTGTGAACATGAACCACAAACATAGTATCATCTATGAACATGAACCAGAACACAGTACCATCTATGAACATGAACCAGAACACAGTATCACCTATGAACATGAACCAGAAACACAGTATCATCTATGAACATGATCCAGAAACACAGTATAATCTGTGGACATGAACCACAAACACAGTATCATATATGAACATGATCCAGAAACTGTATAATCTGTGGATATGAACCACAAATACAGTATCATCTATGAAAATGAACCAGAAACACAGTATCGTGTATGAACATGAACCACAAACACAATATCATCTATGACCATGAACCAGAAACACAGCAACGTCTGTGAACATGAACCACAAACACAGTATCATCTATGAACCTCAACCAGAAATACAGTATAATCTATGAACATGAACAAGAAACACAGTATCATCTATGAACATGATCCAGAAACACAGTATAATCTGTAATCATGAACCACAAACATAGTATCATCTATGAACATGATCCAGAAACTGTATAATCTGTGAACATGAACCAGAAACACAGTATCATCTATGAACATGAACCAGAAACACAGTATCATCTATGAACATGATCCAGAAACTGTATAATCTGAGAACATGAACCACAAACACAGTATCATCTATGAACATGACCCAGAAACTGTATAATCTGTGAACATGAACCACAAACACAGTATCATCTATGAACATGATCCAGAAACTGTATAATCTGTGAACATGAACCACAAACACAGTATCATCTATGAACATGATCCAGAAACTGTATAATCTGTGAACATGAACCACAAACACAGTATCATCTATGAACATGATCCAGAAACTGTATAATCTGTGAACATGAACCACAAACACAGTATCATATATGAACATGAACCAGAAACACAGTATCATCTATGAACATGATCCAGAAACACATTATCGTGTATGAACATGAACCACAAACACAATATCATCTATGACCATGAACCAGAAACACAGCAACGCCTGTGAACATGAACCACAAACACAGTATCATCTATGAACCTCAACCAGAAACGCAGTATAATCTATGAACATGAACAAGAAACACAGTATCATCTATGAACATGATCCAGAAACACAGTATAATCTGTGAACATGAACCACAAACACAGTATCATCTATGAACATGATCCAGAAACTGTATAATCTGTGAACATGAACCACAAACACAGTATCATCTATGAACATGATCCAGAAACTGTATAATCTGTGAACATGAACCACAAACACAGTATCATCTATGAACATGATCCAGAAACTGTATAATCTGTGAACATGAACCACAAACACAGTATCATATATGAACATGAACCTGAAACACAGAATTATGTATGAACAGGAACCACAAACACGGTTGAGTTGAGTTGAGTTGAGTTGAGTTAAGAACCGACATCACTGCACTCAGGACATTCCCATACGGGCTCCGTCCCCTCGTTCAACAGCCAGCGAAGAGTCATGCTATTAATCGCTCACACCGCTATCTGATTAAACGTTCTCCTAGTCTTCCCTCTCAGTTTTGAGATTCTTCCAGAACCCCTGCCGATCCCCCGCAATCTTATTCTTTCCACATATGGGTTCTCAATCTGTTCCCCCGCCTTCTTCACCTGGTCCTACAAGCGCACGAACACACACCCCCCCCCCCTTGTCCATAGGCAAACTACCACCAAGAGGTGCATTCCCTGATAGCCTATCAGCCTGTTCATTCCCCCGTACACCCGCATGGCTAGGGCAAAATATCCATACAATTCTCACAATCTGTGACCTCTGAAGCGACGAGAGCTATTCCACACGAAACATTCCTTTCTCCACCTTACTAAAAGTATACTCTTTGAATCCGTAATGAATACAACGTGTGTTGCAGTAGTCTCCTCTAGCCACCGGAATGCCACTGTTACTGCCTCCACCCCCATTCTCATGCTGGAGGTCGTAGTCTCAAATGCAAGACTCCTTTTTCAAGACTCGTCCATTAGCCTTTGTAATAAAGCCCAAGTCACTCCGTCTGTTTCTCACCACTGACCCATCGGTGTAGATGACTATGTCACCTTGATGTGTGTTGCTCTGGATCAGCTGTTGCACTTCAAACTCAGTGCGGCCCGCTGCCCATTCTCTGCACTTACGACCATCCAGTGTTATTATTACATTGTGCCAGTCCGTCATGTCTTCCGGAACTTCAACACACTCTCTTTCACGATTGATGGTCTCTAGATCACATACCTGACGTATAGAAAGTTCTGCCTGCCATCCAGGACCTGCCTCGTCTTAGTCTATGACCCTTGACCATACCCATTGCTGCTTACAGCGGGTGATCCCTTTCTGCGCAACTCTCAGGTACCATTTGGCCTGAAGGACCCTATGCCAATCCGTCATTGTTGGTAGCGCCAGGATATGCCTCATGTATATAATTGGTGTGTCCTTTGTCCACCCCAGGATTAACCGCATGGCAGCATTCTGTATGCGCTCCAACCTTTCAAGCTGGCTCTTTGATACTGTCAGCAGCCCCAAACCATACTCAATGACAGAAATTATTAACTGCTGAAAGAGCCTGTACAGCATCCTCTGATCTACCCCAGTTGCTGCCATAGCCCTCAGTGCATAAGTCCCCTACCAGCCTTCACCACCAAAGCCTCCACATGAACCTCAAAAAACAAACACCTGTCAAAGGACTAATAGCCCTATCTTGCTGATCCGTCTGTTTTAAAAATCGCGCAAGAAAACCACAAACACAGTATAATCTATGAACATAATCCAGAAACACAGTATCATCTCTGAACATGATATAGAAACACAGTATCAAACTGACAAGACCCCGGGTCCAGACACCATCACAATAGAAATTATCAATGCCTTAGGTTACCTTAGAAGAATATGGAATAGACCATGTCACCAGACTGCTGAGCACAATAAATGATACTGAGAATGATATAATTCTATACTTATTGCAGTCCCTAAGAAATCAGGAGCCTTGGAATGTGATCAGCATCGAACAATTAGTATAATTAGCCACATCACGAAGATGTTACTAAGAGTTGTCTGGAAGAAAGAGTTAGGAGTTAAGAAGAAAATACAACCAGAAATAGGAGAAGAACAATATGGGTTCGTAGAAGGCAAAGGCATAATAAATTATGTGTATATGCTAGGAACATTAACTTAGCTTTCTATAGAAGTAAAGAAAGACCTACATCTTTGCTTTATTGACTACACAAAGGCTTTCAATAAAGTAAAACAGTTCAAAATTATGAAGATGTTTGCAGATCTACAAATGTATGGGAAAGACCTTAGATTTGTAAAAAAACGTATATTGGAAACAACAAGCTACCATAAGGATTGATAATGAAGTAGATCAATATCAGCCTATTAAGAGAGATGTGAAACAGGGATGTGTAATGTCTCCAGATCTTTTTTCCCTGTACAGTGAAAATATTTTCAGAAATCTAGAATATATGAAAGGACTCATCATAGGCGGAAGATACGCTAATAACATTGGATATGCATATAATACAGTCTTAATTGCAGAGAATGAGCAGGATCTACAACATTTAGTAGATGCGATTGTTGCACACAGTGAACAACTAGGGTTAGAATTAAATTGTAAGAAGATTCAGATTATGGTCGTCACTAGGAAGAACGAAATACCACAATGTAATATACAAATAAATAGTAATATTCTTAAGCAAATGAATCGGTAGAGCTATCTCAATGAGAACTGTCTTGAAGAGATTAAAATAAGAATCGCAATAGCGAAGGTAGCCTTTTGCAAGATGGAAAATATGCTGACTAATGAAAAGATGTCACTTGCAACGAGAAAAAGAGTTTTGCAATGCTACATAGAACCTGTACTTTTGTATAGATGTGAAGCGTGGACAATGAGCAGACAAGCTGAAAAACAGCTGATGGCCGTGGAAATGTGGTTTCTGAGGAAAATTCAAAGAATACCATGAACAGACAGAAAAACCAATGACCAAGACCTACAATAAACAAATGAAAATCGTAAAATGATTAGAGAAATTAGACGTAGACAGCCAACATTTTTTTTTCGGTCATGTTATGAGAAGAAATAAATTGGAGAACTTGATGGCAACAGGCAAGATTGAGGGGGAAAGAACAATAGGAAGGCAGAGAAGTGAGTAACTGGATGGCTTAGCCACGTGGCATGGTCGAGACAAGAACACTGAGCTGATCCACAACTCTGGTGATTGTGTGAGATGACAAAATATGACCGACCACGCATATCCGCATGGCACATGATGATGATGATGTCCAGGGTCCCTCGCAATCAGGCGAACTCACTCCGATTTCTGAGCTACTTGAAATGTACGTACATCCCCAAGTCAAGAATGAAAAGTCAACATTTTAGTCTGACATAAGCCTGGGTCATTGACAGTGAGTTGAGTGACCGGGCATGAGAAAGAATGGATGAAAGTGGGAGACAGTAAAGTGACTGGCCTGGCTAGGAGAGAGACAGCCAGTCCTGAGAAATAATGGGGAAGGTGAGTGTGGACCCCCAGGGGGATGGGGCGAAAGACAGTTGAGTGTTGTGTGAAGGCAGGAGACTGGAAAGGCAGTGAGAGCAGAGACCGACTACGGGTCAGGTCGTCTTAAGACAAGGGAGTTGAGATTTAGACACCGAACGAGTCGGTAGTCGAAGGAGAACTGTGCTGTGTGATTCTCCGAGCTTTGAATGGAGGCCTGAACCCAGAGTGGGTGGCATAGTGAGCAGAGGCTCCGACCCAGTGTGTGGATCGTATTGTGTGAGATCCAGCCGTGGATAGTAGATGGCCTAAATGTCTTGTGGATGTGAGATTCAGGAAGATTATAGAAGGCAGTGATGTGTGCTGATTAACGTGTGAGGAGAATACATATATATTCTGTGGATTTTACATTGATTTCTGGAGATAACAATATGTTATGTGCGCCAACTCAATCTTGTTTACTGACTGATGGATGTGTATTACTGGGGTGAGTTGCATTGTGAGACAGTTAGATAGCTCAATTGACACACCAGGAGCATCGTTACCTAGACAACGACCATCACACGCACTTATCATCGTAAGAACGTCATGTGATATCTGTGGTCTCTCCGCTCAAGGACGACGGGGATATAATGTTTATCTGGGAGCTATCCGGTCAAGAACTATATAGACATTGTTGGCATTTTGGTTATCTGTGAACTCATCGCTTAGAGAGGAGTATTATCTGGTGATTACGTTCCATCAAGCTAGACATCGTTGATTCAAGAGGTTATTGTGAACTCTTTTGTGTGTGCGCCAGATAACTAACACAGACAGACAGCAATGAAGGCCCAGGCTAGCAGACGGGGCACGGGAAAAACCAGGATTAATCCAGAAGGGAGTGAGAATATCGGGCGTGTGTGTGTGTAAGACGCCACATCGAAGAAAAACTGTCAGCGCGCTAGAGAAGACACGGCACAGGTCAACGGAGAGTGTGAGGTGACTGGGAGTCACTAGTCACAAACAGCTCGCGAGAAAACAGCGGCACAGAAAAGTCGGTGCTAGCAGACAGCACAGATGAAATGTCGCGTGGACAGTGAGTTGTTTGCGACAAGAAGAGGTCAGTCCTAGGTGTGTGCAGGACAGGATTGAAAATTCAAAGATATTGACAGGTGTGTGTGTGCTGAGGCGACGCACGGTGTGGTCACGAGTCGACAAGTGAAGAATTTCACCACAGCTAACACGACCGGGGAGAACGGTGGAAATTGTGAGTGTCCACGGACAGATCGGGTCAGCGCTGTTTACGAGGACAGCTGACCAAAGGGGTAGTAACGGTACCCCTACCACAGCTGCGTCGGACAGGACAGGTGTCTTTGTGGATAACGGAAAAGTTTCCGGTCAGTTTACAGTGTGTATTATTGCTGTTGAAACTGAAAGCACTTTTCAGGATCATGAGTGTTAATAATATTAATCCTGGGGCTAGATTTGTGTTTAGCTGTGTAGATTCTCTTTGGTCTCAGTCTAACTCTTGCAACAACCAAAGAATGATCTGTATCACAGTCAGCACTGTGGTAACTACGAGTCAATGATATATGGTTCAGATGTTGTCTCCGTGTGATGATGAAGTCCAGCTGGTGCCAATGGCCGGACCTTGGATGTTTCCATGTGACCTTATGCATCTCTTTTGTTTTAAAAAAAGAGTTTGTAATACATAGGTCATTACTGGTGCAATGCTCCAGCAGCCTTTGCCCATTTTCATTCATGCGACCGATGTTGTATTTTCCAAGGGACACTGGCCATGAACTCGAGTCCTTGCCCACACGAGCATTGAAATCACCGAGCATATAAATGTAGTCAGATTTTGGAACTGCCTTGATCACGGAGTCTAACTCCTCATAGAACAAATCCTTCACATCATCAGAGGAATCGAGTGTCGGTGCATATGCAGTAATAATGGTGGCAAACCCACAAGAGGTTGCCAAGCGCAGGGATAATAGTCTTTCATTTCCTCCTGCTGGAATTTCAATCATTCCCAGTAGCGAATTCTTCACTGCAAAGCCCACACCGTGTTGCCTTTTTTCTGCCTGCCCTCTACCCTTCCAGAAAAAGGTGTAGTTGTTTTCCCTGAGTGACCCTTCCTCAGCGAGGCGAGTCTCCTGCAGGCCAGCAATATCAATGTTAAGACGATTGAGTTCGGCATCAATCACAGCCGTTTTTCTCACATCGTCAATATTGGTCAAGTCAGTGGAAAATCCTGGACACATGGTTCTCACGTTCCAGGTTGCAAGCCGTAGCTTGAGGTTTCTATTTTTATTTTTGTTTGTACCTGGTGCATTGGTTTTACAGCCTGCGATTCAGATTTTGTCCTAGCCCCAAGCACCCATTGAAGCAGGCAGGCTGTGGCGGATCAGCACCCAATTGGCTGGGGGCTGCCCAGCTTGAGGCGGGCGGTAGCTGATCAGTGACACCTATAGGTGTCTCCCACCGTCAGAGGCAACGCGTGGCGCCCCATGTCTACGCCAACTGACAAGGACTTATAACCCGTAACAGTTGCCTCTCGCTTTGATTCCGAGACCAGTTAAGACCAGGGATGGAGTTATTGCCTCTCCATAGCACAAAGCCTGGGCTAAAATATAGAGATCATGTGTTGCCCATGTAGCATGATCCCTCTCTCGGCCTGTCTAGTTCACTCCAGAGGAAAGGTAACACCCCTACATCTGGAACAAGACAAGCTGCAGAAGCTGCCGGATCAGCAAAGCAATGCTCTAACTGTCCGCCTGTCGGAGCTTCGATCCTAGACCAGTCGCCAACCAAGGCTTAGGGCCTGGTCTGCCCTGCCATGACAATTTTGTCTTTAGCTTGCATTTTCTCGCACCAGGGTAAGGCTTGTACCCTCCCAATTGCGCTCTTCCGCCCGAAGCCGTTGGCACAATGTGGGGTGTCGGGTTTGGTAAGCGCCGCCCAACGTTCGGCACTAACAGAAACCAGGTAGTACCGTCTACTGTTATACGGTAGCTCAGTCATATCTGACTAAGACCTGACTTATATATATATATATATATATATATATATATATATATATATATATATATATATATATATATATATATATATATATATATATATATATATTATTACGCGCACTGTGGTCGTTTCACACAAGCTTGTGGTTGTTACTGTGGTTTATTTCTTTGTGATCACCGTCTCCGTGTACTTGGCATGTGAGTCTAGCGTTTGATAGAAAACACTTAGTGTGGATCATCCATTCGTTTGTATATGTATTTATATGTATGTTTAACAATATTTCCAGAAATGTTATACAACTATTTGTTATAGATATATGCGAGGGAGGATAGGTGATATTTCCCCTCACTACCTAGTGCTTATAGAGTGACTGAGTGAGTACAGAGTAATATTTTAGCACTAAGAATTTACGTACACAGGGATTGGTGGTGTACTTAAGGAAGTGACACAAAGACTAACAGCAGAGTCTTCACATTTATAGTTGGCTGACAGACAGCAACGTGTCCACAAGTACAAGATGCCTACTTTAATGGAATATATTGAAGCAGGTGAACGAATAGGCCTGAAAGGTAAAGAGTTACAGGAGTTTGCAGAAGCAAAATTGAAAGAAGTTCAGCACTGGGAAAGAGAGGAGAGGCATAATGAACGTGAGGCAAAACGCCTACAGGAAGAGAAAGAGACACAACTGGAACTTGAAAAGTTAAAACAAACAAATGCGGTGGAAATCGAGAAAGAGAAGATTAAAATGGAAGCTGAAATTGTACTCAGAAAACTAGAACTATCTTCGAAGGGTCAAAGTGAGGAAGGCAGAAAACCTTCACAGTCGTCACAGAGATTAAAACTGCCATACTTTACGGACCGAGACAACTTGGAATCTTATTTGTCGAGATTCGAAGCATCAGTGAAAGTGTTAGGCATCCCAGAAGCCGAGTATGCTATTAGACTGGGCGAGTATCTTACGGGTAAGGCCCTAGACACCGTGTTTAATTTACCTGTGGAAGAAAGAAACAACTACACTATTTTGCGTCAACGTTTGCTTACGAAGTTCCAACTAACTGAGCATGGATATAGAACAAAGTTTAGACACTTAGGACCAGAGACAAATCAAGATTTCACAGATTTTGTTAACACAGTAAAGAACACATTTAACAAATGGATGGAGCTCGCAGAAGTAGGGAAAGATTTTAATAAATTAGTAGATTTAGTGTTAAGAGACAAAGTATTAGCTTCATGTAATACCAATTTAGTGGCTTTCTTTGAGGAACGTAAGCCAAAGGACATAGACACAATGTCACAGTTAGGGCAAAACTACATGACTGCACATCCTAACGTATCTATTGGGAAACTAATGAGTGAGGAAATAGTCTGTGCAGCGTACACTAAACAGGACCAGATTCCAGTCATCAGACCAAGGGCGAAAAGTGTGGATTCAGCACAAAAAGGTGAGCGGCAAGAACCTCAAGATAATGGTTTAAGAGGAAACAATGTTGGTAGAGTAGGACGGTACCCATATAGAAGAGGGAATTTCCAGAGACGTCCAAACAGTTATGCCGGATGTTGGAATTGTGGGAGCTGGAGACACAAGGCAGCGGAGTGTGACGTGCAGCCAGCCAGTGAGCCAACAAGTAACGCAAGGAAGGAGATCATCTGTTTCAAATGTGGAAAGAAGGAGAATGTCAACCATCAATGTAGGATGAGAGAAACAGAGCACTCAAATGCAGCGCAAGTAATTGAGACACTGAACAATGAAGATTGTAGTGGGTGCAAACCTCTTTTTGAAAAAGACAGTCAGCCAGTCCTAATATGTGGTCATACAGTGAAAGCAGGATCAGCAGTGCATGAAGGAGGAAGTCTGAAGCTGCATCAGGGATTTGTCAATGATAGACCAGCGTTAACAATTAGGGATTCCGGATGTACGTCTATCGGAGTGAAGAAAAGTTTAATAGATCCCTCGGATTATACAGGGAAAAAGATTAGATGCATAACATTCAACGGCACAGTAGAGTTCTACCCATTAGCCATAATAACAGTAAAAACACCATATATCACTGGAAGAGTGACAGCGTGTGTTTTGGATTCACCAGTGGCTGATTTGATCATAGGAAATGTTATAGGAGTTAAAGATTGTACAGAAGAGGAAGTAGTTGATTGGGACCAATAATATAGTGTAAGCAGCAACGAGGTAGTTACTACAAGAGAACCTAAATTAGAGAGTATAGCTGATGTAGAAGAGGCACTTGAAGTAAACATAGGGACTAAAGACAAGGGTAGTACAGTTGAGCAGATGAGAATGGATCCCAAATATAGTGCTAGTGACTCCCAGAGACAAGATACTACTCTGAACAAATGTTTCCAAGGGTGTAGTAGAGTAGAAAATAGTCAGTCAGGGAAGGGTAGATGGTGCTTCGAGAGGAAGAACAATGTTCTCACTCGCCGCTTTTCAGATAGTGGAACTGCACGTGGGCAAGGAGCAGTACCTTTAGCACATAGAGACCGATATACTAGAACAGCTCAGGATAGTGCATGTGCAGGGCACATAGGCATAAGGCGTATGCAGCAGAAAGCAAGGTGCCAGATATATGGGCCAAAATTGAATAAAGAGTTCAGACTAAACAGAGACTCAAGTGTAATGGTGCAATATGCAGATAGGAAAGTTGAGTCAGGTCAAAAGAGTGTTCGCGACATTACTGACCCAGGGCTAGTGATAGCACACAGATGTTGTAATTGTAGAGGTACCATGAGTCATGGGTACATGAAAGGTAGACACAGCATCGACAGGAATCAGAGGAGGGTTAATGCAAGAACAGAACCACCTGATATAGGGTCGGTACACAAATAGTATTGTGTGGTCGTGAAGTAGTAAGAGACCTGCGGGTACACAAACATGGTGTTTTAGATGATATGTTTATTACTATGCCATGTTTTAGTCATGTATTGGGATACAAGAGAGAAAGTTGTTTGTATTGATGTGTGGGGAATATGGGAGTGTACTAGGAACATTTGATATATTATTTAGGGTGGTAGCTAAAGTGAGATGGAGCCATACTTAGGGCTACCCAGGCAATATGTCTGGGTCACATGTTTAGTAAGTTTTAGTCTCCCAATATTTGAAAACGAAGTTTTCTTTTAAGAGGGGGGTGATGACATAAGCCTGGGTCATTGACAGTGAGTTGAGTGACCGGGCATGAGAAAGAATGGATGAAAGTGGGAGACAGTAAAGTGACTGGCCTGGCTAGGAGAGAGACAGTCAGTCCTGAGAAATAATGGGGAAGGTGAGTGTGGACCCCCAGGGGGATGGGGCGAAAGACAGTTGAGTGTTGTGTGAAGGCAGGAGACTGGAAAGGCAGTGAGAGCAGAGACCGACTACGGGTCAGGTCGTCTTAAGACAAGGGAGTTGAGATTTAGACACCGAACGAGTCGGTAGTCGAAGGAGAACTGTGTTGTGTGATTCTCCGAGCTTTGAATGGAGGCCTGAACCCAGAGTGGGTGGCATAGTGAGCAGAGGCTCCGACCCAGTGTGTGGGTCGTATTGTGTGAGATCCTGCCGTGGATAGTAGATGGACTAAATGTCTTGTGGATGTGAGATTCAGGAAGATTATAGAAGGCAGTGATGTGTGCTGATTAACGTGTGAGGAGAATACATATATATCCTGTGGATTTTACATTGATTTCTGGAGATACCAATATGTTATGTGTCCGTGTTCTTTCTGTATTAAAGGATTATGTGCGCCAACTCAATCTTGTTTACTGACTGATGGATGTGTATTACTGGGGTGAGTTGCATTGTGAGACAGTTAGATAGCTCAATTGACACACCAGGAGCATCGTTACCTAGACAACGACCATCGCACGCACTTATCATCGTAAGAACGTCATGTGATATAGTCAAACTGACCAGTGTTGGGGTTGAAACCTCTACCTCAGCATCAGCATGCCTAATATAAGGCCAGGTTGGCCACAGAGCCGCACCGGTGGACACAATAATCTTGCATGTGCTGGGAACCCAGACAGGCAAACACACGCACGACAACATCAGGGGCAGCTACACGCGCACGACAACACCAGGGCAGCTACACACGCACGACAGCTTGTATGACTAACTGTGGTACCTGACATGTCTTTATATCAGTTGTGTATCTGTCTGTTAAACATCAATGGAGCATAGGTCCTTAATAATCTCATCTAACTCTCCTGTACTTTACTACCATCTCACACAACACTCTGCTGTACTTTACTACCATCTCACACCACACCCTCCTGTACTTTACTACTATCTCACATCAAACTCTCCTGCACTTTACTACCATCTCACACCAAACTCTCCTGTACTTTACTACCATCTCACACAACACTCTGCTGTACTTTACTACCATCTCACATCACACTCTGCTGTACTTTACAACCATCTCACTCCAAACTCTCCTGTACTTTACTACCATCTCACACAACACTCTTCTGTACTTTACTACCATCTCACACCAAACTCTCCTGTACTTTATTACCATCTCACACAACACTCTGCTGTACTTTACTACCATCTCACACCAAACTCTCCTGTACTTTACTACCATCTCACACAACACTCTGCTGTACTTTACTACCATCTCACACCAAACTCCCCTGGACTTTACTACCATCTCACACCAAACTCCCCTGGACTTTACTACCATCTCACACCAAACTCCCCTGGACTTTACTACCATCTCACACCAAACTCCCCTGGACTTTACTACCATCTCACACCAAACTCCCCTGGACTTTACTACCATCTCACACCAAACTCCCCTGTACTTTGCTACCATCTCACACCAAACTCTCTTGTACTTTACTATCTCTTGCAGTTTAGCCCAAGTTTTCTCGAAATTATTCATCACTTACCCATATTCGTGTCACCGTGTGTGTGTAAGCATCCATATATGTCTCATGTCTGGAAGGTTTCATGGGAAGGACATTGTAGACATGTTTAGACAGGTTTTCCTCAATGTGTACCGATTCAGCGCCATCGTCTTTTGCACATCTTGATGCACTTAAATTGGTTGTTACTTCTTGTTTAGCGCCATATTTGCGATTGTGTCATTCAGTGTTAGTCTGTCTATTCTAGATTGTTGACATTGCTACATCAGCTCGATTGCAAACCTTGAGGTGGGGGGCTTCACCCTGGGTGATTATGTTATCATGTGCTTGCTGTATTCTCATGATTATTGTAGTGATTATTATACATATGTTTTGTTAACCATGCCAACCATTAAGCATGTCATTAGACAACATGAAACAAGTTTCATGGACAGCACAGACAGGGAAACAAACCTCGCCTAGCCGGCGCCGGCCAGAAGTCTGTAACTGGTGCTGCAATGGTGCTAGTTGTTGCCGTAGTGGCTGTTGTGGTGGCTGGTATCTTGTCCGTTATGGTTGTCGCACCTGAACACGGAGTGCATCTAAAGCGATTTTTCCCGGTCTTAATCTGTTGTATTAAAAATAATAATGCGTAATGCAACGAACACAAGAAGTAGAGTTGGTCAAGTTTCTAGAGCGCAATATCAAGTGACAAAATGAACACAAGAAGTAGAGTTGGTCAAGTTTCTAGAGCACAATCTCAAGTGACAAAATGAACACAAGAAGTAGAGTTGATCAAGTTTCTAGAGCACAATCTCAAGTGACAAAATGAACACAAGAAGTAGAGTTGGTCAAGTTTCTAGAGCACAATCTCAAGTGACAAAATTAACACAAGATAAAGAGTTGGTCAAGTTTCTAGAGCACAATCTCAAGTGACAAAATGAACACAAGAAATAGAGTTGGTCAAGTTTCTAGAGCACAATCTCAAGTGACAAAATGAACACAAGAAGTAGAGTTGGTCAAGTTTCTAGAGCGCAATCTCAAGTGACAAAATGAACACAAGAAGTAGAGTAGGTCAAGTTTCTAGAGCAAAATCTCAAGTGACAAAGTGAACACAAGAAGTAGAGTTGGTCAAGTTTCTAGAGCGCAATCTCAAGTGACAAAATGAACACAAGAAATAGAGTTGGTCAAGTTTCTAGAGCACAATCTCAAGTGACAAAATGGACACAAGAAGTAGAGTTGGTTAAGTTTCAAGAGAGCAATCTCAAGTGAAAAAATGAACATAAGAAGTAGCGTTGGTCAAGTTTCTAGAATGCAATCTCAAGTGACAAAATGAACACAAGTAGAGGTGGTACATTTTCTAGAACGCAATCTCAAGTGACAAAAAGAACTTGCAGCCAGGGCTTTCGTCGGCACGCCCTCAATAAACAATCACTGATATATCTATAGCCGAACTCCGTGGCGAAGGAATTGCGGAGGCGGTTTGTAATCCCGTATACCACGTTCGAAACATAACTGCATGCGATTGGCAGCAGACCGCGTTGCGTTGGATTCGCATTGGTATCGGTGGCGGTCGTTCAGAAAGCAATGGCAAACTAATGAACGTAAACTTGCCAAGAAAGAAATGCTGGTTTGACTGCGATGTCCTGTAAAAAGGATATTTAAAAAACTGGGCTCGTCGCCTCCCAAAGTGAGTGAAAAACTGGTCACGTGTACCTCCGTGCATTCAGGCGTACAACGTGTGATGGGCATAGCCCGTCACAGACCCACAACACGTGATCTTCCTAGCCCGTCACAGACCCACGACACGTGATTTTCCTAGCCCGTCACAGACCCACAACACGTGTTCTTCCTAGCCAGTCACAGACCCACAACACGTGTTCTTCCTAGCCCGTCACAGACTCACAACACGTGTTCCTCCGTACATTCAGGCGTACAACGTGTGATGGGCATAGCCCGTCACAGACCCACGACACGTGTTACTCCGTGCATTCAGGCGTACAACGTGTGATGGTCTCCCGTGTGTTGCCGGAGCCCATAAGGGAAGCAAAGAATAGCAACACTGTAGCCTACCATGCATGTCGTAAGAGGCGACTAAGGAAGCTTGATGGTTCCGTCGCCCTGCTACTGAGTGAGTGCGTGGCGCGACACTGTGAGCTGTGAGTTTCGTGTGAAATGCTTTTGAATCTGCCCAAGTTCTTATTTTTGGAACGTGACTGCATGTTCGGAGAGATGGCAGGTGGCTATGTCCCAGAGTTGACCAGTTTTTGTCTTATGCAGAAATGCGTGGCTGCTGGGCTTCTGGTTGACTGCCACTGCCGTCGGTGATGAACTGTATGTTCGTGACTGTGTAGGTGAACATCTAGGAAACATTCAGATAGGAAAATTACTGCCGATTCCATCAGAGATGAATTGGGTGTTTCGTGGGGGACTGGTGTGTTGACATTCTGGCGGCGGCATTATGCACAGTGTATCTGTGCGGGCTGTTGTTTGTCGAGACTCCTGTCTTTTCCACTTTTCACATTGGGCAGCGGGGAGCGTTTTGTGTGATATTCACTGGCACAGGAACGGAGCATAATGGGGACGACCCGTTGCTGTGAAGTTGGAACTGAGACTAACTAACTAACTAACGTGTGATGGTTCTAGCCCTTCACAGACCCACAACACGTGTTCCTCCGTGCATTCAGGCGCACAACGTGTGATGGTCCTAGCCCGTCACAGAACCACAACACGTGATCGTCCTAGCCCGTCACAGAACCACGACACGTGACCTTCCTAACCCGTCACAGAACCACAACACGTGATCTTCCTAGCCCGTCACAGACCCACGACACGTGATCTTCCTAGCCCGTCACAGAACCACAACACGTGATCTTCCTAGCCCGTCACAGAACCACAACACGTGATCTTCCTAGCCCGTCACAGACCCACAACACGTGATCTTCCTAGCCCGTCACAGAACCACAACAGGACATTTGTTGTTATTCTGTCATGTACCAGTCTGTGGACGTGCTGTTGCATGAAAACATGCTGACAAATATGTATTTATTGAGATAAGAAGCACAAACACATTTTATTCTTGATTAAAGACAACAAGTATCGGATGACGCACTCCAGAAAGTCAAGTCAGGATAGTGACAGCAAGGCGGAGCTAGATGAGCTTAGAGTACGTGTTGTATCAAGAGTATTACTGGTATCGACAAATGAACACGTTGCTATAGTCTGTTTATTTTTTTCTGCCCCAATATAAAATTCCATATCTCAGTAACCAACTGAGGGAAAAATTATGAGATTTAGCATATAACCTTATCATTATGTCCACCTGTCAGGGTCTTAAACTTGGCTCGCTAACCTAACACATGTGAGACAGTACAAGTACAACGTGATTTGACGTAAGACTCAACGACACACCGTTCAATGGATTTATTCACAGATCAAATACATTACGATGATCACAACAATATATACTTGATACTTCAATACACTTACATCCACAATACAGCTCACAAGTCTAACTCTCAAGATGTCCAGACACTCGACTTTCAGCACAGAAAACCACACAACGCCTTTCTCTCATCATGCGTCCGTCCAAGTCCGTGTCCCAGAGCTGTCTGCCGCTAGTTCGCAACTTGCCTCCCACCTGAGGTGGCTTCACGAGGCATGCGTGCGTCTTGCGTCGTCCTTGTCTGACCGCTGGTCGCTCGTCAGCCAGCAATCTTGCAGGCAGGTAACTACCACTCGCCTGGCGGCGTAACGAAGTTGCTGCATCCCTGCTGGGAGCTAAGTCGCCTGGCGGGCGTAACGATGTCACTGCATCACTGTACCCTTTCTGGACTCTGACACCACCCAACAAAATTTTTTTTTTGTTCTGGAGAATGTACAGCAGATTTCAATGTTTGTTTATATGCGGTATATAATTTACGGCTCAGAGATTAAGTCCATAATTTTAAAAATATTAAAGCTTCACCAAGACACATCCGCGCTTTTTTAAAAATTGTCTCGGTTTTCGTTTTGGCACAAACTGCGCGCAGTTAAATTGGATTGTTCAGAGGTGTCTTCAGTGTGGGTTCTTTCATAAAACGTGATTATATAAATAAATATATAAGTAAATCTTACCATTAATATAATATTAATAGCTAATATTTGAATGTGTGAATATTGTTCAATGGGATTGAATATGAAATTGTGTACACTTCAAAGCATCGCTATGAAGTTGTACACATATTTGTGTCAAGAAGCTGATCGCAGGAAACTGTTTCACACTGTTACAAATCCTGAAAACAGAACAGTGCATACATTGGGTTTGAGTAAACGGTCATTTCGTCGATGGGTGCAAGAATCTGGAATGAAACCAACACGCGATAAGCAAACAGTAGGTAGAAAGGCAATTGTAGACAGCTTTGACAAGGATGTCATCAGGCGAGTTATTATAAAAATGATGGATGCCAAAGAAACAGTGACTTAAGAAAACTGAGGTTTGGTTGAGAAAGAACAATAACATAGAGCTATCCAAAACAACTTTGTGGCAAATTATAAAGACATTAGGCTTCACTTTTAGAAATTACAAGAGAGGTAGAAATACCGCATTTAGGAGCCATGAGAAGCAGATACCTACGTGAAATAAGGGAAATGCGCAAAGAAAATTATGACATAGTGAATTTGGATGAGACGTGGATCAATGCGCACCACACAAGTGATAAGCAATGGCAATCAGTGGATGGAAAGATAAAACGTTATGTGCGTTTGGTCATAGCCTATGCTGGTAGTACTCATAATGGCTTACTACAGAATGCTGGGCTCTTGTTCGTATCAAAGCACACAGACAATCGGGATTATCATAATGAGATGAATGGTAATGTATTTAGAGATTTAGCTCGAGAATACAGTACTTCCATCCCTTGAGAGACCGTCTTGTCTAATCATGGACAATGCATCATATCAAAATGTTGTTGTCCAAGAAGACAAAATACCTACGGCATCGGGCACAAAGGAAGCAATAAAGATATGGCTCCGGAGGGAAAATATACTATTTCCAGAAACATATTTCAAGCTACAGTTGTTGTCCCTTGTAAAACCGGCGCAAAAAAGCAAGAAATATCAAATCGACAATTTGATGGAAGAGCATGGCCATAGGTGCTTGAGACTTCCGCCGTATCATTCTCATTTAAACCCTATAGAACTTGTGTGGGCTAAAATTAAAGGGCAGGTGGCAGCAACCAATACTACATTTAAATTGTCTGACGTCAAGATACTAACCCAGTCCGCGCTATTAAATATTGATAAAAGTTACTGGAAAAATGTGAGGACCATGTGTTGAAAGAGGAAGAGGACTATTGAAGAAAGGATGGATTGAATGTTATGCAACCGAGAGCAATCATCAACCTACTGGAATCGTCTGACACAGATTAAGGTCTGAGCAGATCGCAGACATTAATCTACGTGCACACTTGCTTGAATGTTTTGCTCCAACTATTCAGACGAATTGCAGGCCCTAAACATTACAGCATCAGCATAATGTCAATGGCAACAGTTTGTATTCCACAGTGATGAATTTTCAATTCCGCAAGCCCTCAGCGGTGACAAACAACAGGTATTGAGAAAAAAAAAAAACAACCACACTAAACGCATTGAATACCAACAGAAGAGTAATATTGCGGTGGAAACTGACATATTGTGGCATAACAAGAAACGTAAGAGCAAACACGTTGTCAAATTGGGGGACAACACACGTCCATACGAATCAATCTATAAACTTCAATGAAAAGAGGACCAATATCTTGGTCGTTAAGAAGAAAGCCCACTACAGAGACACTGACAACTATTTTCATAGTGCAAAACAAGTAATCATGTTCCGTCTCTGAACGGTAAACAGCAGAGTAGACAATATATCACGAAGACTCAAAGTGGGTCTGTCACCCATGTGTACATGTGAACAAACCACACAGACAGCTGAACAGATCCTTAAAAATTGAAACATGATGACTAAATTGCGTTATCATTTCTGGTCACTCCATACGCACATTAACGCACAGTTATTTGGAAGTTTTCACGAACTCAATATAAAAAGCTAACATGAACATTATTAACCAGCAGCTGAAGACACAAGAAGGAAATTAAAAATAAGTTAAGAAATATATTCTTTCTACTTTCCTGTCAATTTACAAATTATTCACCCAATGCCTCTGTAAATTCTGTCTTTACTAATATTACACATTGCACCCCTCTCGGGATTCTCCGTGGTGAAGTGGTCAAACCGTTTGACTCGGGCTCCGAAGGTTGTATGTTCGATTCCGGGCCGCGTCCTTCATTTCACGAGTGTATTTTTTTCGGAGACTCCCGAGGGTCGTCGCTGGAGCTACAGAGTTAGTGCTTTGTGCGACGCTTCCACGCTGCGGAAAGAGACTGAGTCATATGGGATAAAAACCCGGTGCAATGCAGTCGACCCTGTCGACTTTTAAGCTACTTCTTTTACTGCACCCACTCCCATACGAATCCGGATACGCCTTGTGTCGTCATCTGAATTGGCGGGACATACATTACTGTAAAAACAAGTTTGTTAGCGAGAAATCACTAGTTTTTCACCAAAACATCAAAGAAATGTTGCCGCTTTCGATGATTTAAGTTGCTTTTGGACCTATCAAAGACATATTCTTTGGGTGGGGGTAAATATAAGACGGCAGGAAAAATTTCATAATGATGCAACAGACAGTTTTCAAAATAATTTATCGTGAATGACGTGATTCATTTCTGGGCATACTATAGATACCAGCCACTGCAACACGGCGGGAAACCAGGGAGCAGATCGTCTGGCAAAGCTGGCCAGATTTCTAGGACAACATGACGTCAGCAGAACTGAAGACACAGCAGCCAGTGTAACGGTTAGGACGTTACGCTGACAATGGTATGCGCCATACTGGACCAGGATTCGATGCCTGCTCTAATCTTTCACTACGAGAGGAACAGATTGGCACTGGAGCACACATACATCTAATGTAATGGTCCAAGCATTTCACATACTCACAGCTAAGGGTACGTTTTATTTTTAAAACACACAGCAAAAACTTCTATACAAGCTTCTTATGGAGGAGTAGAACGCCATTCAAACGATGTGACAAATTCTGATAGTCATCAGTTTTCAATTGTTAGAATGCGAACTGAACACAAGTTAGAAATAGCATTACATCCCAAGCTCACGGCAGGTTGGTCAGATCTCCTTTGTGGGGGGAGGGGGGGGGGAGGAGGGGATTGTTCTTATGACGGCCAGAAACCTTCCATCTCCTGGCCAGCTTACAACAATAAACTTGAACAGGAAACCAACCAACCTCATCTCGTCAAATACTCCACGGAGGTGTGCTTTTATTATAGACATAGTCCGACTTTATGAAGACACATAAAGGGTGTAGCATAGGTGGGAGCGCAAGCGCAATTGAAATACCACTACTTGTATCGTTTCTTTACTTATTCAGTCAAGCGGGGAGATTTGAACGCAACGGACGAGCATTATCTCCGGCGGGCGATTCCCACTGGTCGCGGGATCCGCGCAGTATCTGACGGTAGTACACGCTTTTATAGGTCCAGACACTTAGGATGACAGATTACAAGCTCATACCGGTCCAGACATTTGGCATGATGGCACTCAGCTGAGGGAATGGCTGAACGCCTCTAAGTCAAATCCCCCGGATGTGAGGGCCTGGCCGCCACCTACCTCCTGGTCTTGGAGTTTTGATGCTGAGCCGCCAGCGTCTGCAGCCTACCTTGTTCCAGATGTACTGGTCATCCTTTCCTCTGGAGATAACAAGGTAAGGCCGAGAGAGGGATCATGCTGCATGGGCATCACATGTTCTCTGATTTAATGCCCAGGCATTGGGCTTTGGAATTCTAGCTCTAGTTCCAATTCACATACGTTTGTCTGCAAAGACGGCAAGGTGCCACTTACTTACCCTGGTGGGGGTTTCGGTGAGATCACACAGGAAGAAGAAAACGGATAAATGTGTCTGGTTCTGTGAACTCTCTCACATGTGTCGTCACCATCAGGCTAGTCTGTCATTAGAGCGGAGAGAACATCGTCCGATCATGTGACGTGACTGTCCCATAATTCTCTCCCGCTGAGCCGCATATCCTTGCATGCGTGTGCCTGTGGGTGGGTGTAACTTGACAGTTCCTTTTGCTCCCCCCCCCCCGTGAATTCTACCCTCTAGTTTTTTAAGAAGTAGACCTCTTTCTCCCCCCCCCCCCCGCCTTCTATTTCCTCCTCCTCCCCCGTCTTCTTCTGTCTGTCACCTCCCAGTGGAGCGTGGATACCCCAGCCAGCTCACGCCAAGCGCGTTGTAGATTTGTTCATGATTGGTTGCATGGCGCAGTTACAGTTTTCTTCGAGCTGAGTGAGGTAGTTAGTCTCACGTCAACCCTGCTTGGTTGCCTCCTACGACATGCATGGTAGACTAGCGTTAATACTGAGGTAGACTATCTATGACTCATGTTGTGGCCACACTAGTATCTACCGGGTGTTTGTAAAGCCTCACTACACTTTGTATGTGGAACAAATTTGGAAAATTAAGTACATGACGTCATAAAAACGTGTTCCACAGTCCATCGTGAAGCAATATACAGTGAAAGGCTGTCGTCTGCTGGAGTAATTCTTTGCACTCCAAGCAGAATGGTTTTATCAGCGGAAGAAATAATTGTTTTTGGTTGATCAAGTGTTTCGAAATGGCGGACGATAAACACGGATGGTTGTTCAAAGATTTATAGCAAGATTTCCCGATAAACTAACCCCCCCCCCCTCCCCTCTTTCCCATTGCATTACAGTTAGAAATTTATTGAATAAGTTTCTTGCTACGGGATATGTGGAAGATGCTCTGCGATCTGGAAGGCCTGCTGCGCCTGTAAAAAATGTCTAGATATCCAAGACAGAATCCTGGAAAGTCCAAGGAAGTCCTTAAGGACAATGTTGCAACAAGTGGATGTATCAGTGAGCGCAGTGCACATAATTCTTAAACAACGATGAAATTGTCACCCGTACCGGATTTCTGTTGTGTCTGAACTAAAAGAGTGTGATAATCAATCCAGAGGACTTCCAGTCCCCAACATGGCGGTTAGGCATTGAACCGTAAAGGCCTCTGGTGTATTCACGCTTGTGGCTACGGTTTGCCTTCACATGTTCCTCATGGAGTTTTAGTACGTGGTTCCGTCGCCCTGCTACTGAATGAGTGTGTGGCGCGACACTGTGAGCTGTGAAATTCGTGTGGAATGCTTTTACATCTGTCCGCTGTTGTTTGCACAGTGAACTGCATGTTCGGAACAATGGCTACCAGCTGTTGCTGAATTGACTGGTTTGCCTTTTCCGTTCACGAATGCATTTTTCAGGAGACTCCTGAAAATCGTCGCTGGAGCTACGGAGTTCGTGCTTTGTGCGGCGCTTTCGGTGGGTCGCCCCGCGGAAAGAGACCAAACCATGTGAGATAAAACCCGGGTCAATAAAGTCTTTCTGGTGACTGCCGATTCCATCGACGACGAACTGTAATTTTCGTGGAGGACTTTTGTGCTGACATTCTGACACAGTGTACCTGTGCGGACTGTTGGCTTGCCGAGACTCCTGTCTGTTCCACTTTTCACAATGGGCAGTGAGGAGCATTTTGTGATATTCACTGGCACAGGAACGGAGCATAATGGGGACTACCCGTTGCCGTGAAGTTGGAACTGAGACTAACTAACTAACTAGCTAATCAATCTAGAGTCACCTACTCCACGTGGTTTCAAGAATTTTTTGCTAAAGAAGACAAGAGTCACTTCTCGATGTTACATTATTCTCTAATGAGGCATGATTTTCTTTATCTGGATACTTTAATAGCCAAAATAATCGTATTTGGAGCACTTTTCATCCCTATGTATTTCATGAAGCGCCCCTACACGATGAGAAAACTGGGGTATGGTGTGCCGTCAGTAGAACACGTTTTATTGGACATGTTTTCTTCAACAACACTGTAAACGCCGATCGGTACTATGCTGGCAATCTGGAACCATATTTAGAACAGCTGAATGAACGTGAAACTGAAGAAGCGTGGTTCCAGCAAGATGGCGCAACTGTACACATAGCTAGAGCATCATTATGTTTTGGAACACATTTTCGCAACTCGCATAATATCACGTGGAATCTGGCCTGCTCGTTCTCCAAATCTAACCCCATTAGATAATTATATATGGAGTTTCTTGAAAGGAAATGTTTAAAAAAATAATGTACGCACAATTGAGGATCTGAAAGAAGCAATCAGAATTACCATTCAAGAAATAACAACAGACACGTTGCAGAAGATATTCGACAATGTGTAGAGACGTGTACAGTCATGTCTTGAAGCCTGTGGTGTACATTTCCAACACCTGTTATAATGAATACTTCATTGGTACTTCCAAGCCTCCCCACGGCAGCCTTAGACCATAGCAGTGACTATTGTAACTATTTTAATGAAATATTTAGCACATGTTTCGATAACGTCATATACTTCATTTTTTAAATGTGTTCTACATACTAAGTGTAGTTTGATTTTACAATATTGGCACCTTTCCGTCTTGACAGACGATAGTTTGGTACATTGTGCTTCAAAAAGGCTTAATAACTATGACCCATGGCGGTGGCGAGTGTGGCTGGTAAGGCCAGTTCTTGCTGCAAATGTTTGCCCACAGTAGATGCATGTGAAAACATGGTCATTTCCACCATTTTGCACCATCTTACGTCTCTCACGCTCTGTGTGTGCTTTATCTGCAATCATTTTCTCCTTTGTCTTTATTCCATTTCTGATAGTTGCCCTCCGTTCAGCGGCGACTTGCTCCCAATGTGCATTATCAATGCCTGTATTAATCATTTCCCACTTACACACATCTTTGTATCGTAGTAGAGGCCGACCCTGAGATCTCCTACCCGTCTGTAATTCACCAAAAAAGATGTCCTTTGGTATTCTACCATCATCCATCTTCCTAACATGTCCTATCCATCTAAGTCTACGAAGACTGAGCATGGAATACACCGTCACACAACCTGATCTTTCCAATACTTCAGTATTTGTGATTTTGTCTTGCCACTTAATACCAAGTATTCTTCGCAGACACCGCATATGAAAGCTGTTTAAACGTTTCTTTTGGCGTGAGTAAGTTGTCTAGGTTTCACTGCCATAAAGAAGAGTACTAAGGACACAGGCTTGGTAGACGAGGACTTTTTTTTTTGGCAGTAAGCTTCCTGTTCTCCCAGACTCTTTTTG
This sequence comes from Cepaea hortensis, assembly GCA_963921405.1. NCBI lineage: Eukaryota > Metazoa > Mollusca > Gastropoda > Stylommatophora > Helicidae > Cepaea > Cepaea hortensis. The sequence continues at coordinate 71,811,251 of OY992882.1, forward strand.
CTAACATGTTCATTGTTGTTGCTGCCTTGCCAATCCTGATGTTGATTTCCTGATCGAGGGATAATTTGCTATTTACCTCTGTTCCTAGATATGTAAAATGGTCTACTATCTCCAGTTCGGCGTCGTCAATAAAGATTGATGGTACACCATGTGCACCTTGTGACATAATCTGTGTCTTCTTTTTGTTAATTGTTAAACCAAATTCAGAACAAGCATTGGAGAATGCAGATAGTAGATGTTGTAATTCTTCCTCAGAGTGGGTCGTAATCGCAGCATCATCCGCAAAAAGCAAATCTCTGATTAGTACCCTCCTAATTTTGGTCTTGGCCTTCAATCTCTGAGCATTATAGAGGCCACCATCTGAGCGTGAGTGAATGTATATACCGTCATCCTGATCACGAAAGGCATATTTCAGTAGAAGTGAAAAGTATATCCCAAAGAGGGTGGGGGTTAGTACACAACCTTGCTTAACTCCACTCTTGATTTCAAACTCTTCTGAAGCTGAGCCATCAAACTTGATTATACCCTTCATGCCAGTGTGGAACGATTCCACGATGGACAGAAGAGTTGGTGGGCAGCCAATCTTCTTTAGTGCTTTGAACAGACCCTCACGACTGACCAAATCGAATGCTTTTGTGAGGTCGATGAAGGCAATAAACAGTGGCTGATTTTGTTCCCGGCATTTTTCTTGCATCTGTCGAAATGAGAATATCATATCAATGGTAGACCGGTTCTGACGGAAGCCGCACTGTGATTCGGGGTAGACTTGATCTCCCAGGACTTGAAGTCTGCGCAGAACAATTCTGGCAAATACTTTCCCAACAATGCACAGAAGTGAGATACCCCTATAGTTGTTACAGTCGCTCCGATCGCCCTTGTTCTTGTGCAGCGTTATGATGTTTGAATCTTTGAAATCCTGTGGGACTTGTACTTCTCGCCAGCATAGCTCTATGAGCTGGTGGATCTGTAGAGTGAGTGTGTCTTGCCCACTCCTGATTACCTCTATTGGAATCCCATCCTTACCTGGAGCCTTGCCAGACGCAAGTTCATTTATAGCACACTTAACTTCTGTTATGGTGGGAAGTGTGTCTAGGTGGTGAAGAGTTGGCAGGGCCTCTTTGTCGTTGAGGGCATCATCCGCTAGCTTGGTCGCACTTGAGTAAAGCTCTAAATAGTGCTCGACCCATCTATCCATCTGCTGTTTCTTATCAGTGATGATTTCTCCAGTCAAGGTTTTCAGCGGTGCACTTCTTTTGATCATTGGACCACAGGCTTTCTTTATCCCTTCATACATGCTTCTGATGTTTCCCTTATCACTTGCGATTTGAATGGACTCACATAACTTGATCTAATAGTCATTCGCACACTGCCTGGCAGCCTTTTGCACATCCTTTCTTGCTTGCTTCAGCTCACTCAGAGTGTTACGCGTTGGTCTTTCCTTGTTTCTTAAGAGAGCTATCTTCTTTTTATCAATCAAGGGCTGCAGTATCTGGCTGTTTGCCGCAAACCAGTCCTGCCTCTTATGATCCACAGTGCCGTAAACCCCTACCGCTGTTTTATAAATAGTTTCCTTAAGTTTACTCCATTTATCATTTACTATACAATTTTCTGATGTATCAGTGAAAGCGTCTTCAAGTTGCTGTTGAAATTCAAAGCACTTTCCAGGATCGTGAGTGTTAATAATATTAATCCTGGGGCTAGATTTGTGTTTAGCTGTGTAGATTATCTTTGGTCTCAGTCTAACCCTTGCAACAACCAAAGAATGATCCGTATCATAGACAGCACTGTGGTAACTTCGAGTTAATGATGTATGGTTCAGATGTTGTCTCCGTGTGATAATGAAGTCCAGCTGATGCCAATGGCCGGATCTTGGGTGTTTCCATTTGACCTTATGCAGCTCTTTTGTTTTAAAAAAGGAGTTTGTAATACATAGGTCATTTCTAGTGCAATGCTCCAGCAGCCTTTGCCCATTTTCATTCATGCGACCGATGTTGTATTTTCCAAGACACACTGGCCATGAACTCGAGTCCTTGCCCACACGAGCATTGAAATCACCGAGCATATAAATGTAGTCGGATTTTGGAACTGCTTTGATCACAGAGTCTAGCTGCTCATAGAACGTATCCTTCACATCATCAGAGGAAGCGAGTGTCGGTGCATATGCAGTGATAATGGTGGCAAATCCACAAGAGGTTGCCAAGCGCAGGGATAATAACCTTTCATTACCTCCAGCTGGGATATCAATCATTCACAGTAGCGAATTCTTCACTGCAAAGCCCACACCATGTTGCCTTTTTTCTGCCTGCCCTCTACCCTTCCAAAAAAAAAGGTGTAATTGTTTTCCCTGAGTGACCCTTCCTCAGCGAGGCGAGTCTCCTGCAGGCCAGCAATATCAATGTTAAGACGATTGAGTTCAGCATCAATCACAGCCGTTTTTCTCACATCGTCAATATTTGTCAAGTCAGTGGAAAATCCTGGACACATGGTTCTTACGTTCCAGGTTGCAAGCCGTAGCTTGAGGTTTTTATTATTCTTTTTATTAGTACCTGGTGCATTGGTTTTACAGCCTGCGATTAAGATTTTGTCCTAGCCCCAAGCACCCATTGAAGCAGGCAGGCTGTGGCGGATCAGCACCCAATTGGCCGGGGGCTGCCCAGCTTGAGGCGGGCGGTAGCTGATCAGTGACACCTGTAGGTGTCTCCCACCATCAGAGGCAACGCGTGGCGCCCCATGTCTACGTCAAATGACAAGGACTTATAACTCGTAACAGTTGCCTCTCGCTTTGATTCAGAGACCGGTTAAGACCAGGGATGGAGTTTTTGCCTCTCTATAGCACAAAGCCTGGGCTAAAATAAACAAACCATCTGTTGCCCATGCAGCATGATCCCTCTCTCGGCCTGCCTAGTTCACTCCAGAGGAAAGGTAACACCTCTACATCTGGAACAAGACAAGCTGCAGAAGCTGCCGGATCAGCAAAGCAATGCTCTAACTGTCCGCCTGTCGGAGCTTCGATCCTAGACCAGCTGCCAACCAAGGCTTAGGGCCTGGTCTGCCCTGCCATGGCTATTCTGTCTTTGGGTTGCATTTCCTCGCACCAGGATAAGGCTTGTACCCTCCCAATTGCGCTCTTCCGACCGAAGCCGTTGGCACAATGTGGGGTGTCGGGTTTGGTAAGCGCCGCCCAACATTCGGCGCTGACAGAAAGCAGATAGTATCGTCTACTGTCATACGGTAGCTCATACATATGTGACTAAGACCTGACTACACATAGGTCATATGTAGTGTAGTTTGATTTTAGAAACACCCGGTAATATAATTTTCAATTGTTTTCTACTTTCCTCGGTGTGAGCTCATTTGCCATCACTTGTGTTCGGCTCACTGTTTGCACTCTGTGGTAACACTAAGTCTTTCATGGTTCCCAAGTTGTTATCAACCTTTTCATGTGCTTTTCAAACAATGTAACTGTTCTCACGTACATTTGATACGCTCTCCGCGAATGTTCATTGCATGAAGTCAGACACTGGCATTGTCCACTGGCATATGTCCTTCAGTTTATCTGCTTGCTTTCCTTACACCACATGGACACTCATACATGCACATACATACATCACACACACACATACACACATGCAATATACACATATGCACATATATGAATGCATACATCCATACAGACAGACAGACAGACACACAAATGCATTCACACACACACACACACACACACACACACACACACACATACACACATACACACACACACATACAGACACACACACACACACACACACATTGACGTTTTATGTAGTAAAGTGTCAGAAGTGACTTCCGTAATGTTTTTACATTGATTCCACAGTTATGTTTCCTGACAGATGACATGTATCCCGTGAATGCTAGACTCCATCAATCTGTTCTCTAGCTGGGTAGTTTTGTGTGTTCTTAATCATCAAATTCATGTTCCGGTCGTCTCATTCCTGATAGTCAGCCATTTTGAAACAGCTTTGACTTCGTTATTTCTCAAATAAGACAGGAGAACTGCAGTATTGTATTAACTCCCCTCCAAGTTACAACAACAACATCGACAACAGTGACAACAATAACAACAACAACAACAACAACAACAACAAACAACAACAACCTTTTTGTCGGAGAATCCCTGCCCCTTCTTGCTGCAGCAGGATTCTATGCTGAAATACTTGTCCGCTCGTAAGATACCGCCACATTTATTTTTTTTCTTCAGTCTTCGAAAGCAAAAAAAGCGAGCTGAAAATGACGCAGAAAGCCATTAATACAATTTCAGCAATTCACACCACATGTGACTAAAATAACATCACATACAACAAACATGACTAAAGTATACAACAAACATGACTAAAATAACAACACATACAACAAACATGACTAAAGTAACAACATATACAACAAACATGACAACAGTATACACAACAAACATGACTAAAATAACATCACATACAACAAACATGACTAAAGTATACAACAAACATGACTAAAATAACAACACATACAACAAACATGACTAAAGTAACAACACATACAACAAACATGTCTAAAGTAACAACACATCACCAAACATGACTAACATAAAAGCGAATACAAGAAAAATGACTAAACTAATAGCATATACAACAAACATGACTAAAGTACATACAGCAAAAATGACTACAACAACGCTACACAACACAACAAACAGAAAAAGTGGCACTGGCGCATTACAGAGATTATTATAGCTCGATCTGGGTATGGTCCAGTGCTGCAATATGCACTCACAAGTAAAGATTGTCACGTTTCAGGACAAGTCTTCTTCAGTCCAGAGTCTGACACACAAATACATTCATTATAAACTGTTGCTTTCACGACAGATTCTGCTCATTCCTAATGGGTGTGTGCCGATGCGTGCATGTGCGCGCGCGTGTCTGAGCAATGAAGAGAGAATTAAAATTGGAAAAAATGTTCCTACTTACCTCAGAATTCTGAGCTGTGTATAGCCCCGAATATCACTCCCTCGGTTGGGTATAAAAGAAGACAACAGCGATATTCGGGGCTATACACAGCTCGGAATTATGAGGTGAGTAGGAACATTTTTTTTTTCCAATTTTAATTTTCTCTTCATTGCTTTCATTCTTTCATCTTTTTATTCTTCTCGTCCTGTCGTCACGTTTTAATGCAGTCACAGGAGATCTCCGCGACTATATGTTGTGTTTTGTGAATGTGTTTGTTTGCTGATGAAGACTAATCGCCGCAACGTCCTGTATGTGTCGTAATTCTGTTATGTAAAGCTGCACTACTTTGAGCCAACTACGAGTATTGAATATGTGTAAACAAAAGAAGAGTTAAGGGCCCTTGTCCAAACCCGAAGCGTGCTGGCTAACTGGTCTCAGTAGCATGTTATCACCGACCAATCTGACCTCGATAGGTGATGTCAGTAGCACACCAGTAGCCTTTCCTTCCCAGAACATATTCTGGTACACACTCGAGGCTGGGAGCCCAGATAATTACAGAAGTTCTCCATTACACATGTGTAACTGAGTGTAAATAATGATGGACATCAGAACCACACATCCAAGTCGTTCGGCTGACCTGTGGCTGTAAGTGGCCGGGTGGCTCGAACCAAGGACGTCCAGAGGGCCTGATTTGTGACATCTATAAACAATGTTCACATTAACATCATCGCTAGGCATTCCCTGCCGCACTCACTGTTTATTAGACCTGATGTGTGTGCGCGTGCTTGTGTGTAGACTGTTCCCCTCCATGCGACTCTGTATCTCATGATAAAACAGCATTTATTTTTATTTTTTTAAAGTTCATAAATAACATTGGATATGTTGTATCTCATCTTCATGCTGCCTTCAAATTGGCGTATGCATTCATGTCTCTCTTTAGATCTTGGACTTTGGTGTTCTGGATCAACACTGCTGATTATATTCTTCCATAACACAGTCTATATCAGTCCAACATCATTGCTCTGGGACTGCCCCTGCCTTTTCCACCGCTGATTTTTCCTGTCGTAACGATGTTTTGCAATGCCTTTCGTCCTATTACATGAACAAAAAAAGCTGTTTGTCTCCTTCTTATTGTTGTATATCGTGTTCTACTTTCATTAACCTCTTCCATGTATATACTGATAGCTAATCTGGCAGTTCCAGGGATTCACAACATTTGCCTCAGGAACCACATCTCTGTTGTTTCTAAGCTCTTCCAGACTTGTTCATTCACGTTCCCTGATTCACGGTCATACAACAAAACAAGTTCTACGTAATATTTCAGCGTAGAATGTTTGTATTACAACACGCAACTTATATTCCTGGTCTCCCTGTGATATCTCTCATTACACGTTTTATAGGTAGTCATAATTTGATATCAGAATGTAGAATACTAGGAAACTCCAGAGGTCATTTAAGCAATGTATTTATACATACAGATACAATGAGCGAGAAAACGGGAACCATCATCATCATCATTATCATCTTTCAAGTTTACCGTCAATCGTCGTGGGAAAAAATAATTAGAACTCCAGCAGTAGTAACGGGGGAGGGGGGGGGGGGGGGGGTAATCAAGTATGAAATAAGGATCCGATCCTTGGAGATGACGTCATATTTTACTATATGAAGAGTATGGATCCTACGCTCTGACGTCACAAACCGAATCCTTATTTTTGAAAAATTGGCGGGGTTTTTGGTACTTCCGGTGTCATTTCCGGTTGTTATTGGTACTTCCGGTTGACTTCTTCCGGTCCATGGTGTGTGTCCTCAACACCGCCCCCTCCCCAGCTCCCCCGACCGCCCCGGGACCGCTCGAAGACAGCGAGGCAAGCCCCGGGCATGTGGAATACGTATATGCATAAGTAGACCAATTATGCACCAGGCACCCGGGTTCGAGTCCCAGTGTGTGTCTCTGTGTGTGCACGGGATATGCCGATGTGAGGGAATGGGACCCTACTCTGGATATTAGCCTTTTCCCCCAGAGGGAGGCCATCAAAATTCACATCAAAATGCGAATAATGTTGCAAATGAGGTCTTTAACTAAACCAAGGGCTGTATTGGGCAATACTACACTTTGATCTGAGCCAAGAGACCAAAATGATTCGACCAAATGAGACAAAACTCCCGTTACAACATTAGGAAATAGCCTGACGCCAGATTATGCTATATAAATACTAGTAATGAGCAATAAATCATAAATAATAAACGTAATAACCCATAGAAAGTGATTAATTCTAGAGAAAATAACATTAAAGATAAGTCTCAAACTTATACATTAAATTGAAATAACAAATATAGTAAATTGTGCAAAATAATCATAAAAATTATTGTTTTAAAAACGTGAGTTATTTCCCTTTGCGTATTTTGGAAATAAATGTGTCCCCTAATGTCTCCAGCAATCATCGTTTTCATATAACTGAGAAGCGGTAATGGAAAGTAGATCGCGTTAGAATTAACTCACGGTAATGAAATTTGGAATATAGCGGTTTTAAATGGCGCTAAATTGCGTGAGCACATCGCCGAAAGTGTAAACAAATATTCTAAGACACTTTGCTTTGGGGTCAATGAAGTAATCACATGAAAAATGTGCGTAAATGTTAACACAAAACTACAATTTATGTCAGAAATTGTACATCTCGAAGGGCAAAACCTGTCGGTATGCGTGGATTTTGACAAATCTGTTTTAGTTTGCAGTAATCTAGCAAGAGCATTTAAAATTATGCACCTGATAGTGATAAAAGAGACGTGTTATACAGAAATCAATATCACACCAGCCGGGTATCTTGTAAAAGTAAAAAGAGGTCTTACGTGCCATTAATCACATGTGCGTGAGTCCATTCCGATATTTTGACATAATTAGCACATATGTGTAAATGGTAGTAGTACGGGATGGCGCCCCAGAACCCGAAATAATTTCTTATATCGCTTATGTGTCGCCATAAAAAGCATTAAGAAGCTGAATTTTCAAATCTCATGCGGTAGGATACATAACTACTTCCGGTTTTGTATATGTAAAAAGATAAACTTTAATTATAAAAAAGAAATATTTAAAAAATAGTATTTTTTATGTGCAATGTGAAAAGTAAAGGTGTCGACATGGGTAGGAGGGCTACCACTAACAATTTCAATGCATATTTATGGATCCGATCGTCAGAAAACCTTGGCTTTTCCAGCTATATCTATTGTAAAGTAAGCGATTATATATTATAAGGGCGATTATTACTGTCAGTAGTGGATGGGACTTAAACACTGCCATCATACCAATGGTTATGTGGTAGAGACACAAAACCCGTCCTTGGGTTCTGTGATGGTGTACAGCCAGTCACAGGGACACGTATCTAAGGAATACAGCCGATCACACGTGGTTTATGGCAAAATCATACCACGTGCTCACTGGCTAAAACAGGTCAAATATAGCGCTGCTTCCGGACGCATGTGTAATAGCTACAACCAGACCACATGCTCACTGGGTAAAGCCGGTCAAATATGGCGTCGCATCAGATCACACGTGGTAATAGCAAAACCAGACCACGTGCTCACTGCTAAAGCCGATCAAAGATGTCGCTGCATCCGGTACACATGGGTAATGATCACATCCGATCAAATATGGCACTGCTTCCGGTCGCATGTGTAATGACTACAACAAGACTACATCCTCACTGGCTACAAGTGGTCAAAGATGGCATCGCATCCGATCGCACGTGGTACTGGCAAAACCAGACCACATGCTCACTGGCTAAAGCAACCACGTGCTCACTGGCTAAAGCCCATCAAAGATGGCGCTGCATCTGGTCACGTGTCTAATGGGATACAACTGAAAGACGTGGCTAATGACTAAATCGGTAAAAGATTGCGATTCATCCAATGACATACATAACGATACACGTGGAACACGTGGCTGATGACTCAACTGGTCAAAGATGGCGTCGCATCCGGTCACAAGACCAGACAGTGCATAATACTCTGCTGAGTCCTTCTACTTCAGCAAATAGCGCGTATAAGACGGCCAGCATTCGCCGTACAGAAGTATCGTTCTCTGTGAGCAGCAACCAGATCAACATGTGGCAAGCCACTAATGGTAAGATGGCTTTGTGATCAATCTTTCACATTTTCGTTGTGTTTCTCCAAGTCGGCATATGGCTAAACTAACAATATTAGTATACTACAGGGGATATATGGTGCTAGACGCATATAACTGAAGAGACAAGTAATTTCTTCCTATAGTATGGGTAGACGTGGAATAGAGTTGGCATTTGAACTTTTGAACACAACGCTATGGTAGTACCGTAATAATATAGATAGTAGTGTGTATTCGTAGGGGAAGGTGAAAGTGTCTTGCGGGGTCTACATACCCATTATCGATAGTAATATATGGACTGTTTAACAGAGAGTGCATGGTAGATAGATAGCTATTATTTATAATATGTATGTCTATAACGCTGTTATAGTACCTTATTCTTATCTGTTTTACAGATACCGATGCCCACGAAAAACTAATTAGGGAACTGTGGATCATACTAAGAGTGGAACCACACAGCTATTGCATGGCATGTCTTAATGTCCCACCTTTTCTAGAAGCCGAGAATCCATTCATCAAAAAATAAAATTTCAACAATAAGATTGTACAAAAATTAACAATTAAATTTCTGTATGAAACATTCAATTTGGAAACAATAAAGATAAATTTAATTGTTAATTTTTGTACAATTTTATCGTTGAAATTTTATTTTTTTATTCAACGATAGTGACTTTTTGCATAAGATATTTTTATTTTTTTCTGACATAAAGCTGTTGTTTGCATAGAGGACAGATGATTATCTCTAGTAGGTTGGAAATTGTCCCAGTCAGCAGAAAACCGGTTGTGGTGTAATCAAAGTGGTATGAAACGTTGAAAGTCGGTTAAAATATGAGGTAGATGGTATTCAAGCGGTCAATAAGGCAGGCGTGGTTTTAAGATAAGGTCGACTTCATAACAGACACTGCTGAATGGTTGGAGACTTGACGCTATTGCGGATGTGAAATGACAACGTGAGATATTTTGTCCCATATGGCTAAGAAATGTTCCTACTTTTTATAAGTTTGTGTGGGATATTTGAAAGTTTAGTCGAGATATTTCTGTATTTGGCTAACGTTTTCCCCTTTGGTCAACAGATTTCCCTACTTTTTGTAAGTTTGGCTGCGATATGTTTCAGTTTGGTTGACATGTGGCCAAATTATTTCACATTTGGTTAACAAAGTTTCCTACTTTTTATACGTTTGGTTGAAATTTAACCACACTTTTCACATTTGGTTTACAAAGTTTCTCACTTTTCATATGTTTGGTTGAGATTTTTATAAATTTGGTTGAAATCCCCCTTACTACTTCCAGCGCTCGATGGGTGGCACTGGATAGTGTCATTCCGTGTGATTGTACAATGTCTTTTAATTCGTCAATGCATTTTCTTCTCACGTATCCTAATGCTCTCGTAGCAGGTGTTCTTTTATGAAGGACGAGTACTGGTAGTTGATGGTGATGCGTTGTAACGAGATGGCCAAACCATTTTATCTTCTGTCTTTTAATATAAGTGGCACAAAGTGTCGATCCCACTGTCTGTCTGATAACATCCTTTCTTATTCGGTCTTGGATAGTCAAGTTGGCAGCTCTCCTCAGGCACCTCATCTCACAGGTGTTGATTTTCCGTAAGTGTGATTTGGATAATGTCCAATTTTGACACTGGTAGCATATGATTGGTCTGAATATACTATACATTATCTGTCGTTTTTCAGACATAGGTGTATTTGGATGTTTCAGTATTGGTGATAGTTGATATAAAAGCGCACTTGTTTGTTAACAACTGATTTTGCTTGCTTGCGTTCGCTGGCTGTGAACTCCAGCGGGAAGTCCTGTGTATGTCGGATGAAGACATCCTGTTGTCCAACATCAGTCTGATATCATACAGGACCTGAGTTTTGCGTGAGTATCCGTTGTCCCATGGCTGGCTTATTGGTGTGCAGACTAGTGGTTCCTCGCCGTGCAGGCAGATACTCTCCGACTTCGGAAGAACATCTGACTTTGATTTCTTTGTCTATTCTACCAACTTCAGTGATCACACTTCCAAGATATTTGGATTCTTTAACTTGTTTAAGAGATGTGCTATTTATCAGTATGCTTGCTGACCCGGCCCGGCTTCGCCCAGTCCCTGGCGGGGAGCATCTAATTTAATTCATATAAGTAGTCATTATACGTTCAAATACATTTCTCTCGCACAGAGTACGCGTGCGGCCCCTGCTCCCGTTCCCGTTGCTCGTCTGTTTCTGATGCTCTCGTTCCTGTTCCCATGGCTCGTCTGTTTCTGATGCTCCCGTTCCCGTTGCTCGGTGTTTCTGATGCTCCCGTTCCCGCCGGAGTGAGAACAACATCTGCACAAAATTTCATCTCGATCGGATGGACCGTTCGGGAACGCATAAATAACATACAAAGAAAACAAAATTATCTTTTATATATATATTTCCGCGTTGCCATCCTGTTTCAGGATATTGCGGTCAACACCAGCATCCTTCAGCTGTATGTTGATTCTCAGGCTAGATTACGCTCATCAGCACACCACGACTTTCTGAGCGACCGACTCCATACTCTGATAGGTCACTGGCGCGACTCGAACCACTTCTAAATCTCGTGCGCTCACATCAACCACAAGAGTATTTGGGGTTAACAGTGAAAGCTGTTAACACGTAGGCCAAGGAGCCGGCATATATATATATATATATATATATATATATATATATATATATATATATATATATATATAGTAGAAGATAAGGAAATATGGTATATGGCTAAAATATTGGAAGAGAACTATCTTCATTCCAATAACTAAAAAGGGCAACCTTGAAACTACTGAATGTAGAGGCATACTTTAGAGGATATGCAACTACCTTTCTCTCCAAATTGTTGTAAAACATTTAATGTGATGTCGAAGATAAATAAAAAGATGAGTTAGAAAATTTTCATGTATCTGACACAGATGCATTATTTTATATGAAAACTTTGAAAATGCATTAAAGTGTTTATCACGTTGTTTATAACGCATATGAATGTAGATAACTTTTTTAAACATTTTATAAAGTTTTACGAAAAATACAACAATTATTTAAATTACATAATTTAGCAATGCTACTAAAAGTAATGTCCCTGGATATAACTTTTCTTGTTAAGTCCCCTTAATTATACGTTTTCCCTTTTAATGTTGTTTTATTACGTACAAAACTGTTTTTAAACTAACTATGTCAGTTGTATCCGCGGGAGTGAGAAGAACATCTGTAGAAAATTTCATCTCAATCGGATGGACCGTTCGGGAACGCATAAAGGACACACACACAAACAAACATTCTCTTATATATATATACTTCAGTTTTGGGTGTATTCGTATTGTATATGTTGCATTTTGAACTCAGCTTATTAAAATGATTTTGCAGTTTGCCATCGTCGCTATGAAAATAGACACATATCGTCTGCAAATAAAAGTTAATTTATCTGTTGTTTCATCTGAAGTAAAGAGTTATAAATTCTCCGAATGTGTTCTGTCAAGATTTACTTCTATGGATATTCTGACCATGTAGATATTAAATAGCGGAGGAGAGAGCACACATCCCTGTCTCACTACTGTACTGTGAACATGTCTGATATACCTTCCTGCATTCTTATTACACTTTTGCTCGAGTGGTACATGGCTATAATGTTTTCTAGCAATTGTCCTTGTAACCCGTAGTCTTCAAGGATGGTCCATAATTTGTATCTGTCTGCTCTGTCGAAAGCCTTTCCTGACCTACAAACAAAATATTTTGCTGGTCACTATATTTTATGCCCCCCCCCCCCATATTTGTCTAATTGTGAATAGTGCATCAGAGCAACTCTTAGCTTTTCTGAAAGCAAATTTTATTTTGCTTAACTGTTGTTCGACTATGGGTCTAGCTCTATTTTCCAATGGTTTTGCGTACATTTTCCCTATATGACTCAGGAGTGATATACCTGTAATTTTCGCACTGCCCCATGTTACCTTTCTGTTCCATATTGGTACTATTATTGGGAAAAAGAATAGGAGACATAAATTGTATCAAAGTGCAATATCTGTTTGCTTCACTGGAACCATAACGTCATTTGAAGTGGCAGACACCAAGTTGATGTGTTCGTGGATTTATTATTGCATTTTTCAATCAAACATTTATTGAGATAGCCAGCAAAGTGTGTATACGGTCAAGCTGTTTAAATCCAATGTCATCCGAGTATTGCCCGAGCAACGTCTGCACATGTTAAAGACCTTATAAGACCAAGGGAGTTATTTTATCTATTTATCTATTTACTTTTGGAGTTATTGCACTCACGACTTGATCAAGAAGCAGGTCTACATTTGTGAGATCAGCTACGTTCCATAGACTGTGTTTACAGCCTTTTAATTGTTTTACTCTGGTACTATTTTGTTTTTCTTTGCTGGTTGATAAAAGACTTCGGACAAACATTCGCATGCATCTGCGTGTGCTGTTCCATTCATTGAACCTCTTAATGATACTTTGCTTTTATTGGGTTTTATTGTCTGGAGTGTTCTGTGATAGCTACTTCTCTTCTCTGGTTCTGTTTATAGCTGTCAGATTGGTTTACTGCCCCCTGTGTGTCTAGTTATCCAGATATCCAGCTGCCCCCCTCCCGGTTGTGTTTAAAGCTCTTAAATATTTCTATTGTTTGGTTTCCTTTGATACTTCTCTCCCCTGGTGTTTAGTGCCCGGGATAATATTGTTCACTGATGACACGCAGGTCAAGGTTAGAGTAATGGCTGTAGTACAGGGTGTCCGTAAAGTATGGAGACATAGGATAATTGGATAATATTTTTCATTTAATTCAAACATGCAATAGAGAATTCCCGTTATTTTATAATTCATAGTGAAGATATCTGAATAAACATTTGTATTTTACCCATGTGTCCAGACTTTACGGACACGCTGTATAGTCGGAGGACTGAACACGAGCTGAGAATACTGCAACCTACATAATTTTTCTATTTTGCCATTTCTTCCCAACTTTCCAGTTATTCCTCTGCCCCACCCTAACTTGAAAACTTAGTTATCTTTCTGGTTAATAATTGTCTGGCAAATCAGCTGTAAGCTCCTAAATATTGAAGGTCACACATACTAGGTCTAGTCTGTATAGGATGTTAAAATACATTCATCCTTCTGTGTTCCTTACTTCCGTGATGACGATAAACGACGTCGTGGTTCGCCATCTCACACAATCATAAGTGAGGTCATGGTTCGCCATCTCACACAATCATACGTGAGGTCATGGTTCGCCATCTCACACAATCATAAGGAAGGTCATATTTCGCCATCTCACACAATCATACATGTCGTAAATCATCCTGTTTAACATACATTTTTGAAATGGGTTAACAGTTGCAAAAACAGTTCCAAAATGCAGACTGTTACAGTGATCATAGATTGATTATAGGCACATTGAAGAAAAGTTAAAGAAAGTCAAGTATACACCAGGAAACACTAAATATAATCTGTGTGCATTAAAAATGACAAGGACATACAAGATAACTTTAAAATATAAGGAAAGAACAGATTTGATGTATTGTCTGATCTAGAGATCGTATTTCAAGATGTGGACGATCAAAGGGAAATGTTGAAGAATTCAGTCAATTTGGCTGCAGAAACAACTATCCCAAAATTAAAGTAAGTAGGTCGTAAGAAATGGATGACTGAAGAAATTTTAAGACTAATGGAAACAAGAAGACACAACACAAATAATCCTGACAAATATGAAGAAATTCACAGGAAAGTCAGAAAATTATGTAATGAAGCAAAAGAAGCATGACTTGAAAATAATTGCATAGAAATTGAAAAACACAACAGTAAAAATACCAAGTTAATGCACAAAAGAATTCAGAAGCTTACTAATAAATGAACACCTACATCAATAAGCTGCCTGAAAACAAAAGATGGAAAAATCATAATAGAAAAACATGAGATTTTACATACATGGTCAGATTATGTGAAAAACATTTATGATGATACAAGAGAAGAACATTATGATATTGTGGAGTAATAATGAAGGACCATCAATTCTGAATATAGAAGTTCAGAATGCTCTTACCCATCTAAAATCTGGCAAAACCCTGGGTCCAGACAACATCTCAACAGACCACTGCCTTAGAAGGATATGGAATAGCTCAAGTCACCAGACTGCTGAACACAATATTTGATACTGGAGATATACCTCCTGAATTATGTAATTCTACATTTATTGTAATCTCGGAGAAATCAGGAGCCCTGGAATGTGATCAGTATCAAACAATTAGTATAATGAGCCACATCACAAAGATTTTACTATGAGTTGTCATGCAAAGAGTTAGGAAGAAAATACAACCCGAAATAGGAGAAGAACAATGCCTTCGTAGAAGGCAAAGGCATAATAAATGATGTGTTTATTCTGGGAACATAAACTGAGCGTTCTATAGAAGTAAAGAAAGACCTACATCTTTACTTTATTGACTACACAAAGGCTTTCGATAAAGTAAAACATTTCAAAATTATGAAGATGTTTGCAGATCTACAAACTGATAGGAAAGACCTTAGATTTGTAAAACAAACAAACAAACATATACTGGAAACAACAAGCTACCATAAGCATTGATAATGAAGTAGGTCAATATCAACTTATTAAGAGAGGTGTGAGACAGTAATGTATAATGTCTCCAGATCTTTTTTCCCTGTACCGTGAACATATTTTCAGAAATGTTGACGATATGAGAGGAATCATTATTGGAGGACATTACATCAATAACATAAGATACGCGATGATACAATATTAATTGCAGACAATGAGCAGGATCTGCAACATTTAGTAGATGCGATTGTTGCACACTCCCCCGATGGTGTTTCCACCTTGTCGTGGTGGGGGAGCTTGAGTTTCTCAATGACCCTGAGAGCTATGCCGGCGGTAGCGTAGCTACCAGCAGGGCCTCCCAAGCCGGACAGGTCAAAGGGTAGAGAACAGACAAAGAGAAACACCCTGGTCCTCCAGGTTGGGGGTTGAAGCGTGGGGTTAACATCCCCACCTTTGTAAAAACCTTTCTTTGTTACGAAACAAATACATGAGCCTCGATATCGGACTGACTTATCTGGACAACGACCTTGGAACGTTAAAGGACTTTTGAGATTTGGAACATGGAATGTACGGACACTATATCGAGCTGGAGCGGCCGAAGAACTAACCCGGGAGCTGATTGAATATCAAATGGATATAACAGCAATTCAAGAAATAAGGTGGCCAGGAGAGGGTACTTTAGAGCAAAATGGAATGATTATAATATATGGAGGAAACACCCAAAATAAACATGAATTAGGAACAGGATTTGTCATCAAAAAAGAGTTATGGGGGAACGTTTTAAACTTTAAAGCTTTTAATGACAGGATTAGTAAATTACGAATAAAAGGTAAATGGAAAAATATAACGATGATTAATGTACATGCACCTACTGAAGAGAAAGAAGATGATATTAAAGAAGACTTTTATAATGATCTGGAAGATGTCGTAGAAGAAACCCCCAAACAGGACATCCTGATTGTGCTGGGAGACTTCAATGCAAAAATAGGTAGAGAGCAAACTAATAAAAAAGTGGCCGGTATGGAAAGCCTACATACAACTTCAAATGATAATGGATGGAGAGTCATCAACCTGGCAGAAGCCAAAGGACTGCAGGTTAGCAGTACCAGACTACAAAGAAAGGATATACACAAACAAACTTGGAAATCATGTGACAAGAGAACCTATAATCAAATAGATCACATTTTAATTAACAACAGAAATGCATCAAACATACAGCAAGTCAGAAGTTATAGAGGAGCTGAGTGCCACAGTGACCACTTCCTCGTTGGAGCAAAATTTAAAATAAAACTTAAGAGAGCTTTCTATACTAAATTACAAAGATTACACCCAACATATAACAGAGAAAAACTGCAAGACATTACAGTCAAAGAGAAATTTACAGATGAAATAAAATGTAAACTTGAAACTCTGCAAAACCCTTTGGAGGAAAGCATTGACCAAACTTGGTTGAACATCAAGAATACAATTCAGTCTACCGCAGAAGAATGTCTCGGTGTGTTAACCACGCATAGAAAGAACAGATGGTTCAATCAAAAATGTGAAGAAGCAGTCATTAGGAAGAAGAATGCCAGACATGTATGGTTAAATGACATCAATAACATCCAAAAGGAAGAGCATTATAGAAATGAATGTAAAGAGGCTACAAAAATAGTCAGACAGCAGAAGCGAGAATATATGAGTAATATAATCAAAGATATGGAAACTAATCACCAGAAAAATGAATCCAGAAATTTTTTTAAAGAACTGAAGTCAATGAAACGAGGGCACCAACAAAACACATATGGTTTAAAAGACAAAAATGGGAATATGATAAATACCAATGAGGAAATGTGCAACACATGGAAAGAATATTTTATTGAATTACTAAATTGTGAAGCTCCAAGTAACATTTTCTCACAGGAAGAAGTTCTAACATGCGAACCACAAATTGAAGAACCTACATTTGAAGAAATCCTATATGTAATCACACGACTTAAAAACAATAAGGCAACTGGGACTGATGGAATTGCTGCTGAATTTATAAAGGCAGGTGGCCATGCATTACATCTAAAGCTATACGAACTAATAATAAAAATCTGGAGGACAGAAGAATTACCCCATGACTGGAAAGAGTCATTATTGATACCTATCTTTAAGAAAGGAGACAAGTTCCAATGTGGAAATTATAGAGGAATATCACTACTGTCCACAAGCTATAAGATACTATCCGCAGTATTACTAAATAGACTAAAACCATATTCAGAAGACATATTAGGTGACTACCAGGCGGGTTTTAGACAAAACAGATCAACAATAGATCAGATATTTATCTTACGACAAATAGCCGAGAAACATTGGGAATATAAAAGAGATCTCCATAACATTTTTGTGGATTTTAAAAAGGCTTATGATAGTGTCCATAGGAATAGTCTATGGAATGCTATGCAGGAATTTGGAATACCAAGGAAGTTAATCAACATGACCAGACTATGCATGGAAGATACTTATAATATAGTAACATATAAAGGCAGGAAATCAGACCCCTTCCAAATAACATCTGGCTTGAAACAGGGTGATGCACTATCGCCGCTACTCTTCAATCTGGCTCTAGAGAAAGTTGTAAGGAAGGTAAAGGAGGAATGTGATATTGGAGGAACATCCAAGCTGCTTGGTTATGCAGATGATATAGATATTATAGGGCAAAGTGAACAAAAGACATTGGAAATATTGACTCACTTAAAGGAAAAAGCCCAACAGATGGGGCTGGTTATCAACCAAGATAAGACAGAATATATGGTAATTTCAAGAGACGGAATGGCTAGAAACTCTGGCCACATACAAATAGATAATATGACCATTAAAAGAACGGAAACATACAAATACCTGGGTACGATCTTCAACTGCTCCAACATCATAAGGGAAGAAATACAAACTAGAATCAACTCTGGAAATAAGATATACTATGCACTACAACATCTACTAAAATCAAAGGCGCTATCTCGTAACACCAAAATCACAATATACAAAACACTGATCAGACCAGTTGTGCTGTATGGCTCTGAAACCTGGAGTACAACGAAAGGAGACGAAGCCTTGTTACAAACCTTTGAGAACAAAATTTTAAGACGCATCTTTGGACCCATTAGGGATACACAAAGTGGAGAGTGGAAAAGAAGAAGTAACAAAGACATTTATGATCTGTTTAAGTCCCCGCTAATCACTGGTATCATGAAGGCTAATAGACTACAATGGCTGGGGCATATAGAAAGAATGGAAGATAATAGGGAAACAAAACTCGCTTACACTCAGGAAATAAATGACCGTAGACCCCGAGGTAGACCAAGAAGGCGGTGGAGAGATAATACATGTACAGACCTACAAGCACTTGGAATCAACGACTGGCAAGAGAAGGTCCACCAGAGAGACGAATGGAGACGGATTGTATTTGCAGCAAAGAACCTCAATGGCTCGGAACGCTGAAGAAGAAGAAGAAGAAGAAGAAGATTGTTGCACACAGTGAACACCTTGGGTTAGAATTAAAATTCTAAGACGACACAGATTATAGTTGTCACTAAGGAGAAGGAAATGTCACAATGTAATTTACAAATTAATGGGATAGCTTTCAAAAAATGGATCACAACCAAATCTGAACAAGACTATGTTACTTATAGAATTGCACGACGAAATGCCAAACGAACAATTAGAACATCTAAAGATGAATCCTGGAGAATCTACGGTGAGCAGATGGCGACCCTTAACAAAGACTACCCAAGAGAATTTTATAAACGTGCCAATACAGTGAGAAACAGAGATGCATGCTACAACCCAACCACCATCATAAACAGCAAAAGAGGTATACCGATATTTAATCCACAACAAAGACTAGCAAGGTGGGCAGAATACTTTCAAGAACTACTTAACCCCACACATAACATAGAAAATCTCACTTTTGTGCCTACAAGTCTTGGACAACAAGAACCAAATTTTATACCTGCAGAAGTCAAAGCAGTTATACAGAAAAGTCCTAAAAACAAATCGCCGGGTCCAGATGGAATAACAACAGAAGCTATTCAGGCCTGTGGAAAAACAGGAGTTAAATGGCTAACAAGATTTTTCAATATAGCATGGGAAGAAAAAAAAGTTCCAGATGATTGGCAACAGGCAATAATAGTACTAATATGGAAGAAGAAAGGCAATATGAGAGAGTGTGAAACATACAGAGGTATATCACTCGTGAGCCATATAGGGAAAATGTATGCAAAACTATTGGAACAAAGAGCTAGACCCATAGTTGAACAACAGTTAAGTAAAGTACAATTTGGTTTTCGGAAAGGTAAAAGTTGCACTGATGCATTATTTATACTTAGACAAATATGTGAAAAAACTATTGAATATAGTGACCAGCAGAATATTTTGTTTGTAGATTAGGAAAGGGCTTTCGATAGAGTAGACAGATACAAATTATGGACCATCCTTGGCGACTATGGGATACAAGGATAATTGCTAGAAAACATCATAGCCATGTACCACTCGAGCCGAAGTGCAGAGAGAACACAAGAAGGAATATCATATATGTTCACAGTCAACACAGGAGTGAGACAGGGATGTGTGCTCTCTCTTTTGCTATTGAATGTCTACATGGACAATTATCCAAAGAAGCAAGTCTTGACAGAACAGATTCAGAAAATTTAGAACTCTTTAATCCAGATGAAACAACTGATCCAAGGGAAATAAATGAACTTCTATTTGCAGACGATCAGTGTCTGTTTTACAGCGATGAGAGCAGACTACAACATCATATTAATAATCTGAGTTCAACCTGCAGCAGATAAAATATGAGTATAAACACAGCCAAAACCGAAGTAATGCAAGTTAGCAGATCGCCGGGCCCATTCAGTATACAGATAAATAGCACAACTCTGAAACAAGTTAAAGAATTCAAATATCTTGGAAGTATGATCACAGAAGATGGCAGATTGGACAGAGAAATCGAAATGAGATGTCAAAAAGCTAGTGCAATTACATATCAACTATCACCCTTACTGAAAATGTCCGCAAAACGACAGATAATAAACAGCATATTCACACCAACCCTATGCTACCAATCTCAAACCTGGACTTTATCCAAATTACACTTTCGCAAAATCAACACCTGCGAGATGAGATGCCTGAGGAGAGCTGCCAACCTAACAATCCGAGACCGAGTAAGAAATGCTTCTATCAGACAGACAGTGGGATCAACACCTTGTGCCACATTTATTGAAAGGCAGAAGATCAAGTGGTTTGGCCATGTCGTTAGAATGCAACACCGACAACTACCATGACTGGCTGTCGCTTGTCGTCTCTGGGGGGACAGTAGAATCAACAAGCACACTTCAACTTCCCTTTTTCCAATGTTGGGTCTATTGCCAGACATTTGTCTACACACCCCCGTTCCAGTCTTCTCTCTCTCTCTCTCTCTCTCTCTCTCTCTCTCTCTCTCTCTCTCTCTCTCTCTCTCTCTCTCTCTCTCTCTATTATCGCAATGCCATACCCCTCTTCACTTTCCTTCAGAACATACCCACACAACACTTTCCTCCAATAAATACTAACATTATTTATTGAATAGAAAGTGTCATGGGTGTGTATAGAGTGTATGTAAAGACGTTGTTGGTGTGTTCTATCGTGTAGGTGAGATAAGAGTGACACTCTAAGACACAGTCCTCATTGTTCTCATCACACAACGGCATATATTGTCACCACAGCACAGAATTGGATTAAGCTCACCCAGGGTAGTGTCTCTCTGAATGATGTTGATGACTTCACCATATCCTTGACAACGTTAGAATTAAACAGTTTGTTCACCACTGCGTGTTTTTAGTAGATAATGTCTTTCCTTGTGAAATATCCAATCACATGAACAACATGATATTCCAGGTAATGTTTATACCTCCGATATCATTGAATGACTTATCGTCTCTATATGGATGCATAATTCCAACAAACACTGTCTATATAATATCACTGATTCACGGTGTTCATCTTATTCGTTACTGTTCTGTTTATCCAATAATAAATTCTGGCCTTACAGCCTCTTCATTTGAAAGATAGTTCATGTGAACAATATTGAGCTTCCGATCTATGTTTAGTTGCACTTTATGCGGCTGTAAGTCTCTTAGCCAGACTGCCTTATATGTATCCGTTAATTCTAGAACTTGCTGACATGTATGTATGATATCAGACTTCAATCTAGCCGATATTTATCACTGCACCAGACTAGGGTCCATTCTTTCTTTTCACGAGTGATGCTATTGCTTTATTCCTTGGAACCTGTCGAAAAGACAATATCAGGTGCTATCAACCTAACTCAAACTCATTAGAGGTGAGAGCAGGCTTATGGCCGTTATCAGCTATTAACTTCTATATATTCAGAGAAATGACCTCTGACATAAGACATAGGAGTTAATCACATAACTTAAGACTAGGTAAAAGAAGGAAAAGTCATAGGAAACTTTTAGAAATCCCAGTAACCACCTATACTAGAATCTCCTATCATAGACCTATCCTTATATTATCATAGTACTTATTCTATCGAGTGCACTGATACTTTACTCAATCCACTACGTTACTTCTTAGCTAATTGCGGCCGACACTCAATATTACGGTCACACACTCCAATACATTATGCTAGAGTTCTACTCTACACCACAACTACCTTATAACTATCCTCGGCTAAATCGGGAATACTATTGCACATCAATACAAATGCTCGTCGGTTTCATCCAACTTGAAACACTGTACATCCCTTTCCATAATAGCTCAAGAATAAATCACCACTTTCTCTCGTGGAAGACTAGTAGCACACTAATTAAACTAGAATATCCAGACTATTAATACTCTGGCTCTATACGACTATACTGGCCTATTCCACCAATTTCCCCCCTGTCCTCTTCTCCTGTCTTTTTATCTTTCTACAACAACAACCGAAATCCTCCTTTGATAAACGGTCATTTCGGGACATCAATGATTATCCACTCGTTTCTTCGGACCACGGATATTTGTTTCCGTTACTTCAAAAGACATCTGATAGCTTTTATCGTAACTACGTCTTCGTTGTTCAAAGGGTTGTGCAACGGCGTGATCGTGACTCTCGGTTTCCCATTTCAAAGGTTTGTGAAATTGTTTTATCGTGATTCCCTCTCCGGTGTTCAAAGGGTCTAAGATCGTCGTTCTCCGTCGGCCGTTCTCCCACCAAACACGCGGTATCTGTTTTTTGGTGGAGTCAATAACCTGTACTCACCTCCGGACATAAACGATCTCTTGTTTTCCTGATCTTAGGGTCAATAACCTTCCATCCTCGTGTAATATAAGCAATTTTGTGTTTTGATATATCATGGGATCGTTAACCTGTCAGTATTCTGTGACACTGGCCTTACATCAAAGATCATCTGCGACAAGACCAAGAGGACGTACAAGAAGAAAATGGATTGACGACATCAAAGACATTGTATAACCACACGGAATGACACCATCCAGTGCCACCGACCGCTAGAACGCAAATTATTCCTCCCCACGCCGCTTGACGGCAGAAGTGGAAGATGATGATGATGATGATGATGATGATGATGATGATGATGATGATGATGATGATGATGATGATGATGATGATGATGATGATGATGATGATGATGATGATGATGATGAATGGGATATTTTTAAACAAGTGAATCTGTACAATTATCTCGGAACAGTCATAACATCTGATGGGAGATGCCTTGAAGAGATTAGATCACAAATCCCCATGGCGAAGGCAGCCTTGTGCAAGATGAAAAACATACTGACCAATAAAAAGATGTCTTTTGCAACGAAAAAAGAATGTTGAAGTGCTACATAGAACCTGTGCTTTCGTATGGATGTGAAGCGTGGACAATGAGCAGACAAGCTGAAAAACACCTGATGGCTTTGGAAATGTGATTTCTGAGGTAAATGAAAGAATATCATGGACAGACAGAGAAACCAATGATCAAGTCCCACAAGAAACAAATGAAAACCGTAAGTGATTAGAGAAATTAGACGTAGACAGTCACAATTTTTTGGTCATGTTATGAGAAGAAATAAATTGGAGAAAGCGGTGACAACTGGCAAGATCGAGGGGAAGAGAACAATGGAAGGACAGAGAAGTAAATACCTGGATGGCTTGGCCACGTGGCATGGTCGAGACAAGAACACTGAGCTGATCCACAACTCTGGTGATCGAATGAGATCGCGAAACATGACCACATTCACTTCCGGCAAGGCACATGATGATGATGAGATCATGTCTGTGTTCCTGTCCCAGGTATACAAGGTTGACAAGCCATCCAGGTGTTTATCACTTGATCTGTCCCAGGTAGGCCTATACAAGGTGGACACGCCATCCATGTGCTTTATCTCTTGATCTTCTCTTGGCTCTTGTCCCATCAAGTTTGCCAGTTGCCACCAGCTTTTTAGTGCATTTCTCTATCTTGATTCTTTACGTTTAATGTCTGTAATTACTTTCTGATTTTCATTTGTTTCTCGAAGGACAGTCTCATTAGTTTTCTGTCCGTCCCTGCATTCTTTGCATTACCCCAGAAACCATATTTCTTAGCTTGTTTGATTGTTGCCTATGTTTCACATCCATATAAGAGTGTAGGTTCTATATAGCACTTTAACATTCCATTTCTCACTGCTACTGGCAGCTTTGTTTTATTGGTGAGTTTTTTTTTCCCCCGGTTAGCAGAAAGCTACTCGATTTAATCTCTACAAGGCACCTTACAGCAGATGTGAATGTTCCAAGTTAGTTGCTCCGATTCACCTGTTTAAGAATGTTCCCAATTATCTAAAATTTCTTTTTTTAAGTGGCGGTAATAATTGTTTGTTTTCTCATTATTACAATTCAAGTCTAACCGTCGTTGGTCGCCGTGAACAGTAACACTAGTCTTGCAGATCCTGTTCATTGTCTGCAATCAGTAAGCAAGGCTTTCATGCTAATCATGTGCGTGTTCACTGAGAGATACAATTTCTACTAGAGACTTTTACTTTTTCTAGCGTAGTAGAAAAACGTAAACAGACGCAATTATAAGTAACATCTCACTGATATTAATTATGTATTTTGCTCCATGTGCTTTTGTGGTTAATATTAATTGTGTGAGAGAGTGAGTATATATATATATATATATGGTCTTAGATATGACTGAGCTACCGTATGACAGTAGACGGTACTACCTGCTTTCTGTTAGCGCCGAATGTTGGACGGCGCTTACCAAACCCGACACCCCACATTGTGCCAACGGTTTCGGGCGTAGGAGCGCAATTGGGAGGGTAGAAGGCTTATCCTAGTGCGAGGAAATGCAACCTAAAGACTAATGCCTGGGCATACCAGGCCCTAAGCCTTGGTTGGCAACTGATATAGTATATATATATAGATATATATTGTAAACGCAAGTGGGAGCCACGGTAGGATAGTGATTAGACGCTAGCTTTCCGACCTCGTGGTCATGGTTCGAATCCACATTGGGGCGGCACTTATCATGAATGCCTATAAGCTTAAAATAGCTTAGATGTGTGTTTAACTCTGTGTCAGATCTGGTTCGTGGATGCTGATCGATATACTGGTTCTCAGCCTACAATGGATATCAGGAAATGCATTGTGAAGTAAAGGCGGCCGGCCATTGGTATTCTGACCACATCGCCACCTGGTGGCTGCTGGTGTATGCAAATATGGCTCCAGCACCATATGGCCAACGCGCCTGTAAAAGGGCACTTTACTTTGTGTAGACCTAGGGAACAGGGCATCAGTCTCCCAGGCAGAATCGTGCCGCAGGCTGGTCTTCTACAGAATGTCTTATATAGAATACCTCAAACAGAATGTCTTATATAGAATGTCTCAAACAGAATGATTTATATAGAATACCTCAAACATAATGTCATAACGGATGCCTCAAACAGAATGTCTTATATACAGAATGTCTGAAACAAAATGTTTTATATACTGAATGTCTAAAAAACAGAATGTTTTATATAGAATGCCTAAATAAGAATGTCGTTTATATAGAATGCTTCAAACAGAAGGTCTTATATAAAACGCCTCAAACAGAATGTCTCATATAAGGAATTTAGCAAACAGAATGTCTTATATGGACTACCTCAAACATAATGTCTTTTATAAGATGTCTCAAACGGAATGTCTTATATACGGAATGTCTCAAAAGAAATGTCGTATGTAGAATTTCTCAAACAGAATATCTTATATAGAATGCCTCAGTAATAATGGCTTATATATAGGATGTCTCAAACAGAATGTCTCATATAGAATGTCTCAAACATAATGTCTTATATAGAATGCCCAAAAAATAATGTCCTATAGACTGTATGACACAGAATGTCTTATATAGAATGTCTCAAACAAAATGTCTTATATAGAATGTCTGAAACACAATGTCGTATATAGTATGCCTCAAACATAATGTCTTATATACGGAATGTCTCAAATGAAATGTTTTATAGGGAATGCCTCAAACAGAATGTCTTATATACAGAATGTCTCAGTCAGAGTGTCTTATTAAGAATGCCTCAAACAGAAATGTTTTATATATAATGCCTCAAAAAGATTGTCTTATGTACAGAATGTCCCAGACAGAATCTCTTATATAGAATGTCTCAAACAGAATGTCTTATATAGAACGTCTCAAACATAATGTCGTATATAGAATCCGCAGAAGTCGGATGTGTCGGCCTAACGGCGCAAGAACGCAGCTCTCCTGTAAACAGGCACAGCGCAATCACATCCGAAAAAAAAAAACTCCGGATGAACGAAGAAGAAGAAGAAGAATGCCTCAAACATTATGTCTCATGTGTAATGCCTCAAACAGAATGTCTGGCAGAGATGCCATAAAAAGAATGTAGTAGGGCCGAGATTTGAGCTAGAGACGCCAGACGTGAAGCCTCCCCAGGGAACAGATGGCCCAGGGAGCGTCATTGATCCGCCGTCTTGGGGTAGAGTTTGACAACTATCCTCACAGCCAGGCCATCATGTCCACGCTTGCTGTCCACATTTCAATCAGAGAAAGAGAAAGAGGGAGAGAGAGGGGGGGAGAGGGAGAGGGGGAGAGAGGGAGAGAGAGGGGGAGAGAGAGAGGGAGAGAGAGGGGGGAGAGAGAGAGGGAGAGAGAGGGAGAGAGAGCGGGAGAGAGAGGGGGAGAGAGGGAGAGGGGGAGAGAGAGAGAGGGAGAGAGAGGGGGAGAGAAGGGGAGGAGAGAGATAGGGAGAGACAGGAAGAGAGAGAGGGGAGAGAGAGGGGGAGAGAGGGAGAGAGAGGGGGAGAGAGAGGGGGAGAGAGAGGGGGAGAGAGAGGGGGAGAGAGTGGGGAGAGAGAGAGGGGGAGAGGGAGAGAGAGGGAAGAGAGGAAGAGGGGGAGAGAGGAAGAGGGGGAGAGAGGGAGAGGGGGAGAGGGAGAGAGAGGGGGAGAGAAGGAGAGGAGAGAGATAGGGAGAGACAGGAAGAGAGAGAGAGGGGAGAGAGAGGGAGAGAGGGGGAGGAGAGAAAGGGAGAGAGATGGGGTGCGAGAGAGAGATGGGGGTACGAGAGAGAGGGGTGGGGTATGAGAGAGAGGAGGGGGGTACGAGAGAGAGAGAGAGAGAGAGGGAGAGAGAGAAAGAGAGAGAGAGAGAGAGAAAGGGAGAGAGAGAGAGAGAGAGAGAGAGAGAGAGAGAGAGAGAGAGAGAGAGAGAGAGAGAGAGAGAGAGAACAATATTCACAGTTAGGGCCAACATGTCCACACTTTCTGCACACATTTCAATCAGAGAGAGAGAGAGAGAGAGAGAGAGAGAGAGAGAGAGGGGGGGGGGGGGTACGAGAGAGAGAGAGAGCTGTACGAGAGAGAGAGAGAGGGTACGAGAGAGAGAGAGAGAGAGGTACGAGAGAGAGAGGGTACGAGAGAGAGGGTACGAGAGAGAGGGTACGAGAGAGAGTACGAGAGAGACAGAGAGAGAGTACGAGAGAGGGGGAGGGTACGAGAGAGACAGGGAGACAGAGAGAGTACTAGAGAGAGAGAGGGAGGGTACGAGAGGGAGAGAGGGGGTGCGAGAGAGAGAGAGGGGTTGGGGTATGAGAGAGAGGAGGGGGAGTACGAGAGAGACAGATCTTCACAGTTAGAGCCAACATGTCCACTCTTACTGCACACATTTCAATCAGAAAGAGAGAGAGTGGGGGAGAGACAGAGAGAAAGAGAGTGACAGAGAGAGCGAGAGAGAGTGATAGAGAGAGTGACAGAGAGAGAGTGACAGAGAGAGAGAGTGGCAGAGAGAAAGTGACAGAGAGAGAGTGACAGAGAGAGAGTGACAGAGAGAGAGTGACAGAGAGAGAGTGACAGAGAGAGAGTGACAGAGAGAGAGTGACAGAGAGAGAGTGACAGAGAGAGAGAGAGTGGCAGAGAGAGTGACAGAGAGAGAGAGTGACAGAGAGAAAGAGAGTGGCAGAGAGAAAGTGAAAGAGAGAGAGAGTGACAGAGAGAGAGTGACAGAGAGAGAGTGACAGAGAGAGAGTGACAGAGAGAGAGTGACAGAGAGAGAGTGACAGAGAGAAAGAGAGTGGCAGAGAGAAAGTGACAGAGAGAGAGTGACAGAGAGAGAGTGACAGAGAGAGAGTGACAGAGAGAGAGTGACAGAGAGAGAGTGACAGAGAGAGACAGAGAGAGTACTAGAGAGAGAGAGGGAGGGTACGAGAGGGAGAGAGGGGGTGCGAGAGAGAGAGGGGGGTTGGGGTATGAGAGAGAGGAGGGGGAGTACGAGAGAGACAGATCTTCACAGTTAGAGCCAACATGTCCACTCTTACTGCACACATTTCAATCAGAAAGAGAGAGAGTGGGGGAGAGACAGAGAGAAAGAGAGTGACAGAGAGAGCGAGAGAGAGTGATAGAGAGAGTGACAGAGAGAGAGAGAGAGTGACAGAGAGAGAGAGTGGCAGAGAGAAAGTGACAGAGAGAGAGTGACAGAGAGAGAGTGACAGAGAGAGAGTGACAGAGAGAGAGTGACAGAGAGAGAGTGACAGAGAGAGAGTGACAGAGAGAGAGAGTGACAGAGAGAGAGTGACAGAGAGAGAGTGACAGAGAGAGAGTGACAGAGAGAAAGAGAGTGGCAGAGAGAAAGTGACAGAGAGAGAATGACAGAGAGAGAGTGACAGAGAGAGAGTGACAGAGAGAGAGTGACAGAGAGAGAGTGACAGAGAGAGAGTGACAGAGAGAAAGAGAGTGGCAGAGAGAAAGTGACAGAGAGAGAGTGACAGAGAGAGAGAGTGACAGAGAGAGAGAGTGACAGAGAGAGAGTGACAGAGAGAGAGAGTGACAGAGAGAGAGTGGCAGAGAGAGAGAGTGACAGAGAGAGTGACAGATAGAGAGAGTGACAGAGAGAGCGTGACAGAGAGAGAGAGAGAGAGAGAGAGAGAGTGTGACAAAGAGAGTATGACAGAGAGAGAGGGAGAGAGAGAGTGACATAGAAAGACACGCTGTTTGTGTAAGAATCAAACCAATGCACGAAATAATGCAAGCGCACAAGGACACCCACCCACCCACCCACACACACATATACACCCCCACCCCCACACACACGCACGGACAGTGCATCTGTGTCTTGTACAGCGCTAGAACATATTTACTAATGCAATAGTAAACCAGTAAGTAAAGATATCTTGTTCTGTTTCCATTAAAATAACAGCAAATATCAAACCCATGTTTATATGATCTGTAAATTATGTGAATAATTGTGTTGACAAACACGACGGAAGCACAACTACATGTTGGACAGGCCTTGAGGTAGGGACCGGACCAAGAGTGGCACAACCTGCTGCCTTGCAGGTAGACTGAGGATAGCAGTCAAAGTCCGAAACAGGCGCACGATGCCACGAATTCTTGGTCCGGACACATACTCTAGGGCTCTCAGCTGAGGGATATAGCTGAACGCCTCTAAGCCATAAACCTTCGGAAGTGAGAGCCGGGCCGATACTCATCTACCCCAAAATGAGGTCAGATACTGAGCACGCTACATGCTTAGTCCAGATACTGTTTGAAGGCTGGACGATATGAGGGATCCCCAGATGAGAGAGCCTGATCGTTACTTGCTTTCTGCTGTATGGGGGTATGTTCTACAGCGCTAGAACATATTTACTAATGCAATAGTAAACCAGTAAGTAAAGATATCTTGTTCTGTTTCCATTAAAATAACAGCAAATATCAAACCCATGTTTATATGATCTGTAAATTATGTGAATAATTGTGTTGACAAACACGACGGAAGCACAACTACATGTTGGACAGGCCTTGAGGTAGGGACCGGACCAAGAGTGGCACAACCTGCTGCCTTGCAGGTAGACTGAGGATAGCAGTCAAAGTCCGAAACAGGCGCACGATGCCACGAATTCTTGGTCCGGACACATACTCTAGGGCTCTCAGCTGAGGGATATAGCTGAACGCCTCTAAGCCATAAACCTTCGGAAGTGAGAGCCGGGCCGATACTCATCTACCCCAAAATGAGGTCAGATACTGAGCACGCTACATGCTTAGTCCAGATACTGTTTGAAGGCTGGACGATATGAGGGATCCCCAGATGAGAGAGCCTGATCGTTACTTGCTTTCTGCTGTATGGGGGTAAGGTGCTGAGCCGGCAGCACATGTAGCCTACCTCGTGAATGTTACTAAAGGTGGAAAAGCGTCACAATCACACGGAGTGGTTACGATGCAAATCTACACCAGAGCTCACTGAGTAGGCGTAGTCGAAGGTGGGAAAACGTCCCATTAATACGAAATGGAACGCTCAGTTAGCGAATCCATTACGTGGAAGTCCGAAGGAAAAGCGTGCTGAGTGGATGTCGCCCGCCGACTGACCGTTCCTGTTTGCGCGGGGAGCGGCCAATGGCAAACGAAATGCCCAATACATGGAAGTGAGGAATAGAAGTAGCCATGGGCAGGACATGGCGATTCCTAGGGTGAGCCCAGCACCAGAGCGCTAAGTGTTGGCTCTGCAAATATGGAAGCCTCCTTGGGTAGCGGGGAATGCTCCTGGTCTGCCCCTGCCTTCCCTTGAGGGTTGACAGTAATGCCTGTAGCCGCTCTAACTTGACCAGCTGAGATGTGGACGACACCACAACAAAATGTATCTCGAAACCTTCAGGACGGTTAATCTGATCAAAAACGCCAGCCGAAGCCGGATGTGCAGGCCTAAAAGTGGCAAACAGAAACTGGCACAACGCAAAAACGTCCGAGTGAAATGTCCCACGTGCCCGGAACAGCTCTGACTAGCTAGTTTTCCATATGTCCTTGGTGACCGGAACAGCTGTGATTATCTAGTTTTCCGAATGTTCGTCGTGCCCGGAACAGCTCTGACTATATTGTCTTCCGGGTACGACGACTAGCACACGTCCGAATCGAAAGCTCGCTGAGCGGAAACCGTCTGCAGACCGATCTGGTTTGTGCGGGAGCGGCCCGTAACGAACGAAATGCCCAATACACTGAAGTGAGGAATTAAAGCAGCCATGAGCAGGACGTGGCGATTCACAGAGTGAGCCCAGCATCAGAGCGCTATGTGCCGGCTTTGCAAATATAGAAGCCTCCCTGGAAGGCGGATAATGCCGTGGACTGTACCTGCCTTCCCTTGAGGGCTGACCGTGAAGTCTTCTACCGTTCCAACTTGACCAGGTGGGATGTAGACGGCACCACTAAGTTTAGAGTCCCCCATGAATGCTAACCTGGTCAAAAACACACGCAAAAGTCGGATGAGTTGGCCTAAGGGTTTAGGCCCAAGGGCGCATAACAACGCACCGCAATTACATCTGAAAAAACACTCCGGATGAACGAAGAAGAAGAAGAAGAAGAAGAAGAAGAAGAAGAAGAAGAAGAAGAAGAAGAAGAAGAAGAAGAAGAAGAAGAAGAAGAAGAAGAAGAAGAAGAAGAAGAAGAAGAAGAAGAAGAAGAAGGAGGAGGAGGAGGAGGAGGAGGAGGAGAGGAAGAAGAAGAAGTTTCAGGAACTACATCTCTGTTGTTTCTAAGTTCTTCCTAATTTGTTCATTTACATTCCAAGATTCACTGCCATACAGCAATACAGGTTCTGTATGGTATTTTAGCACTCTCTTTCTTACATTCATTGATAGTGACTTATTGCATAAGATACTCTTCATTTTCTGAAATGCAGCGTTTGCTTGCCCTATTCTGCACTTAATCTCTGTTGTGCATCTTCCATTTGATGTTATAAATGCCCCTGGGTATTTAAAACTTTGCACTTGGTTAAGAATTTTCCCTTCGATTTCTATTTCACATTTTGGTGCACCTTTTTCTTTGATATCACAATTGTTACTATTTTCTTGATATTCGAGGAGAGTCCTTTCTTTGTACTCTTTGTTACTATAATATCCAACAATTGTTGCAGATCTGTTGCATTATTCGCAACCAATAATATGTCATCTGCATAGCGTATAATGTTTATATTATAACCACCGATTAGTATTCCTGGCTTCTCTCTGATCTCTCTCATTATAACTTTGCTATAGAGGAAGAAGAGTGCCGGTGACAAGACACACCCCTGTCGTACTCCCAGCTTTATTTGTTCATAACTGCCCTCCTTATTTCCCATTTTAATTGCTGCTTCTTGGTTCCAGTAAATATTCTTTAATATTCTGAGATCTTTCCCTTCAATGTTGATATCTTGCAACATTTTACTCAGTATCATACATAAACATAAAGCGATGTGTGTAATGCTTTTTAAAATTTTTTTTAAAAAAAGGGGGGGGGGGGTAATAGAAGTATAAACAAAACAGAACTGGAAATGGAAGACGAAGCCCTACACTGACTGTTCTTGGCACAGAGGCAATAAATGCTCCGCGGAATCACGCTGTATATGTGTCTTTTGTCATTATTCCATCAATCTTGCCAGGAACAACAAAGTGGGAGTTGTCAGTATTCGGTCAATCTGACCAGGAACAACAATGTGGGAGTTGTTGTGCATTCCATGTGTTTACTTCTTCTCCACAATTTCAGCCAGATGTCCGTTGAACGAAATAAGTTAGTCATGTTCAGCCGATTGTTCATATAATTATACGTTCTATCCTCAACTGTTAACTGTTGCTAGCGATGTAGTGGCATTTTGACGTGACCCTCAGTTCCATGCACTGTCAGCAGTAACAACTGAATATTTGAGATGGATGCATCCAGAATGTCAGTTAGCTCCACACCCACACGCCGGTAACACACACACACACACACACACACTCACACACACACTCACGCGCGCGCACTGGACGACTGTATGAGCAGTGTCCCTGTCAGCCATCCATATTCTGCGCTCGCGCGCGTGCGTGTGTGTGTGTGTGTGTGTGTGTGTATAGAACAAGGTGACAAACTCTACATTTACCATCCATGACAAGCAATCTGTTTAAGGCTGCGATTACATCCGAAGTCCACTGACACACGGGAGCCATCAATTGACAGTCATACAAACAAATGGCAAACAAGAATGGCATATACAACATAAACATTTCACAGTACAAACAAACAAGAATGGCACATACAACATAAACATTTCACAGTACACACAAACAAGAATGGCATATACAACATAAACATTTCACAGTACACACAAACAAGAATGGCACATACAACATAAACATTTCACAGTAGACACACAAACAAGAATGGCATATACAACATAAACATTTCACAGTACACACAAACAAGAATGACACATACAACATAAACATTTCACAGTACACACAAACAAGAATGGCATATACAACATAAACATTTCACAGTACACACAAACAAGAATGGCACATACAACATAAACATTTCACAGTACACACAAACAAGAATGGCATATACAACATAAACATTTCACAGTACACATAAACAAGAATGGCATATACAACATAAACATTTCACAGTACACACAAACAAGAATGGCATATACAACATAAACATTTCACAGTACACACAAACAAGAATGGCACGTACAACATAAACATTTCACAGTACACACAAACAAGAATGGCACATACAACATAAACATTTCACAGTACACACAAACAAGAATGGCATATACAACATAAACATTTCACAGTACACATAAACAAGAATGGCACATACAACATAAACATTTCACAGTACACACAAACAAGAATGGCACATACAACATAAACATTTCACAGTACACACAAACAAGAATGGCATATACAACATAAACATTTCACAGTACACACAAACAAGAATGGCACATACAACATAAACATTTCACAGTACACACAAACAAGAATGGCATATACAACATAAACATTTCACAGTACACACAAACAAGAATGGCATATACAACATAAACATTTCACAGTACACACAAACACGATATAACGAACACGTACCGTCTGCAACGAATACGTCCAAGAAGACGGTCATCAAACAAATAAGTAGCACAAGAGAGTCTAGCTGCATTTCTGAGGCCGGTCTGTCTGCCTGTCTGCTTGTCTGCCTGTCCGTTCAGGGATGCTGCAGTTGTAGTCTGAGTGAACACGGCCACTGTATGATAGACAAATGATGGACAACATTATCACAGCTGGCAAGACTGACCGACACACTAACACAGCCACACACAGACACACTAACACAGACACACACGGACACACTAACACAGACACACACAGACACACTAACACAGACACACAGGGATACACTAACACAGACACACTAACACAGACACACACAGACACACTAACACAGACACACACGGATACACTAACACAGACACACACAGACACACTAACACAACACAGACACACTAACATAGACACACTCAGACACACACACACTAACATAGACACATTCAGACACACTAACATAGACACACTCAGACACACACACACTAACATAGACACATTCAGACACACTAACATAGACACAGACACACTAACATAGACACACTCAGACACACACAGACACACTAACATAGACACATTCAGACACACTAACACAACCACACACACACGGATACACTAACACAGACACACTCACAGACACTCTAACACAGCCACACACACACACACTCTAACACAGCCAAACACACACACTAAAATAGCCACACACACACAGACACACTAACACAGCCACACACACAGACACTAACACAGCCACACACACAGAAACACTAACATAGACAAACAAACACAGGCACACTAACACAGACACTCTAACACAGCCACACACACACACACACACACACACACACACACAGACACTCTAACACAGCCACACACACAGACACACACACCGCCACAGACACAGACACACACAGACACTAACACCGCCACAGACACAGACACACTAACACAAACACACTAACACAGACAAACTAATACAAACACACTAACACTGATACACACAGACACACACGCAGACACACACAGGCACAGGCACAGCCACACACACAACCTCACAAACAGCCACACACACAGCCACACACACAACCACACACACACACAACCACACACGCACATCGGGCGCCGACTGTCTACACACATATCGAGCTATCACCGCATATCCAGTACAAGCCCCGGCATGGAAGATGGCGCTGTGCTTGACCGACTGTCGCATGATATACCCGAATTATAAGACAAGGGCTGGACAAGATAGTATTGGTATAAACATAATAAATTACACCAGAATGAAAACGATCATACAATCTGGCATATCTATATATCGTATGGCTGCATATCCTGAAATGCTAAACAAAAAGTCAAGGCCTACTTTGTAACCTGAACTGACAGACATGTAGGTAATTTGAGCAGAAAAACAAGTACATCACAACCATATCATCATAATCATCATAATCATCATCATCATCATCATCAGACACACACACACACACACACACACACACACACACACACACACACGGGAAAGTCATTACGGAATTTTATTTTAAGTGCATGGAAGAGTATGGACAATGAGACATCTTATTTCAGGACACAAGTTGGCTCTTAAGCAGTACCTCACGTAGGGGTCTTAGGGACCGCGCAGACTCTGCTTGTGCTAAAGCGATTACAAAATGGCTGTCCCACGATTGACTTGTACCCTAGATGAACAACGCAGTGTTATTCTTTTCTCTCTCTTTTATTTGGTAGTCAGAGGATGTGAAATCTTGTGAAATCTACAGAATAATGATGGCTCAGTATGTAGACAGTTGTTTGAGTCAGGGGAGTGTGCATGAATGGGTAGAAATATTGGAAGACACCGCGTCATGAATGAATCCGCTGGGAAAGTCATGAAAACCATCTGTTGGGATATCAGGGCCCCATATTGGTGTATTTCCAGGAAAGGGGTGAAAATGTGACTAATGCTCGACACAGTGACATGTTAGTGAAGAAGTGAAGAAACTGAGGCCCGCGATATGATCGAACTCCAGTGACTTCATTCAAAATGGGCTTTGTTTCTGCACGACACGCCAGCTTTCATACGGCTGCGCCTACAGTGGACACACTGTGTGCTCTGAAATTTGAAGTCTGGAAACATCCAGCACACAGCCCAGACTTCGCGCCATCGGACGTTTACTTGTTTGGACCTTGAAAAAACATTTGCGGGGTCAGAGGTTTACAAATGATAACGAGGTTATGGAGGTGGTGCAAAATTGGTTTACAACCAAACCAAGAACTTGTTTCTATGAAGGCATCAATCAGCAAGCTACTAGAAGGCACCAGGAAGCTAGTGGACGTCCTGACGACGTGTGTTGCCAGGCAGGGCGACTATGATGAGATATAACACACACATTTCGAGTTCGCATTATTGTAAAGAATGTTCGTAAAATTCCTGTTACTTATTAGGTGAGTGTATGTTATAAGGGGCGTTCATTTGAAATCCGTTCGTGCCGCACCGCGCGTAATTGCCTACGTTGAATTACGATCATGTCATAGTCATGTGATAAGTACTGACCAATGAATAAAAGAGCTCGTGCTTATCATCCCATGATGCATAAGTTCTGTTTCTGACCGTTGAGAAAATGGCCGGGTTGATCCAAAATCCTTCCAAAGAAGCTCAAAGAGCGCTGATTCTCTTTCTTTCATTTGAAGGTTGTCGACCAGTGGATATTCATCGAAGAATGCAGGCAGCGTACAGTAACAAATGTGTGTCGAAGACAACAATGACAGACTGGGCACGAATGTTTGGGAAAGGACCTCAGTTCACGACAGATCTTCCACGGCCGGGTCAAGCGCATATTGTTGCAACAGAAAACACCATCGCCAAAATTGATGCAGCAGTACAGATGAACTGTAGCTGAAGGATACGTTCGCTAGCGAAAGAATTTGATTTGTCAATTGGGACAATTCGAAAGGTCATTCGTAAGAAACTGTAATATTGGAAGGTGTGTTCACAGTGTGTACCACGGATGTTGACCGACCACCAAAAAGAGGAACGCATGGGATGGTCTTTGAACCACTTGCTGCGTTACAGAGTTGAGGGTGGTGCATTTCTCTTCCGCATAGTGGCAGGCGATGAATCATTGTGTCACCACTTTGAGCCAAACAGCAAAATAGAGAGCATGCAATGGAAGCATGCTGGATCACCAAAAGCCAAAACATTCAAGTTACAGGTTCCCGTTGGTAAGGTTATGCTGAGAGCATTTTTTGACCATGAAGTGCTATTATTAGCCGACTTTAAAGAACCTGGTGTCAACATCAACTCTACCCTCTACTTGCAAACACTAGACAAGCTGCAAAAAGCCATCAAGAATAAACGACCCGGCATGCTTTCTCGCGGTGTGATTTTGTTGCACGATAATGCTCGTCCGCATGTCGCAAAGATTGTGCAGGAAGCATTAGCAAGGAAGAAGTGGGAAATTCTGCAACATCCAGCCTATAGTCCTGATTTGTCACCATGTGATTTTCATTTGTTCGACTTCTTAAAAAAGCTCTCAAGGGGCAACGATTTAACACAGATGCATTAAAGTCGCTTAAAAGTCGACATGGTCGACTTCATTGCATCGGGTTTTATCCCATATGGCTCGGTCTCTTTCCGCAGCGCGGAAAACGTCGCACAAAGCACGACCTCCGTAGCTCTAGCGACGACCCACAGGAGTCTCCAACAAATGTAACTCACCAACCGAAGGACGCCGCCAGGAATCGAACCCACAACCTTCGGAGCCCGTGTCAAACGGCTTGACCACTTCGCCACGGAGACTCCCTAAACACAGATGCAGACGTAATGAACGCGGTAAACACTTGGTTCAGTGAGCAACCACAATCCTTATTTTTGCGGATGGCATTCGCCGCCTACCTAAGCAATGGGATGCTTGCCTGAATGCCTACGGCGAATTCTTCTGACCAACCCACGGTACATAATTCATTCAAAATGACTGCTTTGTTTAATTCTACCACACCTGTTAATGTTTCTTTCATGCTTTTGTAATGAAGCTATTGGAACGGGTTTCAAATGAACGTCACTAGTATTATGCTAATTAGACCAACTCAGAATCCACAAGGTCCAGTAGTCGTTTTCGTTATTGTCATCAGGTGACAGCCGATTTGAAGCATATGGAATGTTACATTCACAGGACAACACATCCATGTACTGGGAGTGTCCTTGTTTTCCTACAACGATCGTACCCATTCATAGCAACTACAATATACGCAGAGATATCCATGGTTGAGGGAGTCTTGAAGCTTGAGGCCTTGGGCACAGCATAAGAAATACATTCACGGGTATTCATCCTCACTCCTAGAAGCAGCGGAAAAAAATGCATTACACATTAACACACACTCTCTCTCTCTCTCACACACACACACACACACACGCGCACACACATACACACGCACGCACGCACGCATGCACGCACGCACACACACAAACATACACACAAATAAACATACACACAAACAAACATATACACACACACTCTCACAAACGCACACACACAAACAAACATACACACACATACACTCTTACAGACACACACACACACATACACTCTCACAGACACACACACACAAACAAACATGCACACAAACATACACACATCTGTCCTGACCAACTGCCCAGGTAGTCCCAGCTATAAGAAAGATGGCTTCAACCACTTACCGTCACCGTTCAGTGAAGTCAAGTGCTGGCCTAAAACCAGCAGACAATGAGCCGGTGCCTGGCCACCAGGAGACCCCACTTTGCTTGCTCAGACAACAATGACCCACTGGGAACCACGTGATTCACACATGGCTGTCACACTGGATCAGTCCAGCCGTCTCTGGCTGTATTCAATCTTTGCAGTCATGCTTTATTGCCTCGGTCTTCAATGGGGGTCATAAGTCACCCCAGGAAACCAGGCTGTATTTGTTAGGGATCACAATAAGTTTCTAATGGGGCTTCGAAATTTAACCGTCTTTTATTTGATCTTTTTTTCCCCCCGCATATCCTTTACAGGACGTCACTGTCAACACCAGCATTTTACCGCTGTTGTTGATTTCTTGGCAAGATTACTCTCAGTAGTTTGCCATTGTTTCTGAGCGGCCGGCTCACTTATCCCGTAAGTCACCAACGCGGCGAGAATCGCTACCAATTCTCGCGCGCAGCGAGACCTGGATAAACGGGATTACGAAGAACGTCGTTCAACACCTAGGTCAGGGAGCCCGGCTTTTTATTTGATGGGTTGATCACAATTCGGAAATCTTAGTTTGTATTTTAATTTCAGCATCATCAAGATTGACAATTTGCCTCATTTGGCAATGTTATCACAGGTACACTGGATCTTATGACGAAGTTCTGACGTCATCCGACAGGTTCGAATCCCAGTATCGTGACTACAGCTTTCAATTTCATTGTGTCTAGTGTCTTCTTATCTCAACTTCTAATATCAACTTCTAATCTCAACTCCCCATCTCAACTTTTAATCTTAACTCCCCATCTCAACTTCTAATCTCAACTCCTCATCTCAACTTCTAATCTCAACCTCTAATCTCAACTTCTAATCTCAACTTCTAATATCAACTTCTAATCTCAACTCCCCATCTCAACTTCTAATCTCAACTCCCCATCTCAACTTCTAATCTCAACTTCTAATCTCAACTTCTAATCTCAGTTTCTGTTCTCTACTTATATGAGTGTCAATCAATATTTGTGAATGTATGTTCCTGCTGCCGGTCTCTCTGGCTGAGGGGTTACAACACTTTCTCCGTAATCCCGTTTATCACGCAGAGTCTCGTAGCGGGAGAGAACTGGGAGCGGTTCGACCCCCGCTGGTGACTTGCGGGATACTGAGCCGGTCGCTCAGAAAGCAATGGCAAACTACTGAGCGTAATCTTGCCAAGAAATCAACAGACAGCTGAAAGATGCTGCTGTTGACAGCGATGTCCTGTAAAGGATATGCAAAAAAAAAAACAAAAAAAAAAATGTTCCTGCTGCTTCAGATGGTTGAACGGCTCAACAACACACTATAGTATAATGGACTGAACGGTTCCACAACAAACTATACTACAGTGGGCTGAACGGCTCCACAATAAACGATATTTCAGTGGCGAACATCTGAGGAAAATAGTTGGGCTCAGAAACAGAGATAAATGTTAACATATGATAAAATCCGATACCATGCGGCAGTCACCGTGTCACCTTAATACATGGAAAGAGAATACATACGTCGATAGAGAATACATAGAAACAGAAAACATAGAAGCAGAATACATGGAAAATGAATAAATAGAAACAGAATACATGGAAAGTGAATATATAGAAACAGAATACATGGAAAGTGAATATATAGAAACAGAATACATGGAAAGTGAATATATGGAAACAGAATAGATGGAGAGTGAATATACAGAAACAGAATACATGGAAAGTGAATATATAGAAACAGAATACATCTTCTTCTTCTTCAGCGTTCCGAGCCATTGAGGTTCTTTGCTGCAAATACAATCCGTCTCCATTCGTCTCTCTGGTGGACCTTCTCTTGCCAGTCGTTGATTCCAAGTGCTTGTAGGTCTGTACATGTATTATCTCTCCACCGCCTTCTTGGTCTACCTCGGGGTCTACGGTCATTTATTTCCTGAGTGTAAGCGAGTTTTGTTTCCCTATTATCTTCCATTCTTTCTATATGCCCCAGCCATTGTAGTCTATTAGCCTTCATGATACCAGTGATTAGCGGGGACTTAAACAGATCATAAATGTCTTTGTTACTTCTTCTTTTCCACTCTCCATTTTGTGTATCCCTAATGGGTCCAAAGATGCGTCTTAAAATTTTGTTCTCAAAGGTTTGTAACAAGGCTTCGTCTCCTTTCGTTGTACTCCAGGTTTCAGAGCCATACAGCACAACTGGTCTGATCAGTGTTTTGTATATTGTGATTTTGGTGTTACGAGATAGCGCCTTTGATTTTAGTAGATGTTGTAGTGCATAGTATATCTTATTTCCAGAGTTGATTCTAGTTTGTATTTCTTCCCTTATGATGTTGGAGCAGTTGAAGATCGTACCCAGGTATTTGTATGTTTCCGTTCTTTTAATGGTCATATTATCTATTTGTATGTGGCCAGAGTTTCTAGCCATTCCGTCTCTTGAAATTACCATATATTCTGTCTTATCTTGGTTGATAACCAGCTCCATCTGCTGGGCTTTTTCCTTTAAGTGAGTCAATATTTCCAATATCTTTTGTTCACTTTGCCCTATAATATCTATATCATCTGCATAACCAAGCAGCTTGGATGTTCCTCCAATATCACATTCCTCCTTTACCTTCCTTACAACTTTCTCTAGAGCCAGATTGAAGAGTAGCGGCGATAGTGCATCACCCTGTTTCAAGCCAGATGTTATTTGGAAGGGGTCTGATTTCCTGCCTTTATATGTTACTATATTATAAGTATCTTCCATGCATAGTCTGGTCATGTTGATTAACTTCCTTGGTATTCCAAATTCCTGCATAGCATTCCATAGACTATTCCTATGGACACTATCATAAGCCTTTTTAAAATCCACAAAAATACATGGAAAGTGAATATATAGAAACAGAATACATGGAAAGTGAATATATAGAAACAGAATACATGGAAAGTGAATATATAGAAACAGAATACATGGAAAGTGAATATATAGAAACAGAATACATGGAAAGTGAATATATAGAAACAGAATACATGGAAAGTGAATATATAGAAACAGAATACATGGAAAGTGAATATATGGAAACAGAATAGATGGACAGTGAATATATAGAAACAGAATACACGGAAAGTGAATATATAGAAACAGAATAAATGGAAAGTGAATATATAGAAACAGAATACATGGAAAGTGAATATATAGAAACAGAATACATGGAAAGTGAATATATAGAAACAGAATACATGGAAAGTGAATATATAGAAACAGAATACATGGAAAGTGAATATATAGAAACAGAATACATGGAAAGTGAATATATAGAAACAGAATACATGGAAAGTGAATATATAGAAACAGAATACATGGAAAGTGAATATATAGAAACAGAATACATGGAAAGTGAATATATAGATACAGAATACATGGAAAGTGAATATATGGAAACAGAATAACTAGAAAGAGAATACGTAGAAGCAAAATGCATAGAAACAGAATACATGAAAAGAGAATACATAGACAAAACAGAATCAAGTTCACTGGACATGTAACAAGAATGTCCCCTAAAGTACCAGCGTCACTTGTACATTACGCCAGATTTGAGGACAATAGAGCAAGAAGATGACGGAGGAAGAGATGGATTGACTGCGCCAGGCAGCCCATTCACAAGCCTGGACACATACCAATTGGTCCTGGCCAAGAGAGGAGACAGTCTTGTCTCAACCTACAACGACACAACACCATGAAGAAAAAGTTCTGTACGTAAAGGAAAATCACAAATAGCCAATAAATACCGGTATTAATTGCAACGTCTTGTAAAGACACATACAATTAAGTTTTTAGCAGTAAAGAAGAAGATGTACATAGTATAATTTTGTCTCCAGTAAGCGACTTACTTATACACCATTGTCTCTTTCTCTCAACAGAAACTTTGCTTTCTCTTATTCTATGCCAGACTATATTCTTCTGTTGATATTTTATTTAATGTATATTTTTACATTAAATGTGTATATGGATGTGAAACGTGGACAATGAGCAGTCATGCTGAAGAACATCTGATGGCTGTGGAAATGTGGTTTCTGAAAAACATGCAATGAATACCATGGACAGACAGAAAAACCAATGAACAAGTCCTTCAAGAAACAAATGAAGATCGTAAACTGATTAGAGTCATTAGACGTAGACAGTCACAATTTTTTGGACATGTTATGAGAAGAAATAAATTGGAGAACTTGGTACAACTGGCAAGATAGAAGGGAAGAGACCAAGGGGAAGACCGAGAAGTAAATACCTGGATGGCTTGGCTCGTGCATTGTTGAGACAGGAACACGGAGCTGATACACGACTCTGGCGATCGAGTGAGATGGCAGAACATGACCGCCCACGCTTATCGGCATGGCACGTGACGGATGGATTTTTGTTACACTCTCTGTGCTTGGTATTACATAGCTTGTGTTCCTCTACCTTTCTTTGCCACTGTGACTGCCAAATAAGCTCTTTTAATCCCACATTGTTTCGTTGCTTAAAACTAACGCCTGATTATCACACTGTTCATAATGTTTGCAGAGATTGATTATTGTTATTAGATATTTTAATTCCTGAAATATTGTGTTTGCTGTTTTATAATTATGTCTATTAACTAAAGGCTGAAAGAAAGAACCATGGCAGTTACTGTGGTAGTCGTGTGAATTGTTCATCCTTCACATATTCTAGGTCACTACATACGAAGTGGAGCGGCTAGTTCTCATCCTCGCCGCCTTTCCTTCCCCGAAAATGGTCTGGTACCCATGTTTGTGTGGGTGGATGGCCCATAGTACATACTGGTAAGGAAACATCCTCCTCTAGATCGCCCACAGTACATACTGGTAGGGAAACATCCTCCTCTAGATCGCCCACAGTACACACTGGTAGGGAAACATCCTTCTGCCTCCTCTAGATCGCCCACAGTACACACTGGTAGGGAAACATCCTCCTGCCTCCTCTAGATCGCCCACAGTACACACTGGTAGGGAAACATCCTCCTCTAGATCGCCCACAGTACACACTGGTAGGGAAACATCCTCCTGTCTCCTCTAGATCGCCCACAGTACACACTGGTAGGGAAACATCCTCCTCTAGATCGCCCACAGTACACAGTGGTAGGGAAACATCCTCCTGTCTCCTCTAGATCGCCCACAGTACACACTGGTAGGGAAACATCCTCCTGC
The DNA here is from genome assembly GCA_963921405.1 of Cepaea hortensis. Classification (NCBI taxonomy): domain Eukaryota; kingdom Metazoa; phylum Mollusca; class Gastropoda; order Stylommatophora; family Helicidae; genus Cepaea; species Cepaea hortensis. The sequence goes on from OY992882.1 coordinate 71,855,172, forward strand.
CTCCTCTAGATCGCCCACAGTACACACTGGTAGGGAAACATCCTCCTGTCTCCTCTAGATCGCCCACAGTACACACTGGTAGGGACACATCCTCCTGCCTCCTCTAGATCGCCCACAGTACACACTGGTAGGGAAACATCCTCCTGTCTCCTCTAGATCGCCCACAGTACACACTGGTAGGGAAACATCCTCCTGCCTCCTCTAGATCGCCCACAGTACACACTGGTAGGGAAACATCCTCCTGCCTCCTCTAGATCGCCCACAGTACACACTGGTAGGGAAACATCCTCCTCTAGATCGCCCATAGTACACACTGGTAGGGAAACATCCTCCTCTAGATCGCCCACAGCACATACTGGTAGGGAAACATCCTCCTGCCTCCTCTAGATCGCCCACAGTACACACTGGTAGGGAAACATCCTCCTGCCTCCTCTAGATCGCCCACAGTACACACTGGTAGGGAAACATCCTCCTCTAGATCGCCCACAGTACACACTGGTAGGGAAACATCCTCCTCTAGATCGCCCACAGTACACAGTGGTAGGGAAACATCCTCCTGCCTCCTCTAGATCGCCCACCGTACACACTGGTAGGGAAACATCCTCCTGCCTCCTCTAGATCGCCCACAGTACACAGTGGTAGGGAAACATCCTCCTGTCTCCTCTAGATCGCCCACAGTACATACGGGTAGGGAAACATCCTCCTGCCTCCTCTAGATCGCCCACAGTACATACTGGTAGGGAAACATCCTCCTCTAGATCGCCCACAGTACACAGTGGTAGGGAAACATCCTCCTGCCTCCTCTAGATCGCCCACAGTACACAGTGGTAGGGAAACATCCTCCTCTAGATCGCCCACAGTACACACTGGTAGGGAAACATCCTCCTGTCTCCTCTGGGGATTGAACACGAAGCACTGCCATGACAGGCAAGCGCACTAATTACTATGCCACCGCGGCTGTCTGGTAAGTTTTTTTTATATAAATGATGATATATAAATGTTTACATTTGCTGTATAAATCTACGTTTTTATTTTTTATTTCTTCCACTGTTTAAGGGTTTTCGGCGTAATCCGTGCTGCATGTTTTCGTTCCTATTTTGTCGAGGACTTTTAAACATGATTCGTTCCAAATGCTGTTAACCTGGTGCCTGAAGCCTTCTGTATTCACCTCGTCCGATAACTGTTGCAGAATCGGTCCCTGTCTATAAGATGATGTTGTGTACCTCTTGCATACCAACTTAAGTTTACTTGTCAACAGATGACTATCTGAATCTACGTCTGTAAACTTCTGAGACCCTTTACGTCAGGCAGAGTTGACATATTCTGGCACCTTGCCAGACGATAGTTTGTTACCCTGTGCTACGAAGAAAGGCATAATAACCACAACCCATGGCGGTGGCGAATGTGACCATTGCACAAAGCCCAGGCTGAATTGTAGAGACAATCTGTTGCCCATGTAGCATGGTCCCTCTCTCGGCCTGCCTAGTTTAGAGAGATGATCTACATTTCTTGTAAATACTGATGAGATCAATTTAATTTTCTCTCTCGTGGTCTGGTGATACCCATGTTGTTTCATATACTCTTTTAAGTGGAAAATCACTTTCGCCTATGAAATATTGATTCACTATGCAAACCTTGGTGAGTAGTTCTCCATTTTTGTTCATTAACCCAAATCATTGGAGAACATCGTGACAACTGGAAAATCAGCGGGGAAAGCGGCAGAGGTATATCGAGAGAAATGATGCTGGATGGACTGGGACAGTGGGAGGGGGGTATATTAGTAGCAGAGTTGATACGAAACACCAAGGGCCGAGATCTGTGGAGAGACATGAACGCCTACGCCAGTTGGCAGGGCACATTATGATGATATTGACTATAACGACACCATGTTTCTCTATGATCTCCTCATAACCGCGTTATCCGATCCTATCTTGGCATTTAGTCCACGCGTAAAAATTGTGATATTGTCACTTCTCTGACTGTCCTTAGCATGTTAAAGCTTCAAATGAAAACCGTCTTTAGCTGATTCTTTCTTGTCGTTCTTTCGTGCCTAACACTGAAGCATATTCATATTTACATATTTGTTTGTTTGGTAGTTTTAAATGTTGCTGTTACTTGTTTTTAAAACCTCACTGTTCTCACTACACTAGTGCTATATCAACCCCTTTAGATACCATCAGGGCCACGCCTCCTCTGTGTGAGGTGTTTTCCTCTATGTGGGCCGAGACGGGACGGAGAACGTCAAGTAGTCATGAGTGTACAAGATCGAGAAAATTACGTAGAAGACACCATACACACGTATCTACATGTCGATGGCATTAAGTACAATGAAATAGAAGACACCATACACACGCATCTACAGGTCGATGGCATTAAGTACAATGAAATAGAAGACACCATACACACGCATCTACAGGTCGATGGCATTAAGTACAATGAATAACACGTGTGTGTACAGGATCGGTAACGTTAAAGAGAAAATACCATATACAGGTGTCTCTACAGGTCCGATAATTTAAAATAAAAGACACCTTCATAGGTGTCTACACGATCGAGAACACTAACTAAATGACGACATGCAGGGGTGTGTACAAGATCGAAAACGTTAAGTAGAAGACAATAATATGTGTATACAGGATCGATAACTTTAGGTAGAAAACACCAAGCACAGATGTATAGAAACTCAATAACATTAATTACAAAACTGGAGTGCTAACGTTAAGTAGGAGACGTCATACACATGTCAGTACAGATCAAGAACGTTAAATGAAAAATAGAATATACATTTGTATAGAACTGAGAACGTTAAGTACGACAATGGTGTGAGAGATCTATAATGTGAAATTGAAGACATCGTATATACTATGTATATTTTATTACAGATAACGATAAAAACAACTTTTCAAACGCCAAATATACTGAATTATTTTTAGTGTAACAACGCCATGCATATGTTGTACGTTTTCCAACAGTATGTGCTGTGCCACACACATATGTAACGATTATACAGTCTTCCTGGCTGTAACAGATATGCCTTTTTTTTTCGAACAGCTGAACCTAACTATTTCTATCATTTCGGATGTGTCTATAAACACACAAGACTACCAAACGAAACTAACACCATAAATTAAGCCTACCTTGAAATCTTGCAGGGCGCTTGAAAACTGCCGGAAATCAAGGCAATGTTATTTTATTCAGAGAACGTAATCAGTGATCTGAATGAGGAAAAACATTCTCTGTTTGCGGTTGTTTAATTCTGCAGTCAAGTTCCAGAACTCCTTCACGAATTGAAGCAAACCGTCGCTCAGTTCCAACCAGCTCTGCTTGTTACCTCGAACTTCTTCACTCAAGGAGAGGGAGCAGACAGGGTGAACGTGTACACTTATTGCACTTTTTACTGTTAATCATACGTACCCTTACTGAGTACACTCATTTACGGTCTACCTATTTACCTACCTATCACAAACCACATCTGTCTGTCTGTCTGTATGTCTGTCAGCCTGTCTGTCCGTTCTTTCTTCCATCCATCCATTCATCCATCCATCCATCCATCTATCCGACAGTCTGTCCATTCGTCTGTCTGTCCGTCCGTCTATACATCCATCTTCCCTCCTTCCGTTCCTCAATCCATCCATCCTTCTATCTGCCTGTCTGTCTATCTAGCTGTCTGTCTGTCTGTTAATCTATCTATCCATCCATCTGCCGAATTGCCCGCCTGTCTGTCTCTTTATCTTTCCATTTGTCCGTCAGTATGTCTGCCTACAGTTCATCTGTTCGCCCATCTGGCTATTTAGTTGCAAATCTAAGCATGAATGATTGCACCACACATATACCCATGCATGTCTGTACTACACAAGCCCGTGCCACACATTTCTACAATGTCTGAACCAAACATTTATACAATGTCTGAACCAAACATTTATACAATGTCTGTACCAAACATTTCTACAATGTCTGTACCACACACTTCTACACAAGTCTATACCACACACTTCTACACAAGTCTGTACCACATACTTCTACACAAACCTGTACCTCACACTTCTACAAAAATCTGTACCACACACATCTATACAAGACTGTACCGCACACTTTGCATAAGACTGCACCACACACATGTACACAAATCTGTACCACACACGTCTACATACTACTGCACCATACACATGTACACATGTCTTTATCATACATTTATACACAATTCTGTACTTCACGCATTTACACAAATCTGTACCACACACGTCTACATAATACTGCACCATACACATGTACACATGTCTTTACCACACACTTATACATAATTCTGTACTTCACGCATTTACACAAATCTGTACCACACTCGTCTATAAAAGTCTGTACCGATGACGTACAACATCGTGTACAGTCTCTAGGCCAGCTGGTAAACCCAGTAGCACCGGTTGGCAAATGTGAATGAGTTCTGTGACTTCAATGTTTACTCTCTCGGTTTTCCCCCCACACCTGATAAGACTTTGCGATTGGATAGTAGGTGCACGCGCTCAGCGTTGCTATCTTCCACGCACATACACGCACGCACACCTGACGTAGGCGTAGACAGGAACCTCTCTATCTGGTCGCCTGGTTTATTAGCACTGCATAAACACTTCACTCATCAACGATAGATACTTCTTACTCTCTTTTCCCTCACACAGGGGAACACACGTGCGCGCGTGTGTGTGTGTAGGCAATCACAGTGAGAAAATCTTGTGGTCTTGAGCACAGACGGTCAGTACAAGTAAGCTACTGCCACGTCATGCCATGGGCTATATTTGAGATAAAGTGTTAGTGCTTTATTTGTGGACACATCGCACCCGTTTGGGGGAGGGACATTTCAGACTGCAACATGACATTCAATAGCAACGTACATGAACAGGCCTTTAATCCACCAACATTTCATATAGTGGGGCCACGATGAGCTCTGTATTACATAAACACACACACACACACGCACGCACGCACACACACACGCACGCACGCACGCACACACACACACACACACACACACACACACACACACACATAGAACGAGTTTATCGTGTAAATATTGATGATCAGATAAATACAAAATAGTTCCATCCAGGGGAGATTCAAACACATGACCACCGTGCCAGCACGCAAGCTTGCTAGCCATTGCGCCTCCGCAGCTCCCTGGGTACACATGAAACAGCTGGATATTGGAGTAGACAGGACATCTCACTAGCCTTACTCAATAGACGTAATAACTAACTAACTAACTAAATGACTGATTGACTGATTGACTGACTGGCTGATTGATTGACTGACTGACTCACACACACAATATGAGATCACTATCAATGACCAAGCGACCCGCTGATAGCCCTAGACACAACCTGAACTAAATCAACAAGTGACCATCTGTACAATATTGTGCACAATCTGAACTCATTCAACAAGTGACCATCTGTACAATATTTACACAACCTGAACTAAATCAACAAGTGACCATCTGTACAATATTGTACAAGATGAAGAGCCTGTCCTCTCCACATTTGAGACCTCTAAAGTGTCAACGGAAGATCTGTCTCTGTGACTGCCCAGTCCAGCCAGCAGGTGACAAACGCTAGAACATGACCGCGAGCGGTAGGGGATGAATGTTACAGGAGCCTGGTGACTTGGGGAGGGGGGGGGATTAGGGGGAAAGATGACAAGTAAACAGAGATCGTGCTGGGAACTGGTTTCACCCAGACCTGGGAAACATTCAAATGATGAATGAGTTAATACTTCAGAACAACATTATCAGTATATGACCTCCCCTGTTCGTATACACTTTCCTCCACACGCGCACGCACACACTCACGTCATTCTTCTGGTGGAGCAATGATAATTCTTTCATGATGTGTAACATTTCGAGTCCGTCTATGGCTATGCTGCCATTCACACAACACACATACACCCCCCCCCCCCCCAATTTAAAAAAAAAAAAAATTTAGAGTGATAGACAAAAATGTAACAATGGTAATACTTTATTACGATGTTAAACAATATCGGCGTACCTGTGATTGCGCCACAGAGTTGTACCCCTGAATGCATCTATCGGTCTTTGTCATACCATTCACATGCCATTAAGACACGTAGTCCTAAGACGACCATACTTTCATTGGCCGAGCCACACACACGGGGACTGTATTACGTCTGCTGTCTTTAATATTTCGCTTGACATTTCAGTACCCATGATATATCATTTAAAATAAAAAAATAACCAATGCGCAAGTCCTATAAAAAGCAGATGAAAATCTTAAAGATCGTAGAGAAATTAGACAAAGACAGTCACAAATTTTGGACACGTTATGAGACGAAATAAACTAGAGAACTTGGTGAAAACTGGAAAGATTGAGGGGGAAAGGACAAGGCGAAGTCAGAGAAGTAAATATCTGGATGGTCGAGACAAGAACACGGAGCTGATCCACGACTCTGGTGATCGTGCGAGATGGCCAAACATGACGGCCTATGTCTATCGGTATGGCACATGATGGTGTACCATGTTATGAGGCTAGGTGCACCCTAGAGCAATGCATATCGGAAAATGCAATCCCACCACTTCTGTGGATCCAACCAGAATCCTTGTGCTAGTAAGCCAATGCACTGACTACCAGGCCATCAAGACTGTATGCGTATCTGTATGTGCCCCTGACTTCTTGCCTGCGTTCTACATCGGTTCTTTACAAACACAAATAATGTACACATGTCTCTACAGTAAGATACATAACATGACTGCAGCGCGACATTTATTAGCAAAGTACACTAATAAGTCTTTGATCCATCGAGGGCGGAATTTCTTAACACACGCGATTTCAGAAAATGGAGTCACCATGAACTCTACAAGAAAGCTTTTAATAGAGTACAACATGAACGACTAATTACATGCCTTCAAGACATATGTGATTACAGAAAAGACATCAGACTTATTAGTTACTTGTACTGGGAGCAAGTGGCGTCTATTAGATGTGGAAATAATTATTCGTCGCCCATATGAGGAATATGAGGAATACGGCAGAGATATGTTGTCCCCAAGTCTCTTCAACCTATGCACAGAAAGAAGTCGAAATGCTTGGACTTAACATCAATGGAAGAATCATAAACAATCTTTAGATATGCTGACGATACCGTGTTACTAACACAGTGGTTCTCAGCCGGTGGGGAATCCGATTACTTGATAATGTTTTTCCCTTCATACTGTACGGTTCTGTACGTCTCATCCCTGCTAAAATTCATTTTATAAAGTAAGTAGACCCACAAATCACGTTTTATGTGGACGTCTAGACTTGTTTTGGTATGTGCTTCCATTATTACGTATACTGTGTAGGGGCAGGAGCGGGAGGAGGGATTTTAGGTAGGAAATACGAGGGGGGGGGGGGATTGACGTTGTGAAAATATGGTGAAGGGGGGCACGGACCAAATTTTTAGGTAGGAAATACGAAAGGGGGGAGGGATGACGTTCTGAAAATATGGTGCAGGGGGGGGGGGGGCATGGGCCAAAAAAAAAAAAAAAGGCTGAGAACCACTGTACTAGCAGAAAGCTAGCAAGAGTTACAAGACCTATAGTATGTCCCGAAAAGAATGCCTTCATTCACGATCAATTATTTTGAAAACTGTCTGTTGCATCGTTATGAAATTTTTCCAGCCGTCTTATATTTACCCCCACCCAAGGAATATGTCTTTGATAGGTCCAAAAACAACTTAAATCATCGAAAGTGGCGACATTTCTTTGATGTTTTGCTGAAAAACTAGTGATTTCTCGCTAACAAATTAATGTTTACAGTAATGAAAGCCCCGCCAATTCAGATGACACACAAGGCGTATCCGGATTCGTATGGGAGTGGGTGCAATGAAAGAAGTAGCTTAAAATCGACAGGGTCGGCTGTATTGCACCGGGTTTTTATCCCATATGGCTCAGTTTCTTTCCGCAGCGCGGAAAGCGTCGCACAAAGCGCGAACTCCGTACCTCCAGCGACGACCCTCGGGAGTCTCCGAAAAAATGCACTCGTGAAATGAAGGACGCGGCCCGGAATCGAACATATAACCTTCGGAGCCCGAGTCAGACGGCTTGACCACTTCACCACGGAGAATCCCGAGAGGGGTGCAATGTGTAATATTAGTAAAGACAGAGAATTTACAGAGACTTGAGGTAAATAATTTGTAAATTGACAGGGGAGTAGAAGGAATATATTTCTTACCTTATTTTTCATTTCCTTCTTGTTTCTTCAGCTGCTGGTTAATAATGTGTACACAAGTATTCGTGTTAGCTTTTTATATCGAGTTCGTGAAAGCTTCCAAATAGCTGTGCGTTAATGTGCGTATGGAGTGACCAGAAATGATACCGCAATTTAGTCATCATGTTTCCATTTTTAAGGATCTGTTCAGCTGTCTGTGTAGTTTGTTCACACGTACACATGGGTGACAGACCCGCTTTGAGTCTTCGTGAAAGATTGTCTACTCTGCTGTTTACCGTTCAGAGACGGAACAGGATTGCCTGTTTTGCACTATGAAAATAGTTGTCAGTGTCTCTGTAGTGGGCTTTCTTCTTAACGACAAAGATGTTGGTCCTCTTTTCATTGAAGTTTATAGATTGATTCGTATGCACGTGTGTTGTCCCCTAATTTGACGTGTTTGCTCTCACGTTTCTTGTTATGCCACAATATGTCAGTTTCCACCGCAATATTACTCTTCTGTTAGTATTCAATGCGTTTAGTGTGTGAGTGTGTGTGTTTTTTTTTCTCAATACAGTTGTTTGTCACTTCTGAGGGCTTGCGGAATTGAAAATTCATCACTGTGGAATACAAACTATTGCCATTGACATTATGCTGATGCTGTAATGTTTAGGGCCTGCAATTCGTCTGAATATTTGTAGCAAAATATCCCAGTTGGTGTGCACGTGGATTAAGGTCTGCGATCTGCTCAGACATTAATCTGTGTCGGACGATTCCAGTATGTTGATGACTGCTCTCGGTTGCATAAAATTCAATCCATCCTTTCTCCAATAATCCTCTTCCTCTTTCAACACATGGTCCTCACATTTTTCCAGTAACTTTTATCAATATTTAATAGCGCGGACTGGATTAGTATCCTGACGTCAGACAATTTGAATATAGTATTGTCAGCTGCCATCTGTCCTTTAATTTTAGCCCACAGTTCTATAGGGTTAAAATGAGAATGGTACGGCGGAAGTCTCAAGCACCCATGATGATGCTCTTCTATCAACTTGTCGATTTGATATTTCTTGCTTTTTGGCGTCTGTTTTACAAGGAACAACAATTCTAGCTAGAAATACGTTTCTGGAAATGGTATGTTTTCCATTCGGAGTCATATCTTTATTGCTCCCTTTGTGCTCGATGCTGTAGGTATTTTGTCTTCTTGGGCAACAACATTGATATCATGCATTGTCCATAATTGGACACGACGGTCTATCTAGGGATGGCAGACCAGTATTCTCGAGCCAATCTCTAAATACATTACCATTCATCTTATTATGATAATCCCTATTGCCTGTATGCTTTGATACGAACACGAGCCCAGCATTCTGTTGTAAGCCATTATGCGTATTACCAGCATGGGCCATGACCAAAAGCTGTCCTATACTACTGGGCACATATCGCTTTATCTGTCCATCCACTGATTGCCATTCCTTATCACTTGTGTGGTGCGCAGTGATCCACATTTCATCCAAACACACTATGCCATAATTTTCTTTGCGTATTTCCCTTATTTCACGTAGGTAACTGCTTCTCATGGCTTCTAAATGCGGTTGCTCGCAAAGAATATTTCTACCGCCCTTGTACTTTCATATAGTGAAGATAATGTCCTTATAATTTTCCACAAAGTTGTTTTGGATAGCTCTATGTTATTGTTCTTTCTCAACCAAACCCTAAGTTTTCTTACAGACACTGTTTCTTTGGCATCCAGCATTTTGATAATGCTGGATAATCCTGGATATAGAATCCAAAATGTTTATAATTTTAGGAGTCTCTGTGGCGAAGTAGTCAAGCCTTTTGACTCGGGCTCCAAAGGTCGTGGGTTCGATTCCGGGCCGCATCCTTCGGTTCACGAGTTAAATTTTTCGGAGACTTCTGTGGGTCGTCGCTAGAGCTGCGGAGTTCGTGCTTTGTGCGATGTTTTCCGCGCTGCGGAAAGAGACCGAGTCATATTGGATAGAAACCGGTGCAATGAAATCGACCCTGTCGTATATCAAGCGACTTTTTAAAGCATTTTTATAATAGCTCGCCTTATGACATCTTTGTCAAAGCTGTCGACGAAATGACCGCTCACTCAAACCCAATGCATGCACTGTTCTTTTTTCGGAATTTTTAATAGTATAAAACAGTTTCCTGCGATCAGCTCCTTGACAAAAATATGTGTACAACTTCATAGCGATTCTTTGAAGTGTATAATTTCGCATTCAATCCCATTGAAAAATATTCACACATTTCAATGTTAGCGATAAGTGGTAAGATTTAAAAAAAAAACAAAAAAAAACATATTAATCAGGTTTCATAAAATAACCCACATTTTGAGACACCTCGGAGCAGTCCTAGTTTAAAGAACGCGGGGAGTTGGCATAAGGCCAATCCCGTGAAAAAACGAACAATGTTCAACACTGAGCGCTGATTGTCTGGCTACGTTGTAATACATTTAAAATTATGAATTTCATCTCAGACCCGTAAATTATATACCGCATATAAACAAACTTTGAAATCTGCTGTAAAATCTCCAGAACAAACATCTTTTTGTTTGTTGGGTGGACATAATGATAAGATTATATACTAAATCTATCTACTATACCTATCTTGGCAGCACTGTGTCACAAGCTGCCACAATTGATGACGAAGTGAATGCAAGAATCTCCAAGGCCAGTGTGGCCTTTGGCAGACTGTACAATAATGTATGGAACAGAACTGGAATAAGACTGCAAACAAAGCTAAAAGTCTACAAAGCAGTTGTATTATCCACACTGCTATATGCTTGTGAAACCTGGACTGTTTATCAGCGACACGCTAGGAAATTAAACCACTTCCACACAGTCTGCCTAAGGAAGCTACTGAAGATTAAATGGCAAGACAAGATTCCAGACACTGAAGTCCTAGAAAGAGCGTCCATGCCCAGTATCCACACTCTACTGATGAAGAATCAGATTCGTTGGGCTGGTCACTTGACTCGCATGCCAGATCACAGGCTCCCTAAACGAATTTTTTTTACAGCGAACTGCGTTGTGGTAAACGCTCCCAAGGTGGCCAGAGGAAACGCTTTAAAGACACTCTGAAAATATCTCTGAATGCTTTTGGAATTCATCATGGGAGACTGCAGCCAGAGACCGAAATTCGTGGCGTGCATCATTACACAAGGGTGCAGTCATGTGTGAGGCAACCAGGACTGCAAGAGCTGTAAAGAAAAGGCAGGACAGAAAAACCACTGCAGGAAATCCTCCTCCAGAAACGTCAAGCATTCTTTATCCACATTGTCAAAGAACATTTCGAGCCAAAATAGGCCTTATCAGCCATCTTAGAACCCACGGCTCCATACTTTCAACCCCACTGGATGAAATGAATGGTCATCATCATTCTTGATGGACAAACAACAGATACTAAATCTCATAATTTTCCCTCAGTTGGTTACTGAGATATGGATGTTTATATTGGGGCAAAATAAAAAAAAAAATAAAAAAACGTACTTTAGTGGAACAAGTAAACAGGCATGGTGCAGAATGTGGCTTAGATATTAACACCCAAAATACGAAAACTATGATAATTAGTAGTGGAAAGGAAAGGTCATCAGTGACCATCACAGTAAACAGGTAAATATAAACTAGATCAAGTAACAGGTTTCTTCTATCTTGGACATGTAATAACAGATGGTGGCAGACGTGAAATAGAAATCAAAAAGAGAATATAAATGGGCAAAAATGCTTTCAACAGCATGAAATCAGTATTAATATCTAGAGAGATTAAAAACGATTTAAAAATGAGAACTGTCAAATGCTACATTTATTCAACGCTACTGTATAGCGCGGAAGCCTGAACATTGAACAAGCAACTAGAAAGTCAAATAGAAACTCTGGAGATGTGGATATACAGACGAATATGTCGTATTTCATGGAAACAAAAACAATCAAATACAGAGGTTCTAGAAAAACTGGGAATGAAAAGAGAGTTGATGAAAGAAATAAAAAAGAGGCAAGTAAAATATTTCACTCACGTTAAAAGATATAACACTCTTATAAAATCATACTGGAGGGCAAGGTTGAGGGCAAGCGAGCAAGAGGTAGACAACGATACAAGCGGAAAGATAACATCAAGAGATGGACGAACATCAGCCTGACAGAATGTACAATTAGGTCGAGAGACAGACTGTGTTGGTGATCCATTGCAACCAACATTCATTGTGGAGACGGCACCTGATTGATTGATTGATGAACTCTACACTGCAGCAACATACACCCAAAGAACCGGATTAATTGTGTAGATATGACTTTACATCATCTTCGTTAAATGAGAATAGGAGAGGAGGATAGGGCGAAGAAGAAGGAGAAGGAAAAGAAGAAGGAGAAGAAGAAGAAGAAGAAGAAGAAGAAGAAGAAGAAGAAGAAGAAGAAGAAGAAGAAGAAGAAGAAGAAGAAGAAGAAGAAGAAGAAGAAGACGAAGAAGAAGAAGAAGAAGAAGAAGAAGAAGAAGGAGGAGGAGGATGAGGAGGAGGAGGAGGAGGAGAAGGGGGAGACGGGGAGGAGGAAGAAGAAGAAGAAGAAGAAGAAGAAGAAGAAGAAGAAGAAGAAGAAGAAGAAGAAGAAGAAGAAGAAGAAGAAGAAGAGGAGGAGGAGGAGGAGGAGGAGGAGGAGGAGGAGGAGGAGGAGGAGGAGGACGTCTGAGTCAACAATCATGACTAACGAAACAAAGGTGGGATATGTCAATGAGGAAAAAGGAAGAAAGTAAGACACCGGTTAACATTTTTATATAAACAATGAAACATCGCACATAGACATGAATAGAATACTACCATCGCGAGAAGCCTAACAAATGATACAGACGTTGTAAGATAGATCCAAGTTAATTAGAAAGTTGCGACACGTATTTGACATTACGTTAGCAAACCCAATCGACGGCAGCCAGTATTTGCAACCAAGTATGGCACTACAAGAATGAGTTTAATGGAATAATTAATCTGCACTGGCTTAACGGCACAGAGTTCCCGGTTCCAGCCCCAAGAGGAGGGGTTTAGCATTCCAAGGACTCTCATGAACAAAGCTTAGGTATCATGCACGTGAGGTGTCCAAGAAACAGAAGCTAGTCTTGGAGCAAAGGGAGGGTGGAACATGATCGCCGCTATCATGAATCCTGCCAAGGACTACTCACTTTACACGTTGTGCAATTGAATGGTAGTCGTAATAGTTCCCCATGATGAGGCCAGAAGATCAGCACCAACGTCTTGCACATCCCATGTGTAGAGCTGACAAGAATACAGGACATGAGCGTGTTGTGTGTCTACTGCAATGAGACAAGAGCAGTCCTCACTTCCATCTATTCAAGAAAGCAACTAACTAGATACTACTTGTACTCTTGCATGTGGGATAGACATTAGCCAATGATTTACTGTATGTCTCACCCCTTCGCTACTTCTCTGTGTCAAACGTGCCGAGGCCATCTGTATATTCCCTCTGTGATGTATATGCCCCTGTAGGATATACTTGACATTGTTAGCAACAAACTTACATGGTCATGGCAGGTCCCCTAGTTGATATAACGTGACCATGGGCAGTTCCCCCAGCTATATTATTATATTGATTATTTGGTTTTTTTCGGGATTTCAAATTTAAATATTGAGCACAACCAGTGAGAAGTCCTGATCGTTCGGGTCCACGTCGATTGACGGACGTCAGTCGCGGCGATTGGGCAATTGTCGCATATTGCGCACTCAGTTCGGTTCACATCTGCACATCACTACCGCAAAACAGTTTCTCCACAAAAGCGTTCACCCCAGATAGCATTGGAATTTGAAGAATGTGGCATCAGCACTATGAATAGCCATGTCACCCAATGATAGACAGGTCAGATGTTCAAATCCTGCCTGAATCATTGGATAACCTAGAAGAATCGCGTCGCCGCGGAGGCTCCTGGGACGAAAGACGCTAAAATTTGACACATGCAGATCGACCGTCAAGAAGGCCAGATGTGGTTTCATGAGGAGTTCGTATGATCTGTATGTCCCTCTGCCTGATTCAGAGGAAGACTTCTGTCTAACAACATTGTAGCTGAGTCTTATGTACTTGTGAGTCAGGTAAAGCTTGTGTATGAGTGTATGTGTGTGTAGGTTTCGGCACGAATCAATACATATTCTTCTATCAGAAGACAGCCGCCAAATTTCACCCGGTCCCAGCAACAGATACTTTCCGCCATCACTGGCTTAGATATCTGACTCAATCTATCTTTCGTTTCCAGAAGAGAGTTGCTGTACAAACATTTTATGTCTTAAACTGTGAGAAGAGGCTCATTTAAGCTCAGATCGCTATTCCTAAGTCTAAATCCTACTAGCTTTCTGACTGCGTTCAGAGCAGGTTTAGTACAGGACAAGCTATGATCTGTGTGCTGTCTGTCGCCTTAGTTTAAATCCACAGCAAAACTTCAACACACGAGAATGAGAGAGGGAGGAATGAAAGTGCTCTTCCTCTTATCTTTATATGTCCGTGGTGTGAAGAAAGATTGTGTTATGTAACTGCTTAGCATCATTGACGGGTCCAGCGTTTCATACTGCTGTGATTTATTCCAACACATTGTGACATGATCGACCCTGTATCTAGCACTCTGATCGAACCCCAGTCAAGCTAACAGTCCAGTTCAGCACTCAAGTGAACGAATAAAGAACAGATTGGTGTTGGAATGAGAAAATGAGTGCATTGTGTCATCTCATCTTTCTGTCACTCTGTATATATGTGTGTTAATGAATGAGAGGCAGTGTGAATCCTCACAATGAATGTTTCACATAGAACTCAATATTCATACCAATTACATGTTAATCATTATGTTAACTTAAGAGTGAAAATATTCAATGTATGTTTTTTTACATTATTACTTTGATTCAACATGTGGAATGTAATTTTATTAAACCATCTCCCTGTTTGAAAGAGTAAGTAAAGAAGAGACACCTAATATGCTTTCATGCATAATCACTTCTAAACTGTCAGGGGAAATATCACCCCAGTGTCAGAAGAAGTAAGTAAAGGTAATGACAGAAGAGGTGAGAAGGTATAAACAGGAAAAGTAACCAGGCAGACTAAAACAATTGAGGCAGCACTGATTGGTAACATGAGTTATTATGAATAAGATGAACAATCATCCTGTCCTGTTCCATTACTATTTAGGATCAGCTGGGTGCATTTCATCATTAACTCTCCATCATTCCTCTCCTAGCCTTGTCAGTCACTGTGTCTGTGTCCTCTGTGAGAACATCAGCCAACAGATTACTATGTACAAGAGCAGAATAAGAGGGCCTGCCAGATAAAATTGCTGATGTCTAATGCCAGTACAAAGAAGAGACAATGTAGCTCTAACGTGTAGGTACTTCCTGAATCTGCTACCTTCTGTAACTCCTGTCTGTAGCCCTTTTCATTCTTGTCAACTGGAGAATTATCATCCATTGACTAGATATAAATAGGATCACGATGTTTATTCACCTCAGGTGAGGATGACGGTGCTTGCAGAATTTATTACCAAGATCATGCAGATTATGATCTCTGGGATCTGCAGATAATCAAAGGATCTATGGTCCATTCTCAAGATCATGCAGATTATGACCACTGGGATCTGCAGATGCAGATTACCCCAATGACTCTATATAATATCTCAAATACCTGCTTATTAACATCAGATCTGTAGATAAGTACCAACCTCACTGCAGATTACTTAGAAATATGGCAGAGATCTTTGCAGCATTTCATCATTGATATAACTTGATTCCACTCAGTGAACTCTTGTCAAAGTGGGAATAATCAAGGACTTCAATAGATAGAGAGTAGTTATGAACATCTCTGAGTTTATAGTTGTGTAGGGACAGTTAGACTAGGAAGTTTCAGTAATTAAATACTTGAAAATTCACCAGCAACACTTTGTGTAGTGCAGAGACAATGGTAGGAAAATCAGCGTGGAGGCTCAGTGGCTAAATGAATGAATTGACAGTGGATCTTCTGAGAGTTCCAGTTTCTATAGTAACTTAGGAACCTTATCCCAGAGACTATTGTGTGTAATCAATCTTAGCTCTTCTGAGAGTTCCATTGTTCATAGTAACCTCAGGAACATTATCCCAGAGACTATTGTGTGTAATTCATATGTTCATAAATGCTTTACTGGCTTATTTCCACAGCTTTTTGGTTAATAAACAAAATTAACTTTTCCTGCATTCTTTTGTCAAGTACATTGTGGTGTGACAAAACATTTGATTATTTGTGTGTTTAGTTAATGAAACTACATCACATAATTGTAGAATTTGGGACGACAGGTGGCTGGGTAAACACGAATAGACAGCAACGTCCTGTTCTATTGTAATCTCCCAGGTCCCAGATTACTCAGAAAAGGGAACTTTAAATTATATGAATTTCCTGTAACCATTTCACCTTTAAGGGAAAATGATTACAGGTGGGGGACTCATGAGCTAGATAAGTTTCTCTTTTCAGGAAGGAAGATTTTGGAGGGAAGTTATCAATATTCCTGGGAAACCCCTAGATTTCCAGAGTTAATATGGGGCACTTTGGCTTCCAAGGACCCATCCCCTCCAAACTAAATTAGTCCCATTCTCATAGCTTTACTTCCTTGTGGGGTAGGCCAAGGTGGGTACTGCTTCCTAATTCCCAAATATACCACAGCAATCTTGAGCATAGCCTATGATGGGTGACGTTGTGGTGTTCTATTATGATAATTTGGCGTGTCCAGCGTGTGCCGCGTGGTTACACACCCGCTTCTCACGCCATTGATCCGGGGCTTGTTTCCGGATCCGGTCAGGGATATGCACTACGGACGAGCTCAAACGAGAGCGAAACTCGAGTATAGTGCTTCCATATTGACGTGGATAGGCCTTAGGTTCATACCAGAATACGATCAGCGTTGCCAGTAGTGGGTTGTGCTCAATATTTAAATATTATTATATGGTCATGGCAGGTCCCCTAGTTGATATCACGTGACCGTGGGCAGTTCCCCCAGTTGATATCACGTGACCAAGAGCAGTTCCCCTAGTG
Organism: Cepaea hortensis; assembly: GCA_963921405.1. Taxonomy (NCBI): domain Eukaryota; kingdom Metazoa; phylum Mollusca; class Gastropoda; order Stylommatophora; family Helicidae; genus Cepaea; species Cepaea hortensis. The sequence goes on from OY992882.1 coordinate 71,872,417, forward strand.
TGACCATGGCATGTTCACCAGTTGATATTACATGGCCATGACAAACTGTCTTGAGCTCTATCATTTCTATTCTTGCTATCACAGTCTTTGGTGATTACACCGCCAGGCAAGTTCACATGATGAACTTGACCTTCATGTTAGTTCCTCTTTAGTTGCAAACATCTTTAAGCCTTGTGTTGATGATGTGGGCCAGTATATCTTTCTGAGCTGGCTTATACAGTCTGCGTCTTGTGACAAAGAATGGCGATCTGTCCCTGCGTATTGTAGCAGTCATTGAGTTAATTTTGAACCTTTCTGATTGCCTGTATAGTTATAATTTTCTCAGAGTGTGAGCCTGTGTTATATTATCTTGTTCACATTCTCCTGTCTTCTTTCAAATGTTTGTGATTTTTCATTTGTTTCTCTGTCTCGCTCATTCGGTGACCACTAAATAGATAACATAACACTGCTCCACTCTTTGTTAGCATGTGGTACAGGGTGGCAGTTAGAGCTGGTGGTGTAAATGATGTTCTCAGCTTGCTCTAGAACTTCAACCTCAGCTGTACAGCTGGACCAGAATTCGCCAGTAGGAATACACCTTGACTCAGAGTGACTGTTGGGATATGAGATACAGATGTACGTACATCCATTCTAAACAACATCTGTTGTCAAAATATCTGTAACTATTCAATCCAAGAAAGTTCAGGACATTTCTCTTTGATTATGTTACAAATTTAAGCTTCTCAATTGAAGCCCTTTCATATTAAACAAAGAAGGCAAATGGGAGTTCAGAAGCCCTTAACTTTATAAAACCCTGGGTCCAGACAACATCACAGCAGACATGATCAATGCCTTAGAAGAATATGGAACAGACCAGTCACCAGGCTGCTGTACACAATATTTGATACTGGAGACATACTTACTGATGTATGTAAATCTAGTTTTATTCCAAACCTGCATGATTCATGAGCTTTAGAATGTGATCAACATCAGACAATTAGCATAATAACTCACTTAACAAATATTTTGCTAAGAATTATCATACAAAGAATTAGGAAGAACAATGTGGGTTTGTAGAAGGCCGGGATACAACAATCACTGTGTAATTTTGTCAGAAAATTAATATAGCAATCAAATGAAGTAAACAAAGAGCTACATCTTTGCTTCATTAACCACACCAAGGACAGTGTGAAACATCCACATGATATATGCCTGCAGATCTCCAAATTGACAAGAAAGACCTCTGAAGTTAGAATTTAGTTGTAACAAAGCAGAAATTATTGTTATCTCAGAGAAGAAATAATAATGTAACATCCAAGAAAATGAGAAAATTCTTAAACAGGTGGATCGATTCCATTATCTTGGAACAGTCATAACATTTGATGGAAGCTGCCCTTTACGGATTCGGACAATTATCGCCATACCAAAATTAGCCTCCTTTTGCAAGATGAAAAACATAATACAAAGCTGCCAATTGCAGTGGGAGCACGAGAGTAAAGTGCTATATAAGCCTATATTGTTATATGCGTGTGAAAACATGGGCAGTAAACAAGCTGAGAAACATATTGGCAGTGGAAATGTGCTTTCTGTGGAAAATACGAAGGCAGGAAAAAAAAAAAACGAATGTTGCTGTAAATTCAAAAATAGATGTACATTGTCAACTGGTCAGAGAAATCAGATGTAGACTGCACATATTGTTTGAACATGCAGTGACAACTTGATGGAAAAAGAGCAAGAAGAAGACAAAGAGATAAATAACTGGATGGTTGGCCACAGGTTTGATCCATGACTCTGGTGGTTGTATGAGATGGTGAACCGTGAACATGTTGGGATAAGCACAACACCATCCAGCATGCAAACATAAAGAACACTATGTGTGTGTGTGTGTGTGTGTGTGTGTGTGTATATATATATATATATATATATATATATATATATATATATATATATATATATATATATATATATATATATAAAACAGAATGTATGTATGTATGTGGGTAGGGATGTATTGGATGCGTTCGATAACGGTCCATCCGATTGAGATACAATTTTCTACACGTCTCCTTTTCATTCCCGTGCAACCAACTGTCATAGTTTTTTTATTGTAGAATCAGCTATTTACTTACTAAAATTTAATAATTAAATTACATGACTTAACATAAGAAATAATATATAAAGGGACATAACTTTTAGTAGCATTGCTATATCTTAGGTTAAGTCCCCTTGCTATAGATAGATAGATAGATAGATAGATAGATAGAGAGGCTGGGATAGACGGAGGGAGAGACAGACGGATGGACGGGCAGGCAGACAGACAGACAGCCGGGTTGCCAGACAGACAGACAGTCGGGAACGGGAACTTATATGACTACTTATATGAATTAAATTAGATGCTCCCCATCAGGGGCTGGGCGAAGCCTGGCAGGGTCAGACAGACAGATAGACAGATAGTCGGGAACGGGAGCTTATATGACTACTTATATGAATTAAATGAGATGCTCCCCACCAGGAGCTGGGCGAAGCCGGGCTGGGTCAGACAGACAGATAGATAGATAGATCCTCGCCAGGGCCTGGGCGAAGCCGGGCCGGGTCAGCTAATATATATATATATATATATATATATATATATATATATATATATATATATATATATATATATATATATATATATATATAGAGAGAGAGAGAGAGAGAGAGAGAGAGAGAGCATCAAAGGAAACAGGTTGTGGAATTCAAGTGTCTAGACAGTTTATTTACAGATGGTGGAAAACTTGACAAAGAGAAAAAAAAAAAACTCTCGTACCAGAGAAGAACTGCTTAATCAACTGTCAGCTTCATGGACAGCCACAGAATGAGAAAACATTAAAAACCAGTAGCATTAGATGCAGTGAATGTAAATTTGCAGGACAAATAAAGTGGACTGAACATCTTGTGAAAATGAAGTCTAATCAGTTGTATGCCTACAAGCTAAGCTCTGGCTCTTGAGATACAGGAAGACCAACAGTCCGGAAGGACAGGTTCTATGGAGGACATGATGTTCTTGAACCACATTGACTCCAGCTGTTCACTCTTCTACAACTTGATGAACAAGGAAAGTGATGTTTTGGATGCAGCCCAGCCAGGCAAGCAGCACCCTCGTCCTGACCTCTCTGAGCTGTCTAGGGCAAAGCTGGGTGCTGACTGCCTACCATCGCCATGGGGAATAGCTGTGATCATCTCTGCAGACTCATCGCACACACAGAATTCTCCTCGAGTTAGTCAGATTAGATCTGCCCAGGGTGCTCCTTAGACTAGTGTCTGCCCAGGATGCTCCTTAGACTAGTGCCTGCTCAGGATGCTCCTTAGACTAGTGTTTGCCCAGGATGCCCCACAGACTAGAGTCTGCCCTGGATGCCCCACAGACAGTGTCTGCCAGGATGCTCCTAAGACTAGTGTCTGCCAGGATGCTCCTTAGACTAGTGTCTGCCCAGGATGCTCCTTAGACTAGTGTTTGCCCAGGATGCCCCACAGACTAGAGTCTGCCCTGGATTCCCCACAGACAGTGTCTACCAGGATGCCTCATGTTGAGCTGAAGAAAGATGGACATTCCAACAAAGACCCATCAGCATCCCACCAAGGCTTTCCTTCACACAAACTCAGTGCCCCCCCCCCCCCCCCCCCAGCTAATACATTTGTCTCATGTTCAAAAGCAATGGCAAATGGGACAATAGTCACTGTCTGTACGAGCATGGATAATATGTAAATAGATTAACACGTAAAATGGCGAATATTGTGATGAAGATGAGAAACAATGACAAAACACTACAGCACTGTCCAGAAAAAAAAAACATGTTTATTATCATGTTAGCTGCACAACTCTCAGAATGTCAACATCTGTGTACGTTAATAATTTACAGGACAAGAAACATGACATGCTCACAAGGTAACGTAAGTAGAAGACATGTAAATGCCCTGGCAAGCCTTATGCTACCTACATATAATGATATATCCCTGCTGCTGCTGCTGCCAGAACAGAACATGATGGAATTATACATAGAATTTGTGCAGGCTTCTAACACAAAGGAGGGAAGGAAAGAAGGAGGGAGCAAGAGAGGGAGACAGAGAGAGAGAGAGAGAGAGAGAGAGAGAGAGAGAGAGAGAGAGAGAGAGAGAGAGGCATACAAATGGAGGATCCTACCATGTGAGGTATATGAGAAAGAAAACAGGCTGACAGGTAGTTGCCAGAAAGTACCTGACCGTGAGCAAGCACTGGACAAAGTCAGTTTTCAAATACATGGCAAAGAGAATAACAACACACAGACTAACAATACCATACAATAATTAAATACAGATCCATGATTCAGGAATATTACATTACTATGTACAAACATATATATACATATGTAATTATGTAAAGCAAACATGTACCGTTAAATAATCTGGTTTGGAAACATGGCACATGTCAGCAATGTTGAGATAGAATGATAGTTTCAAAAAGAAAGTTTGACACAAAATGATAGTTGTCTCACTAAGATAATTGTGTTTAAAGGTAAAGATTATGTCAATGAAATAGTTAGTAAACATTAAAGTATATTTATGTAGTTATACCAGCAATAGCATAGATGAGAAATTACCTTTATGTCAGCAACACATTGACATGTTTAAATATTCTCAAATGTGTATGACCACATTTCTGACAAATAAAACATAAACAAGACAACATACATAAGACAAACAATATCATAACAAACATTCCTGGAATTCCATAAGGTACAAAAACCCCAAACTGACATTTTATGAACATTACAGAAAAACAATTTAAATCACAAATGCTGACATAATTTAAACATAACTTAATTATTCTATGACATACATCAAATGATTATCAGATCTGTATGAATGTGTTGAGTATGGATATACAACACACACTAAATGTTGTTAAACAATTATTGTGTAATGGACGGATTTAAAATACACGGGTCCCACTGGTTCTACAGCAGTCTCATGTAGAATTGTAGACTCCACAAACCATCTACACAACCACTTGGTTCTACATAAGTGTTATCATAAATAGTAATGAAACAGTTTTCACCAACATTAACAATGAAATCAACAGATGGGCTAAATAAAAAAAAAAACCTGGGCAACTTTGTGAATAGGCAGACAGACCATTAAGGCCTAGGATAGCTGACTGTCTCTGTGTACCGTTTACTAGTCCTTTTGCCCATGTTTGGACTTACAGGATACGGTTTTGTCACTCAGCTGCAGAGTTGAGTGCTTGGTGCAACATGGTAAGCTTCAATTTCTTTCCAAATGTTTTTTGTTTGTGTCCATGGTGGATGTGTTATGAGTGCAGATTCAGAGAATGGTGGGCTACTAGTTGCCGGCACTTCAGTGGTTGCCTGATGTGATAATGTATGCGTGGGTTGCTTTGTTCAGACTGCTATCTTCTTCGAGAATGAACTACATAGTCAAGTGAAGGACAGCTTGTTGTCAGTGCTCTGGTAGTTTGGTTTTGTCAACCCACTGCTATTAAGTTGGAGCCCTACGACTTTAAATAACTTCTACATAGACCAGTCCCAATTGACCTTTCAAATATCCAGCCTGCAGAAGCGGAACCAGATATCAGCTGTGCATATCTAAAGAAGAAATGGGAAAAGCTATGAAACTCCTGAAGGATGTGAAAGCTGCTGATCCAGATAGTATTCCAGCAGAAGCTTTCAAAGACAATATAAAGACCTCAGTTAACTACTTCACACATTATTATACAGAGTCTGGGATACCAAAGACATTCCAGCAGACTGGAGAGAAGAATATCTGGTGAAATTGCCACAGGAAAATTACCTAGTGAAAATTATTACTGATTGCTAATAATAAATGGCTAATGCTTCAAATGCAGAACAAACCACATATTTTCATATATTTAAAATATATTTTAAATTGTCAGACAGAATGACGTAACAATGTCCACAGAAATATGTAACAAAACAATGTCCACAGAAAGATGTAACAATGTCCACAGAAAGATGTAACAATGTCCATGGAAAGATGTAAAAGTGTCCATAGAAAGATGAAACATTTAAAAAAAATAAAATAAACTTCTCTAATGCTTACATAATATAGTAAACAAATTTCATTCCAAACTGACAAGACGTAGTAAATGTCCAGGTGAACTAGCTGGTAAGTGAGAACATTCAAACATGTCCACAGATGTACACAACCCATCATCTGCACAGAGAAGTCCCTGCATTTCTTCCCATTATTTATACTGAGGAAAGCCTCATGTGTTAGCAACTCTCACACATGCACAACACACTCCCTAAGTCCCTGCACTGGCAACAATCATGTGCTGTGTCGCTACACGTGTGTGTTTTCTTGTCAGATGTTTAAGCTGTCGGTCAGTGTATGTTTATTTTCTTAGACAACTGACCAATGATGCATATTCATTCTTCTGTCAGTGGTCATGCTCATAGCTGCCTTGGGGCACTTCAAATGCAAGCAACGCAATCCCTTGTGTGATGTGTCAAAGTAACCTTCTCTGACTGGTGTATATATCCATCCTCTCTGAATGATTAGCCATGTTCTCTAATAGTGTGTTCAAACCTTTATTAATGTCTGTGATGATGTTCTTTTGAACGCTTGCTCTTTAGTTCCCATGTGAGCTTGCACTTTATATTATCAACAAACTGAACAGCAGCATGCAAGAAACATCTGAAAACTTCACATCAACCATTTTCAAAATAGAAGTTTTTCCTGACATCTTTGTTCAAAAACAAAAATACTATTGGTTGGACCTACAGATTTCAAACAGCAGATTCCACAATGCGTATACATGAATTCTGTCTAATATTGATTATACACCATGAATAGTCTAATTTTGATTCTATAACATGAATGGTGTTTAATATTTATAATATTTGAAAAATAGTGTCTTATATGGTTTATATACCATGAATGGTGTTACCAGGTTGACTTTATAGCATAATGGTGTTTAATATTTATCATATACCATAAACAGTGTTGAATAGTTATCATATGGTGTCAATTTTACCATGAATGGTGTCTAATATTTATCATATACCATGAATGGTGTCTAATATTTACTATACCCGAAGGGCTATAGGACAGAATATGTTCACTGGACAGTTTCAGACGGCTCGATGGCCGCCTCAAAACTAAATCTGATTACAAGTTTGCACTGCACTGATTCAAGAATGGTCACAGTGAGTTTATTCATTTCCAATTCAGTTAGTGTCAAGAATCTATATGTTTTGTTTGCTGTAGGCAGAATACATATCTGCCAACACAGAAATTGCCATCATAATAGAACAAATGGCTTCACCAAATGCTGTAAGTATAGCATTACCACAATAGTCAGATCTATAACCTTCTATATTCACAGCCTATGTATTGTTACTGTTTCATACACATATTCAAACACTCTGCAATGACTGAGACATGTTTGCAGGCCGCATGTCTATCCTCTAACTGCTCCTTCCTGTAGCTCAGTGGGGGACATGTAGTCTTCAAGCTCCTTCTGTCTCTGCATCAGAGTCTGAGAATCAGATTGGTATTGACAGTTAATCTCTAAGAAATATCATTGTTAGTGTGCTGAAATAAAATACCAACTGAGACTTACATCTCTAAGAAATATCATTGTTAGTGTGCTGAAACCAAAGACCAACTGAGACTTACATCTCTAAGAAATATCATTGTTAGTGCGCTGAAACCAAAGACCAACTGAGACTTACATCTCTAAAAAATATCATTGTTAGTGTGCTGAAACCAAAGACCAACTGAAACTTACATCTCTAAGAAATACCATTGTTAGTGCGCTGAAACCAAAGATCAACTGAGACTTACATCTCTAAGAAATATCATTGTTAGTGCGCTGAAACCAAAGATCAACTGAGACTTACATATCACATAAACATGATCACGTGAGGAGCTGTCATGGCACAGTGGTCAGTGAACCTGCCTACTGGCAAGTGGTCTGTGTTCAAGCCCCAGCGGTGGCAGGGTTATCTGTTCTGCCAGTACAGCTGTGAGGGAGACTCAGCAATATAAACATGGGTGCCATACAATTGTCAGAATTGCCGGGAAGGACAGATGGTGAGTAAGGGAACTGGTCACACCACCTCCAATGTGGCCTAGAATGTGTGAGGGCCTCATACCCCAATGGCAATATCTGCTATGGGAATCCTTTTTTTAAACTGAAGCTAAAGATTGATTGAAATATCTTTATGTTAACACACTCAACCCAACAACCATTATGTTAACATACTCATCCCAACAATCATTATGTTAATACACTCAACCCAACAATCATTATGTTAACACACTCAACCTAACAATAATTATGTTAACACACTCGAACCAAACATCATTATGTTAAAACACTCAACCCAACAATCATTATGTTAACACACTCAACCCAACAATCATTATGTTAACACACTCAACCCAACAATCATTATGTTAACACACTCAAACCAAACATCATTATGTTAAAACACTCAACCCAACAATCATTATCTTAACACACTCAACCAAACAATCATTATGTTAACACACTCAACCCAACAATCATGTTAACACACTCAACCTAACAATAATTATGTTAACACACTCAAACCAAACATCATTATGTTAAAACACTCAACCCAACAATCATTATGTTAACACACTCAACCCAACAATCATTATGTTAACACACTCAACCCAACAATCATTATGTTAACACACTCAAACCAAACATCATTATGTTAAAACACTCAACCCAACAATCATTATGTTAACACACTCAACCCAACAATCATTATGTTAACACACTCAACCCATAAATCAACCCCAACACCTATCAGAATTATTATTACTTTAGTGCATAGAACTTAAAGATCAACTGCTACATTTCTCAGAAATATTTTTTTTAAATCTTAGGAATATCATTGTGTTAGTGCACTGAATTTAAAGATTGATGGCAATTGTTACATCTCTCAGAATATGTTAGTTACACGTTGATGGCAACTGTTACATCTCTCAGAATATGTTAGTGTATTAAACCTACACACTGATGGCAACTGTTACATCTCTCAGAATATGTTAGTTACACGTTGATGGCAACTGTTACATCTCTCAGAATATGTTAGTGTATTAAACCTACACACTGATGGCAACTGTTACATCTCTCAGAATATGTTAGTTACACATTGATGGCAACTGTTACATCTCTCAGAAATATGTTAGTGTACTGCTACACATTGATGGCAACTGTTACATCTCTCAGAAATATGTTAGTGTACTGAACCTACACAATAATGACAATTGTTACATTTCCAAGTATTATCATTATGTTATGCCTCTTTCAAACTATCTAGATAACTCATTTCAACTGTCCAAGGTATTTTCAGTACTGTTTTTGTAAAACTGAAGTTCTATGGCTTCAAGCATTTTTTTTGGCTTGTTTACTTATTGTCCAGGATTTACAACCATATGTTAAAATTGGCATATGCGTACCTGCTTGAGAGAAGACAGCTGTTGCAATATCATTTCTTGTCTGGCTGTTGGGTGGCTGGACACAAGGTTAGGATGTACAAGTGGGTTCTGAGATGCCTGTGGCAAAGAAATGATAATGAGAAATAGTGATAGATGTAGATGAAAAACAATTTGTGTGGAATGGCTATCGTTGCTTCAGAGGTCACATATTGTGAGAATTGTTTGGATATTTTGCCCTGGCCATGCGGGGGTGTATGATGATAATGATGATGATGATGATAATGAGAAATAGTGAGAGATGCCTGTGACAAAGAAATGGTAATGAGAAGTAGTGAGAGATTCTTGTGACAAATAATGGGAGAACTTGTAATGGGAGAAATCTGTGACAAAGAAATGGGAATGAGAGCAATCTATAACAAACAAATAAAAATGGGAAACACTGTGCTGCCTGTGATAAGTGGGAAACAGATTTATTGTTAATAAACAACTCCTGGCACAATGCTGAGAAACCCTCACATATTGCAACCCTCATCCACATGTTTCAACCCTCACCCACATGGTACAACCTCACCCACATGTTGCAACCCTCACCCACATGTTACAACCCTCACCCACATGGTACAACCTCACCCACATGTTGCGACCCACACCCACATGTTGCAACCTTCACCCACATGTTACAACCCTCACCCACATGGCACAACCCTCACCCACATGTTGCAACCCTCATCCAGATGTCACAACCCTCACCCAGATGTTACAACCATCATCAACATGTTACAACTCTCACAAACATATTTCAACCCTCACCCACATGTAACAGCTCTGACACAACATAACAACCCTGACCCAACATAACAACCCTGACACAATGTAACAACCCTAACACATGTTACAACCCTGACACACATAACAACTCTCACCCACGTTTCAACCCTCACCCACAATGTAACAACCCGGACACATGTAACAATCCAGACACACATTAAACCCTGACCCGCATGTTACAACCCTGACACACATAACAACCCTGACACATTAACAACCCTCACTCATAACAATCCTGATATATGTAAGAACCCTGACACATATTACAACCCTCACTCATAACAATCCTGATATATGTAAGAACCCTGACACATATTACAACCCTCACTCATAACAATCCTGATATATGTAAGAACCCTGACACATATTACAACCCTCACCCACATTTGCTGTTATTTCATCAAGTTTGCCATTTGTCACTAAATTTTAAACTGATTTTTCCTCATAAAATATTAAATAAATCTGGACTATCTGTGTCTGATTTCTATAATCAATTTAAAGTTTTGACCTGATTCTTCATGGGTTTTTCTGTCTGTCCATGGTACTGTTTGCATCCCCTCCTCAGAAATAAAATTTCTATTAGAAGTTTCTCAGCTGGTCTGCTTATCGTACATATTTCACATGCAAACAGTATAGGTCTTACACAACAATTCAACTGACAACTTTTTATTGGTGAGCATGCATTCCTTCTGGCAAAAGACTACTTTTGCCATGATGATCCTTGTTATAATCTACTCAAGGATTTTCCTTCTAATGTTATGATTGTTCTAAGATGGCTGTACCAATTTAGCAAAAGAAATGCAGGCACTGATCAAGCTGTGACCATAAGTGAAGAAAACACAAGCAGAGGCTGTAGTAAACAGATGTGTTGTAAATCTGTTGTAAAGCAGCAGAGAAGTGCGTGGGCATGTACAGCCCGTTCAGCGGGCCGAACCGTTCAAGAATCCAGTGGTGCCCACTCTATGACCACGAGCAGCATGACGATGGAGGTGATGGCAGTTACACAGGCTTTCATATGGCTGGAATCACAGCACTATACCAACGTGTGTGTACTAAGTGATTCAATGAGCATGATTCAGAAGGTCGAAGCTGGATCTGTAGACAGTGGACTGAATCGCTGCGGAAGTCTGTTGTCTGTAAAGTCACCTTCATCTTCGTCCCGGGACATGCGGGAGTCGAGGGAAATGAATGAGCTGACAAACTGGCTGGCTCTGCACCCCCTGTAGATGGCCAGCCCATGGATCGTGCCGATGTTATTAACGTCCTTAAAGATATGGCGAGAACAGAGGACTTTGACGTCAGTGATTCCACATCGCTGTCCAGGATGAAAGACCTTGGAGTAAGAATCGGCACAGCCAGAAGCGAGAGGTACATCGGGAAAACAAAGCGCCTCGTCAACCAACACAGAACTGGCACTATTAGCCACCGGACGCTGATGCATATGCTGGGGGGAGGATCTGAGCACCCATGGACATGTCCGGAGTGTAATGAAGATACCCCAACTGATAACTGATAACTGACAGACGTGTTGTAAACAGAAGAAAACACAAGCAGAGGCTGTAGTGAATAAATGTGTTGTAAACAGAAGACAACACAAGCAGAGGCTGTAGTGAATAAATGTGTTGTAAACAGAAGAAAACACAAGCAGAGGCTGTAGTGAATAAATGTGTTGTAAACAGAAGAAAACACAAGCAGAGGCTGTAGTAAACAGATGTGTTGTAAACAGAAGAAAACACAAGCAGAGGCTGTAGTAAACAGATGTGTTGTAAACAGAAGAAAACACAAGCAGAGGCTGTAGTAAATAGATGTGTTGTAAACAGAAGAAAACACAAGCAGAGGCTGTAGTAAACAGATGTGTTGTAAACAGAAGAAAACACAAGCAGAGGCTGTAGTAAATAGATGTGTTGTAAACAGAAGAAAACACAAGCAGAGGATGTAGTAAACAGATGTGTTGTAAACAGTTCCCACACTGATGCTTACAGTGGCCACCTGAGTGAGCTTCTGCCTGCATTCTCCTCTACACACTGAGCACTGTCCTTTGCTCACTGTCTGACAGTGGCAGTACAAGGTCATAATTATACCAATTGTTGTTGTCACTTTATCAAATTTTACATTTGCTAATTCCCATTTTAAATTTAAGTCATACAACATATTCTGATTCACTGATATACACTAAAGGACATGTAGTTTACTAAGCTGGGTTGATCTCACAGTTATTTATATACTGTTTTTCAAAAAAAAAAAACTTTAGCTGGGGCTAGGGCCGTAGATGACTGAACCAAAAGTCAGTGCACAAACCAGGATGCTATCATGACCCTGATTATATATAACTATGTTAAATAAACATAAGACACACAGAGCCGGTAACATTTCTTACTTCTGTATTATTATTATAATTACAATTATTACCTGACGAGAGGCCTCCCTGTCCTGATCTCGAAACACATCTAGCCTCCTTCCTCTGTTTGCTGGATGGTGAATCTCAAAGTAGGCATTTCTTGCTCTCTCCATCTGTGAGTTCTCCCTAGATACTACCATTGGCTCGTCAGCTTTGGAAGGATCTAGAATTTCTGCAGTTCTCATGAAAGGCACAAACTCATCTCCAGATTGGAACAGAGCAGCATCCCCATATTTGGAATCTGCTGGACTCATCTGAAGATAATTATTAGCGTACTGGTAGGGATCTTTGTTATTTTCATTCCTCATTGTTGTTCTGTGTCGCACAGCAGGAATTGGAGGCGAAGTCCTTCCGGTGTGTTCAGGTGATTTCGATGCCAGTCCATTCTCACCATTTGACACTGCGTGAGGTGAAATAATGTCAACATCACATTTCTTACTCGGAACTTTGTTTGTGGCCACAGCTTTCCTGCCCCTATCTTCTAACTGCTTCACATCTTCTGGGAACTCACAATGACTTCTGCCTTGACTTTTGGAATGCAAGGGAATTTTGTCTTTGTTCAACTCTTGCAAATAAAGTAACCTCTGCTCTCTCCTCTCTTTCCTTAGTTCTGCCTCCTCCCTCTTCATGAAATAATATGGATCCTTCTCCGAGTTCTTCACCGCTGTTTTTCTCTTTCTTTGGTTCCACTGTGGCTTATTGTCAATCTTCTGAGCTCTTTCTTTGGGTTGTGCCCCTCTTGAATTCTTATTAGATTGTACATTATCTTCATTGGTGTTTTTGGCATGAACCTTTCTTGCTGGTGCTTGTTTTCTTCTCTCTTTCTCTTGCAAGGCATCTTCCACTTTCATTTTGTACTCAATCTGAATGTCTTCAGGAAGGTTCTGTAAAATGGCTTGCAGCTCCTTCAGCTCCACTGAAAATAACATTTCATCGCAGGATTTACAAACAGTAAAATAACATTTCATCACAGGATTTACAAACAGTAAAATAACATTTCATCACAGGATTTACAAACAGTAAAATAACATTTCATCACAGGATTTACAAACAGTAAAATAACATTTCATCGCAGGATTTACAAACAGTAAAATAACATTTCATCGCAGGATTTACAAACAGTAAAATAACATTTCATCGCAGGATTTACAAACAGTAAACTGACTATTACTGGGTAATCTGAATGCTTAGTCTCTGAACAAGACCACTTGCTAGACATCTTCACTGGCACCTTGCCGTCCTGACATATGATAGTTTATTACATTGTGCTTCTTATAAGGTGCAACAACAAATGATGGGGGTAGCAAATGTTATACCTCTCAATAGCACAAAGACCATGTGTTGCCCACGCAGCATGATCCCTCTCATTGCCTGTCTAGTTTACTCTAGAGGAAAGATAACACCATGACATCTGCAGACGAGCTGCAGAAGCTGACAAATCAGCAAAGCAATGCTCTAACTGTTCGCCTGTTGGAAATTCGATCCTATAGGCTACATAAGTAGGTTCTTGGCACAGTACACAAACACACTACTGCTGCTAACGAGTTCACACAGCTGAGAAATTCAGGTACTTCAACAGTTAACATATGGACAATGTGATCAAACCATATGACAAATGTGATAACATAATAATTAAAATGGATCAAATAATATTTTTATGTGTTATACTAATAACAACAAACTGTGATACAATAATATAAAAATCTATGATTAATCTCTGTATACAATCTATGATCTAATAATATAAAAATTATTTTAAAATAAACACAATGATTACATATCTAATATACAATCAAATAGCAGTGAACTAATAAGGTAGTTTCCTCTCATCATTCTTAATTAAGTAAGACATAAATATCAGCTATACAAATAGCTATACGAACTAATAATAAAAATCTGGAGGACAGAAGAATTACCCCATGACTGGAAAGAGTCATTATTGATACCTATCTTTAAGAAAGGAGACAAGTTCCAATGTGGAAATTATAGAGGAATATCACTACTGTCCACAAGCTATAAAATACTATCCGCAGTATTACTAAATAGACTAAAACCATATTCAGAAGACATATTAGGTGACTACCAGGCGGGTTTTAGACAAAACAGATCAACAATAGATCAGATATTTATCTTACGACAAATAGCCGAGAAACATTGGGAATATAAAAGAGATCTCCATAACATTTTTGTGGATTTTAAAAAGGCTTATGATAGTGTCCATAGGAATAGTCTATGGAATGCTATGCAGGAATTTGGAATACCAAGGAAGTTAATCAACATGACCAGACTATGCATGGAAGATACTTATAATATAGTAACATATAAAGGCAGGAAATCAGACCCCTTCCAAATAACATCTGGCTTGAAACAGGGTGATGCACTATCGCCGCTACTCTTCAATCTGGCTCTAGAGAAAGTTGTAAGGAAGGTAAAGGAGGAATGTGATATTGTAGGAACATCCAAGCTGCTTGGTTATGCAGATGATATAGATATTATAGGGCAAAGTGAACAAAAGACATTGGAAATATTGACTCACTTAAAGGGAAAAGCCCAACAGATGGGGCTGGTTATCAACCAAGATAAGACGGAATATATGGTAATTTCAAGAGACGGAATGGCTAGAAACTCTGGCCACATACAAATAGATAATATGACCATTAAAAGAACGGAAACATACAAATACCTGGGTACAATCTTCAACTGCTCCAACATCATAAGGGAAGAAATACAAACTAGAATCAACTCTGGAAATAAGATATACTATGCACTACAACATCTACTAAAATCAAAGGCGCTATCTCGTAACACCAAAATCACAATATACAAAACACTGATCAGACCAGTTGTGCTGTATGGCTCTGAAACCTGGAGTACAACGAAAGGAGACGAAGCCTTGTTACAAACCTGTGAGAACAAAATTTTAAGACGCATCTTTGGACCCATTAGGGATACACAAAGTGGAGAGTGGAAAAGAAGAAGTAACAAAGACATTTATGATCTGTTTAAGTCCCCGCTAATCACTGGTATCATGAAGGCTAATAGACTACAATGGCTGGGGCATATAGAAAGAATGGAAGATAATAGGGAAACAAAACTCGCTTACACTCAGGAAATAAATGACCGTAGACCCCGAGGTAGACCAAGAAGGCGGTGGAGAGATAATACATGTACAGACCTACAAGCACTTGGAATCAACGACTGGCAAGAGAAGGTCCACCAGAGAGACGAATGGAGACGGATTGTATTTGCAGCAAAGAACCTCAATGGCTCGGAACGCTGAAGAAGAAGAAGAATAAATATCAGTATGAAGTGTCTGAACTTTTCTAAATATATGAGCAGAAGTAAACGCTTGTATCACCAAACCTCTACTGAAGACAAGGTACTCAACAAACAAAAACACAGATACAGGCTGTGGGATGTGTGTGGTTGCCAGTTAATTTAATACTGCTGTCAGTGCCAATCATGTAGTGAGATCTGAAACTGGAGCAATTCTACAACACTACTTGACACTACAACTTAGTTACAGAAGCAGGGGTATCAATTTTTTATAATTCTTCCAAGGGTGACGTAATCATTTACACAGATGGGTCTGTTGTGTGGCAAGTATGCAGCTCATGGGCTTTCACAGCCCAGGCTACAGGGAGAACTAGTAAAGAAGACAGTGGAGCTTTGGCCATAACTACGTGCAGTGTAGCTATGTAGGTCATGGCAGTAACAAATGCAATAACGTGGCTGGAGACATACATGTTCACCCATCCATGTTTTCTGAATGACACCTTCAGTATGCTATGGAAAATCAAGATGAGCTGTACCAGAAGGCAATGGTTGATATCTCCCAGGATGTCAAGATTAATTTATGCTTCATGTTTGTGCCAGGCCATGCAGGTGTACGAGGATGAATGAGCAGATAGGCTTGTGAGCTTGACTGCTGGTGGAATGGACGAGCAATGGCTGACATCCCGAATGTCCTCAGGGAGAGTGAATGACTCAAGGGATGGACGTCTCTGAGACTGCCAGGTCGTCAAGTCAAATGGGGTGGGGGAAGGCAAGAGCGCCTTGTGGAGAGTCATAGTAGTTTACAAACACATAACTGGTGGTGTTGGTTGCTACACACAGAGGGAGGTACTGAGAAGGGGATATGAACACTTATGAAGTTCGATGTGCAATGAGGATGATCTGCTGGTTGGTTGGCAACCTACCTACCTAATCAACCAGCCAGACAAAATACCAACCAACTAACTTAATTACCTAAGCTATTTTCTAAGAACAATGCAAACATACATACATGTCTGGGTACCAAACTCTCTCCTTGGGGAGTCTGAAAAATGCCCTGGCTTGGTAGGATTTCTGTATGTACTTGGTGTCAGCAGACGGTTTTCTGTGTATGGCGCATTTCTATCCTTTGATCCAAAAGTTGCAAGCTGTTCTGTGTCTGCAGCAATGCTGTACGTTGATGTGAGGGGCTTATCAGTTATGTAAGTTTGGTATCCTCTTGATGACTCCATGCCTTGTCCAGTCTCATGGGACGTTTCATATTCTCTCATACGAGGAATACTGGCTATAACAATAAGAAAATTAACATTTTAGAACTGCAGAAATATACTCAACCAATGAAATCAAAGAGATGAAATTGTTGCCAATTGTTTTTTTTTTAAAATTTGCCAAAATAAAGCAACTAAATTATAAGTTAAAAGTTATCAAGAGATAAATTACTCATAGAGAGAAAAATATGTGTAGGTTTTACACACAATATCAGTTTGTCAAATATATGAAAGCAACATTATGGCAAGTAAAGAGTGTTGCAATAAAGTAAGGAGAAACACAAAGTACCTATAACAAAATGCTCAAGATGTTAATGATTAAGAAAACAATTCACACATTTAACAATAAACAATGTTTTATACATCTGCTATTGTAACAAACATCTGCTGACACATTTACTAAAACAACAAGCAACCGTTGACACATTAACTAGAATAATGGGAAGGTTACCATGAGACTGGCTAGCCCATCCCCTAGACAACTGTCAAACAAGTCTGAAGACAAGGAAAGAAACATAATTTAGCCAACAAAGATGACAGGGGGATCTTCTCCTAGAAAAAGTGTGATGCGATGCGGAGAAAGTTGTAAAGAGTGTTTATCACCCACTTACCTCCTTTCACCTAAAAAAATCTCCAGAATTGGCACCTGGAATGTTATTACTATGCATGTACTGGGAACAACTACACGATTGGTAGGGGAAATGAAATATCATAAGATTTGCATTTTGGGATTAAACAAGACAAGGTGAAATGGAGCAGAAAAAAAAGAAGCTTCTAAACACAGATGAAACAGTGCTGTTCTCAGGCCATAAAAGAAAAATGCCCTTCATCATGAAGGAATGGACCTAATGCTATCTAACGAGGCAAAGAAAGCACTAACAGAGTGGGATGAAGTGAGCTCTACAATTAACACATCTACAATAAGTAACCATAAAAACAGAAAATAAACATCCGTGTGATCCAATGTTATACATCAACAAATAATACAGCAAAATCAGTTATTGGACATGAAACTTCAAAGTACTATAAAAGTTAGTTGCATGTCCTTTACAGGACGTAGCAGTCAATCTCAGTATTTTTGGGCTGTTCATGATTCCTGGGCAAGTTTACGTTCAGTAGTTTGCCACTGCTTTCTGAAAGACCGGCACCCATACCGTTTCATAATAAAACTAACGTAAGGCAGCAGTAGTTTGCCACTGCTTTCTGAAAGACCGGCACCCATACCATTTCATAATAAAACTAACGTAAGGCAGTCTGTCAAAGTACTATAGGTAATTAATAAACAGATCACCTTGCAGAATACATGGGGCAAGGTTGCTGACAAGATTGTTGCTGTTAAGCTGCAGAAACTCTTGGAAAGGGAAAATCTATTCCCAAGAGGGCTGGGGAGTTACCAGCCAAGGAAAGAAATCTGGTCAATGCTCGGAAAATTTGATTTAAATGTTTATGAGGGGTTCCAGAATATACAGGAAACAATAACAACAGAACTGGATCTTAGGGATACATATAACAGAGTCAGATACGATCTCTTAATGCACTCTTATGGAGATGGGTGTTAGTACCTGGGTGGTGAACTGGATCTGCAATGTGGCATGTGCTATTAAATGTAATCACAAGCGAGATTACAAGCATTGAAGCACCAGAGATGGGAAAGGTACTAAAGATTGGATTGCAAGCATTGAAGCACAGAGATGGGAAAGATACTAAAGATTGCAAGCATTGAAGCACCAGAGATGGGAAAGGTACTAAAGATTGCAAGCATTGAAGCACCAGAGATGGGAAAGGTACTAACGATTGCAAGCATTGAAGCACCAGAGATGGGAAAGATACTAAAGATTGCAAGCATTGAAGCACCAGAGATGGGAAAGATACTAAAGATTGCAAGCATTGAAGCACCAGAGATGGGAAAGGTACTAAAGATTGCAAGCACTGAAGCACCAGAGATAGGAAAGATACTAAAGATTGCAAGCATTGAAGCACCACAGATGGGAAAGGTACTAAAGATTGCAAGCATTGAAGCACCAGAGATGGGAAAGATACTATAGATTTCAAGCATTGAAGCACCAGAGATGGGAAAGGTACTAAAGATTGGATTGCAAGCATTGAAGCACAGAGATGGGAAAGGTACCAAAGATTGCAAGCATTGAAGCACCAGAGATGGGAAAGGTGGTGGGCTGAGTGGTCTCGAGGTTATGGTGTCTGCCTCGAGTGCTGGAGGTCCCGGGTTCAGGCCCCGGTGAGGACCGGAATTTTTTTTTTTTTTAAATCCACCTGGACTTCTAGTAATAAAAATGTCCCCTGGTCTCTGGGTAGTGAGATCGGACGCCCGTGTGTATTGTTGCGCACGTAAAAAATCCCTTGGCAGTTGGAAATCGAAAAAGAGTAGCCTAACGGCCCTGCCCGGGCAAAATTTCAAGTTAAAAATCTACCCAAAGTATTTCAGGATCCTCGCCGATGCAACAGAGTTCGTGCATTGAGCTGAGTTTCTCCAGACTCAGGTTTGAGTTAGGAGGAAAACAGAGCACTCATGGGTTAAACCGTGTGCCGTGATGTTGATCCAACGACTAAACTAAACTAAACGACTAGATGGGAAAGGTACTAAAGATTGGATTGCAAGCATTGAAGCACAGAGATGGGAAAGATACTAAAGATTGCAAGCATTGAAGCACCAGAGATGGGAAAGATACTAAAGATTGCAAGCATTGAAGCACCAGAGATGGGAAAGATACTAAAGATTGCAAGCATTGAAGCACTAGAGATGGGAAAGGTACTAAATATTGCAAGCATTGAAGCATCAGAGATGGGAAAGGTACTAAAAATTGCAAGCATTGAAGCACCAGAGATGGGAAAGATACTAAAGATTGCAAGCATTGAAGCACCAGAGATGGGAAAGATACTAAAGATTGCAAGCATTGAAGCACCAGAGATAGGAAAGGTACTAAAGATTGCAAGCATTGAAGCACCAGAGATGGGAAAGGTACTAAAGATTGCAAGCATTGAAGCATCAGAGATGGGAAAGGTACTAAAGATTGCAAGCATTGAAGCACCAGAGATGGGAAAGGTACTAAAGATTGCAAGCATTGAAGCACCAGAGATGGGAAAGGCACTAAATATTGCAAGCATTGAAGCACCAGAGATGGGAAAGATACTAAAGATTGCAGATGACATCCTTGCATATAGGCAGGAGTAAAACAGGATGCAGATAGTGCCAGAGTTGCAGGAGACAGTAACAAAGTAACTGACGGGTGAACAGAGATGGGTCGGGTCATTAACCCACATAAGGTTATAGTACTCTCTGGACATTAGGATTGTTAAGACTGAGAGAGTAAACTGACATACATGGGAATCACCTTCGACAGAAGCCTGTCATTCAGGGATCATGTGGAAGAAATTATTATAAGATCTAAGAAGGAACTCGGTACGCTTAAGATCATGGCAGCAATGTACATGTAACATGGAGCAAAGAATATTGTTCATACTCTATCAACAAACATCTGATTCTCTCAGTAACTAAGTAAGGATTAGGACTGCTCACAGTGTCAAAGAATCAGCTGATGAAATTAGAGTGCATACATTATGAAGCTGTGCGGGTGAGACTGGGATGCACAAGGGACATGCCAGTTGTGTTTATGTGATACATCCTAGCTTTACCCAAAATGTCAGACAGGCTCAAGGTGATGCAGGCTAAATCATATCTCCCAGAGGCTGTAGACACGGAACACTCCCTGGACAGTTAAGAACGACAGGCTGATCAGAGGAAAATCATGGATGGCTCAGGCAGAGGACATAATTATAGAAATTTACCTGCTTGAGAACACATGGAGGGAAGAGGAATGGGTCAGAATGCCAGAGGAAACGTTTGACATGTGCAGGGTCATAACAACAGTGGGTTGGGAATGCAGGGACGGGTCAGCAGGCTGCACTGAATAGGAAGTGCAACAACTGATTCGTGACAATTTGCGACCAGGTGATGTAATCATGTACACGGATGGCTCTGTGCTAAGAGGACAAAGAAGTGCCTGGGGGTTCATGGCAAAGGTTGGTGGATGGTGTTTGGTGCAGGAGAGCCTGGCATATGATACCACAACATCTAGTCTGAGAATATAGGTGGAGGCAGTCACAGGGGTGTTCCACTGGTTGGAGGACAAACAGCACACACATGCCATGATTGTAATGAACTCACAAATAGAAATAACAATGTCAACATTTTAATGGGTGGCTAGAATGCCAAGATAGGACTGGATAACATAGATCATGAAGAG
Source organism: Cepaea hortensis (assembly GCA_963921405.1). Taxonomy (NCBI): domain Eukaryota; kingdom Metazoa; phylum Mollusca; class Gastropoda; order Stylommatophora; family Helicidae; genus Cepaea; species Cepaea hortensis. The sequence continues at coordinate 71,893,902 of OY992882.1, forward strand.
ATCATGGCGAAAAAATGGACATTAGGTAATAAATGAAAATGGAGAATTATTCACCAATTCAAGCGCAGGGAATGAATATGTCATATCGGGTAGTGTTTTTCCACATAAATTAATAAATAAAGCAATGCAGGTATCACCAGACCACAATATATAGGATGTCTTTTCATAAACTATATCACTATCGCTTCTAGTTTCTTCACCATTCTATTATTTATTTTGTCCAGCATTCACATCCATGGAGAAGAACAGCCACAAGCAACGTTTCAGTCAGCTGGTAATTGTACCTGTTTCTGTTTCTCATGACGTTGCTCATTTTTTTAAAACAGTCTTTGGACATGGCGATTCTTTTCCTTATACCTTTGTCACATCTCTCAACAAATGTCATGTGTGGCCTAGATCTCTGTCACATCTTCACCACCATTCAGATTGCTGACCCTGGAAACACTACAATTGCTAGTTTACACTGCGGTCATGCTTACATCATGGTGTCCCTAAGTCCCATAATTGGGTTATGAATGATTTGACACTTTATCAGGAATTAGTCAGAAGTGACATTAATGTATCTCATGAATATTGTAAAAGTGTAACAGGTACACGTCTTCAGATAGTCTTTACAAACTGAAGGCTTTACCTGTGAAAGTTGACTTTAATAAATGTAAAATTGCTAGGTTATTGTTAATAATAAAATAGACATTTAGCTCTAGATGTCTAACCTTCATATGTGGCCTTGAGTTGTGAGATATCGTGACCCCGCTGTTGCAGATGATGAATCCTTGTCACATTTTTGGCCTCCATGGCTTTGACCTGAGCTTCATCCAAAGCTGATTTCAGAACAGCCATCTGCCTCTGACGTAGCTCCTGTCAAACAGTGACCAACTATTTAGCTTATGTGTTTACATTTAGCTACAAATAAATTAAACATCTGTAGCATATCATGTGAAAGCCACAGTGGTGAACAGGCTAAGGCACTGGCTATCAACCTGGTAGTCCTGGACTTAAACCCACAAAGGTGGACGACCTTTTTTTACACAAGCACATGGCTGCGGGGTGGCACGCTTCACCACATGGTTCCAGTCTGGCCAGCCTCATAGCATGGGCAGCAGAATATTTTCTGGGATGTTAAAGGCAGTCTTGAAATTTAACGTAAAATATCATGTGTTGGGTGTTGCTGACTTAAACACTGATTACATCATGATGTGTGCAGGATTAGTTAACACTGATTACATCATGATGCGTGCAGGCTTAGTTAACACTGATTACATCATGATGTGTGCAGACTTGAACACTGATTACATCATGATGTGTGCAGACTTGAACACTGATTACATCATGATGTGTGCAGACTTAGTTAACACTGATTACATCATGATGTGTGCAGACTTAGTTAACACTGATTACATCATGATGTGTGCAAACTTGAACACTGATTACATCATGATGTGTGCAAACTTGAACACTGATTACATCATGATGTGTGCAGACTTGAACACTGATTACATCATGATGTGTGCAGACTTAGTTAACACTGATTACATCATGATGTGTGCAGACTTAGTTAACACTGATTACATCATGATGTGTGCAGACTTAGTTAACACTGATTACATCATGATGTGTGCAAACTTGAACACTGATTACATCATGATGTGTGCAGACTTGAACACTGATTACATCATGATGTGTGCAGACTTGAACACTGATTACATCATGATGTGTGCAGACTTGAACACTGATTACATCATGATGTGTGCAGATTTGAACACTGATTACATCATGATGTGTGCAGACTTGAACACTGATTACATCATGATGTGTGCAGACTTGAACACTGATTACATCATGATGTGTGCAGACTTGAACACTGATTACATCATGATGTGTGCAGACTTGAACACTGATTACATCATGATGTGTGCAGACTTGAACACTGATTACATCATGATGTGTGCAGACTTGAACACTGATTACATCATGATGTGTGCAGACTTGAACACTGATTACATCATGATGTGTGCAGACTTGAACACTGATTACATCATGATGTGTGCAGACTTGAACACTGATTACATCATGATGTGTGCAGACTTGAACACTGATTACATCATGATGTGTGCAAACTTGAACACTGATTACATCATGTGTGCAGACTTGAACACTGATTACATCATGTGTGCAGACTTGAACACTGATTACATCATGATGTGTGCAGACTTGAACACTGATTACATCATGATGTGTGCAGACTTGAACACTGATTACATCATGATGTGTGCAGACTTAGTTAACACTGATTACATCATGATGTGTACAGACTTGAACACTGATTACATCATGATGTGTGCAGACTTGAACACTGATTACATCATGATATGTGCAGACTTGAACACTGATTACATCATGATATGTGCAGACTTGAACATTGATTACATCATGATGTGTGCAGACTTGAACATTGATTACATCATGATGTGTGCAGACTTGAACATTGATTACATCATGATATGTGCAGACTTGAACATTGATTACATCATGATGTGTGCAGACTTGAACATTGATTACATCATGATGTGTGCAGACTTGAACATTGATAACATCATGATATGTGCAGACTTGACTTAGTTAACACTGATCACACATTCTGGGATTACACCACTACACGTGAGCACAAGAAGATCCTCAGCAAATGTGAGCAATTACAAAACACAAGTTCTTTGGCAGTGCCATTGTGTGACAGCCTTACATTCAATACCCAATGCCTGTTGTTCTGAGTTTACCCCCACTCAGATGAACTGAAAGTTTACTTGTCACTGTGCACTACAATTCTTGTACATCTGTGTCTGGTCTCACATATCTGATCCTGGAAACCACTATTCTATTACATTTTTGCCTTGTCAGAAACCTCCAGGGAACCACAAAGTTCAGAACAACATGATAGAAGTTAGAAGTTCTATATACTGCTTTCTACAAACAAACAGCTTCTCACGATCCTTTGGTATCCAAGTCTGTCTGGTTAGACAGCAAGGGAAGACATATGTGAGGAAGAGAAAGAAATTCCTTGAAACATAACTAACATTTAGTCTATTTTATTTTCAATTAAAAGCCCCCCCCCCCCCCCCCCCCCCACACACACACACCCATCCTCTCTATCTCTCTCTCTCTCTCACTCACTATCAGGGTGAAGCAATGGAAAATGTCACAAACTGTAAATGTCTTGGCCCCATGACCAACAACAATGCGGAAATGCGTTAAACAGTACTGAGAGCCTACAGCACAGCACCAGCAACCAAATGAAAGTAACATGTTTAGAGCAAGCATCTTTTCTGTGGTAACATACGGATGAGAGTCATGGACCATTTTGTAATCACTTCAGAAGAAAATGTGGGCTTTCTGAACTTAAATACTACAGAACAGTTCCTAGAATACCATGGACCAAGAAAAATACAAATACTGACATCTCATAAGATCTGAACATCGAAGAAAACTTCCTGTGATGGAAACTGAAATAATTTAGCCATATTAAATATCACAGCGGTTCGGAAAGAACTGCAACAGAAGGCTTGGTTTCTGGAAGAAGAAGTAGTTGAGGTCTAAGAGCACGGCGATGGACACAAGACCTTGCAGAAACCTTAGGCATGGAAATGCATGAGGCAGGGAATGGGTCCAGGGCTGACAACTGTTCCGTGGGTCATCATGAGAGCAATGTTCCGCACAAGACCTGTGCTACATGGTGAGGATGATAAACAGGCCAGAACTGTACCGATATATTTCGCCAGACTGACAGCCAGATTACTGTAACATTCAGTTTCCTTATGTCTTGTTTGTCACCCATACAAAAAAATTTTAAACAAGAAAAATAAAATGCACATTCAACAATTAAACTTCACCCTGTGCAATATTTAAATTCCTTTAAAAGTAGATCAATTGAACAAATAATCATGTTCCCACAGGATGCACTCAAATAATCAGGCATCATGACATGGTGGTATTGCTTTAGTAATTGTTATAAGGTGGATATGTTTCATTTATCAAACAGTGTTCTTCACAGTCCACTCACTGTACATGTTTCTACTAACCTCCCTTGTTCTAGTCTTCATCTGCTCCATTTCCAACTGTCGATTCAGAGAATCTCGCTCCATCTGAAGTCTTTTCTCCTCTTCCATATCCTCTTGAAATTTTCTCTCTCGATTTTCTCTTTTCTTCTTTTCCCTTTCATCAATCTGAGCCTTCACTTGAGCCTATGTCAACAGATGATAAATGTAAGAATCATAAACTAGTGCATTTCCAGCCAGAAACAGACTAATGTCTTTCAATACTCAGTGAGATGCAAAATAACAGACACTTAACACCATACATAACCAGGACAGACATTAAATCACCATCATCATGTGGCTTGCCAACTGGTGCAGGCATTCATGTCTCTCCACAGCACTTGGTGCCTGGTGTTCTGGATCAGTTCTATGGATGGTATACCTCCATGCCACTGTCTTGGACTATCCTGTATCATTCCTCTTTGCCTGCCTCTTCTATCACTGATCTTACCAACACATGTACACCAGATCAAAATAACATGATATAACACACTCTGAACAGAGCATTTACACCAGATCAGAATAATGTGATAACACTATGCACAGAATATGTACACCAGATCAAAATAACATGATTCTACACACTATAACAGAACATTTACACAAGATCAAAATAACATGATATAACACACTCTGAACAGAACATTTACACCAGATCAAAATAACGTGATTCAACACACTGAAGAGAACTGATATATGACAAATCAGAGAATACTCCACAGTCAAATCCACAACCGACAGTATGCGAAGTACAGAAGGTATATTTTTACTTCTGCTGATACACTGTATAGTTACTGGAAGGATGTGCTGAAAGATGGCACTAACAGGTACTCATCTCTGGAATATGCACTTTCTACTAAAGCAATGACATTCAACATGTAAAAACAATTAATTACTGAAGACAAACTTGGCACCGATTTGAAACATTCATGGAAAACAGCATGCTTGTACGCGTTTATTGTTAAAATAATTGTTTATTTCCAAAACCATTCAACCTTCTTAAGAAGTGATAAAATATTATTTGTGTGGGTTTAAAGTCAAGCTATGAAAGTGTACTTCACTAGATTGCAAGTGTACTTCACTAAATTGCAAGTGTACTTCACTAGATTGCAAGTGTACTTCACTAGATTGCAAGTGTACTTGCACCTTGCCGTCTTGATAGACGATAATTTGTTATCTATAAACTATCTATAACAAACATCTATAAACTCATCTAAACTCATTTAAATCATACAAAACCTGATATTCCAGCTGGATTCTTCTTTTCTCTTCTTGCTCCTTTCTGGTTACTGGATCAGTAATGGCTCCTTGTCCTCTTAAAAATGTGGGACTGAAACAACAGAAAACACATTCCAAATATTTCTGCCATCTAATTGTTACAAAATCTTCCTCTGATATGTAAACCCTAATTTAATGCAGCAATCTTTGTGTCGGTCACCCGTATGGTCTGAGTGCTGTGCAACATCTAAGTGTTCAAATAAAGTAGCTATTAAAAGTGGCTGCAGGGCGCGGCACATGACATGGTAGAGCTATGTGGCTAGTACGAGTAACTGCAGACCTGGAGGTCATGTGTTTGAACCCTCATCAATAAGGTGAATGTTTGTTTAGAATGTGCTAGGTCTGCCAGGTGGATCCAGCCTCAGATCAATATCAGAACAGTTCTGGGAAGTAAAGGCAGCCGGCATGCTACTGATGATATCAGCCATCACATGCCAACAAAATATGGGGCTAGTACCATGTCAAATACACTGTACAGTGAATATAGCAAGCAACACATGCACACATGTGACCTGCACAAGAATCAACCTACATACCAGTATGATCATCTCTCCTTCACAGCATATGTCTCTTGACTACAAAGTCTTTACCGGATGAAGATTTATGCAGAGTAAACGATCACAACAGATAGGATATGTTTCAGGAACACAAGCATGTTTACCCTAGAAGTTGTACAAGGTGAACCTCAAGGAGGTCACAGATATCACAGGGCTGACATAAACCTGGGAGCCAGGAGCTGCAACTGTGGTGTCAAAGTCATGACAGGCTGAGAGGTGAAAGCACTTTGTTGTTGCCTTAAATTATGAAGATGTAACACAAAATATGCTACAATGGGTGTTGTTGTGTTTGTCCATCAAGAATCATGATGACCATTAATTTCATCCAATGGGGTTGAAGGTATGGAGCCGTCTTAGAGATGGCTGATAAGGCCTATTTTGGCTCGAAATGTTCTTTGACAATGTGGGCAAAGAATGCTTGATGTTTCTGGAGGAGGATTTCCTGCAGTGGTTTTTCTGTCCTGCCTTTTCTTCACAGCTCTTGCAGTCCTGGTTGCCTCACATATGACTGCACCTTTGCGTAATGATGCACGCCACGAATTTCGGTCTCTGGCTGCAGCCTCCCAGGTGTCATGATGAATTCCAAAAGCATTCAGTGAAATTTTCAGAGTGTCTTTAAAGCGTTTCCTCTGGCCACCTTGGGAGCGTTTACCCAACGCAGTTCGCTGTAAAAAATTCGTTTAGGGAGCCTGTGATCTGGCATGCAAGTCAAGTGACCAGCCCAGCGAATCTGATTCTTCATCAGTAGAGTGTGGATACTGGGCATGGACGCTCTTTCTACAATGGGTAATCACATAGATAAGGGAGACAATGGCTGATTACTGCATGTGAGAAGGTGTATTATGATCTCAGTCACACTGACCTGTTCACTTTTGTATGCAACAATGAACCTGGTGACTGGTGTTGACTTGGTGCCAGCCCATGAAACAAGCAACACACATACTGACAGGTTCCCACATGGAGCGTGCAAGATGGAGCTGATCACCTATCGTCATAATGGTGGAGCTGGCAAGGCTCTCTGGCAATATTAAACAATACCCAGGACTTGACAGGTTTAAACAATGTGGTGACCTCATAAGCCAGACTCATGTCTGTTCAGGGGAGGTGAACAGTGGTGGCCCTGGCATCAGTGTCGCTGCCACCTGTGTGAGAGAGAAAGCTGAACAATATAATACTCACTGTAATCTTTTCTCAAAGAACGTCTCTACTTACGGTGTAACACTGTTCTTCTCCGAGTCCACTACTGGAGCATGTGGAGCACTGTTGGTTCGCTGGGTGCTTAAAGAGTTATATTCCCTCGGTGAGATAGCTTGAGTCTGGAGAATTTCATATGCCAGGCGAAGCTTGTCATGATCAACTGGATAATGGTCAACCCACATGCCGGCATCTTGTCTGTCCTTGTCTTTCTGGGCCAGTTTGGCCATGCGTTGCTCTTCTCTTTGTCTGTCTGTTGACAGAAATATATACTTTATTTATTATCTTGATCAAGGCCCTCTTCTGTACTTTAAGTTTGTGAAGGATAGCAATAAATAAACCAGTAAGGATGAATCTATAACATGGATTTTTATTTCCAAAACATCCAGGAACACCCTCAATTACTAAATGCTGTAGAAGGTGGCTTAAACTATTATTTTAAACTGTGTAATTATTAGTTCACTAATCTGTGTATGTTCTCTGAGACAATATGGAACAGAAACAGAAGCTTTGGGTCTGCTCTGAGCTGTCTATTTCCAAAGTGTCCAGGTATCTCATTTTCTCTAACTGTTTCTTCTGTTTTTCCTCTGAAAGTTCTATTGGGTCTCCACATATTTTTCTTCTCAAAGAAATAGTCTGGGTATTTTTTTTTCATGCTTACTTATTCTTCTTTCTCTGTGTATGTTTCAAGCTTTTCTTTTTGATGGTTAAGAATGCCCAATCCAACTGACTGACAATTACTCATGTATTACATTTTCCTCAAACTGTTGCTTCCATTCAGTTTGTCAGCACCAATCAAATGAACCAACCAATTACAGCCTTGTGTCAACCCAGTCTGCCATACAGTCAGTTCTGGAGAGTAGCTGTGACCTTTTATGATAAGTAATGTGACAGAAAGACACAGGAACGGTTGTCAGTGGTATAACCCAAGGAAGGACTGGGAAACACGATGATCGGAAGTCCTCTGTTAGGCATGTTGTTGGCGAGTATACAACCACTTCAAATAGTTGTAATTAAATCATTTCATATCTGTTATTCCATACCGTCACCTACCTGGAAGTCCTACTCCACACATTAAGTTAAGACTATGAACAATGATGGGACAATGTTTCCTAATGTAAAGGAGAACAGAATTTACAAGGGTGGGTACAAATGAAAACCTTAAAAGTGTGATAGACATTACAATAACCATGCCATTGTCTTGTAACATGTCAATATTGTTGTTAGGGATGTCAAGAGTGTTAAGCATGTGATATGACAGTGCAGGTTAACACAGTGATGTGATAATGACAGTTTAAAGATGGCCACACCACCTTTGACATGCACCAAAGAGGAGCAGTGTTCTGTTAACCGTTTTTGGATTAATGAAGGGGTGAAACCTATAGAAATTAATCAGTGAATGAAGGTCCAGTTTGGTGAGTGGAGTAGGAAGTTTCAAAATGGCATGACTTCTGTGACAGACTGTTCACATCCGGGTCAGGCACACCATGTAGTGACCCCAGAGTTGATTTTTGCTAAGGAATCCAAACTCTGTATCGGTGCTGGAGGACTTGCAAATGAAAGCAGTGGTAACTACATCAAACAATAATACATTTTTTCTTTACTATTTCAGAATACAATTGCCACATAGCTGGTGCGACATTTGCGTCACAAAAGATTGAGGAAAGCCTTAAAGCCGAAAGCTTAGAAAAAATCTAAGGAACTAGTTGTCAACAGAGAGAAGCATCATTCTGACATCATTAGAGAAAAAAAAGAGTCTTTTGTTGGAGTTCGCAATGGCAGGTTGTGCTTAAACATTCGGTCTGGCGAATCAATCATTATTTAGAAAAGGTGGCTGGAAATAGGAGTCAAACTTTCAGAGCACACTCCAATAACAGGATGCTGATATTAATTGAACCAACAGCCGAAGAAGTTTGATGGAATTCACAAACGGCGATACTTAGACTTAGAGGGAGAAGACAAGGTCGTCCACTGACAGTAAGTTAAAAGTAAGATAATACATATATTGATATTATTATCGGAGCTAACAATGTCACATACAAGCTATGATATAGTTTACCGCCCGCTCTGTAAGCACAGACACGATAAACCATAGTAGTATTGATTGTTGCCAGGCAAAATCGATGAGCTGTTAGAAACCAATAAACAGCGTTTGAGGTTTTGTTACTAATGCCGGCAATCTTACTTATTCTTCTCGTTAAAAGCAAAGGCGCTGTTAACGTTGTATTCAAGAATGAGCCTGGTTATTATTGTTTTATTGTTGGAAATTAAAGAATTACACTCAGCAGCGTCATGGCAAAAATCACCAAAAACAAAAAAAAAACAATTAAGGTTTTCATTTGAAGCCCCCTTGTACAGCTGAATTAGCTGCTTTGTGTAGTTACAACTGCATGGTTCCTTACAGAGAGTTCCAAACAAATGCATTCATAGGGGAGGCAAATAAAAACAGTGTGAGAAGAGTCAAGAAAACAAGACAAATAAACCTCACCAAGCTCCTCCAGCCACCTGCGTTTTTCCTCAGTCTTCACACTTTCATATCTGGTTTCATTCTGTATGACAGCCTGCAGGATCAGACCAGTAGAATTTGTTGCCAGATGCAGGGTCCCACAAGAACATATTAAAACACAGCAATATGGCAAGAAATGAAAACTTTAATGACCAACAAATTTATCACAGGTCTAAAAGCTCAGTTAACCTGAGTAAAACAACATGGTTACTATCTAACACTGGAGATTCAACACAACGTGGTTACTATCTAACACTGGAGATTCAACACAACTTGGTTACTAACACTGGAGATTCAACACAAATCTATCACATGTGTAAAAGCTCAGTTAACCTGAGCAAAACAACGTGGTTACTATCTAACACTGGAGATTCAATACAAATATGTTTTTATACATGGTAAAGAAACATTTAATCTTCTTACATCTTTCCCCAATCACAAAAATTAATAATATCGGTACATATGCCAAATGAAATCTGAGCAAGATGTTTTGTTAATTAACACAACAATAATAAATAATCAATTGGACTGAAGCAGTTTCCTGCTATTAGATGAAAACAGCCGAAGTATGTATGGCTACTGCAAAACAAGAGAGACAGAACAGACACAGGCACCTTACAGTACAGCACACTCTAACTGAACTCGATTAACAGAAATTACAATGGAGAAAATAATAATAAAAAAACTAAATTAACATAATATAACAATGAGCTAAACTACAACATAAAGAATCCAATGTTTCAACCTTAGTGATCGTCTTCAGGGACAACACAAACAGATTTAAACAAAATAACATAGATAATTAAGATAAAACTAAATATGAACATAATAAGTGTGGGTATCGAACATTGATATGCCAATGCGCCTACAATGGGTCTGTAATGTGATAAACGCCATCACATTTTGTGGGCCTGAGAACAATGAAGAACAAGTGGCCAATCTTTCTCTCACTTTGGCAAGTGATGACCCCATGCTTCAAACTCTCATTGACCAAGCTCATGACATTAATTGGTATTAATAAATCAATCATCCAGATTCAACTGCTGGTGGTTGATCTAACTCAGTGTGGGGATTACATCTTTAACAAGCTCATATATTTCCCTCCATTCCAACACCATACATGATGTGTTTGCCATGCCTTACCTCTCTCAAGCTAACTGCTATCTGAACTGTTGGATCAAGGGGTCATTCTTGTATCAAGTGCATAACTAAACATTTGACCACTTCATCGTGTGCTCATGCTTGTATCAAGTGCATAACTAAACATTTGACCACTTCATCATGTGCTCATGCTTGTATCAAGTGCATAACTAAACATTTGACCACTTTATCATGTGCTCATACTTGTATCAAGTGCATGACTAAACATTTGACCACTTCATCGTGTGCTCATGCTTGTATCAAGTGCATAACTAAACATTTGACCACTTTATCATGTGCTCATACTTGTATCAAGTGCATGACTAAACATTTGACCACTTCATCATGTGCTCATACTTGTATCAAGTGCATAACTAAACATTTGACCACTTCATTGTGTGCTCATGCTTGTATCAAGTGCATAACTAAACATTTGACCACTTCATTGTGTGCTCATGCTTGTATCAAGTGCATAACTAAACATTTGACCACTTTATCATGTGCTCATACTTGTATCAAGTGCATGACTAAACATTTGACCACTTCATCGTGTGCTCATGCTTGTATCAAGTGCATAACTAAACATTTGACCACTTCATCATGTGCTCATACTTGTATCAAGTGCATGACTAAACATTTGAACACTTCATCATGTGCTCATACTTGTATCAAGTGCATAACTAAACATTTGACCACTTCATTGTGTGCTCATGCTTGTATCAAGTGCATAACTAAACATTTGACCACTTCATCATGTGCTAATACTTGTATCAAGTGCATGACTAAACATTTGACCACTTCATCATGTGCTCATACTTATATCAAGTGCATGACTAAACATTTGACCACTTCATTGTGTGCTCATGCTTGTATCAAGTGCATAACTAAACATTTGACCACTTCATCGTGTGCTCATACTTCTATCAAGTGCATAACTAAACATTTGACCACTTCATCATGTGCTCATACTTGTATCAAGTGCATGACTAAACATTTGACCACTTCATCATGTGCTCATACTTGTATCAAGTGCATGACTAAACATTTGACCACTTCATCATGTGCTCATACTTATATCAAGTGCATGACTAAACATTTGACCACTTCATCATGTGCTCATACTTGTATCAAGTGCATGACTAAACATTTGACCACTTCATCATGTGCTCATACTTATATCAAGTGCATGACTAAACATTTGACCACTTCATCATGTGCTCATACTTATATCAAGTGCATGACTAAACATTTGACCACTTCATCATGTGCTCATACTTGTATCAAGTGCATGACTAAACATTTGACCACTTCATCATGTGCTCATACTTGTATCAAGTGCATTACTAAACATTTGACCACTTCATTGTGTGCTCATGCTTGTATCAAGTGCATGACTAAACATTTGACCACTTCATCGTGTGCTCATGCTTGTATCAAGTGCATAACTAAATATTTGACCACTTCATCATGTGCTCATACTTGTATCAAGTGCATGACTAAACATTTGACCACTTCATCGTGTGCTCATGCTTGTATCAAGTGCATAACTAAACATTTGACCACTTCATCATGTGCTCATGCTTGTATCAAGTGCATGACTAAACATTTGACCACTTCATCGTGTGCTCATGCTTGTATCAAGTGCATAACTAAACATTTGACCACTTCATCATGTGCTCATACTTGTATCAAGTGCATAACTAAACATTTGACCACTTCATCATGTGCTCATACTTGTATCAAGTGCATAACTAAACATTTGACCACTTCATCATGTGCTCATACTTGTATCAAGTGCATGACTAAACATTTGACCACTTCATCATGTGCTCATACTTATATCAAGTGCATGACTAAACATTTGACCACTTCATCATGTGCTCATACTTATATCAAGTGCATGACTAAACATTTGACCACTTCATCGTGTGCTCATGCTTGTATCAAGTGCATAACTAAACATTTGACCACTTCATCATGTGCTCATACTTGTATCAAGTGCATAACTAAACATTTGACCACTTCATCATGTGCTCATACTTGTATCAAGTGCATAACTAAACATTTGACCACTTCATCATGTGCTCATACTTGTATCAAGTGCATGACTAAACATTTGACCACTTCATCATGTGCTCATACTTATATCAAGTGCATGACTAAACATTTGACCACTTCATCATGTGCTCATACTTATATCAAGTGCATAACTAAACATTTGACCACTTCATCATGTGCTCATACTTATATCAAGTGCATGACTAAACATTTGACAATTTGGTGATGTATTCTAAAGGTGTTTTTAAAATATTCTACCCAACAATTATTTCTTTTGCTCAACCAGTTTTGATATATGAGAGTGCATTGGCTAGCACACTTGCCTGCCAGTGTGATGGTCATGTGTTCATAACTCCTCAGGGTTCTTGATACCATCACTCCATCTTTTATGTGGTCTTCCCCTTCCTCTGTATCCACTATATTTCTTCAATGTGGCTCTTCATGGCAGATGGTACCAGGGCATTCTTGTGAGATTTCCAACCATTTAATCTGTTAATCTTTAATGAAGTGCATGACTGATTTCAGACCTAGTTTTCTAATTTCCTCATTCCTAATTCTATCGGGGACAAAAAGAAAACTCTAGCCTGCACAGTTCGCAGCAACTGCACTAGCCAGGCGGCCTTCATTCCTCAGGCTCTTAGACACCCTGCCATATACCGCAAGGTATTATATTGGCAGTAAATGGCAGTTTTTGACTCACGTAACCCTTTTAAGGCATTTCATCTCTATTGTTATGATTTCTTTCTTATTGCCTTTATATTTCCAAATTGGTACAATTGTTGCTGTTTGCCAATCATGTGATGTTTCCTGGTCTGACCAGACAATTTGGAAAATTTGTCGGAGCCATTTCCCCCTATTTCTACATATGTTTTGTTGGCCACTGCGGGTAAATCGTTAATGCCTGTGCTTTGTGCCATTTTGATCACTTGTTCTATTTCTGCCAGTGATATTTCTGGTTCTGGCTCAACTATCCTGGCATCTGTATTATTTATAATTTTGCGTGCATTTTTGTCTGTTTTATTGAAATTAAGCAGTTGTTGAAAATCATTTCTCCACTTGTCTAAGATCATTTTGGGGCATAGTGTAGGTTGCCATTTTCCATCATTTAGTATTTCTGTTGGATGATATTCTTCACTGTGTTGTCTGCTCCTCTTACTTTCTTCTAGTAGTTTCTTACTGCTGCTTTTTCTTCTTCTGCCATATTTCTCTAAACTCTTACCTTTAATCTATCTTAGCTCTTTGTTCTGCTTGTTTCCCCTCTGATTTGTTAGTTTTCTGAATAATTTTGTTCTGTTCAGCTCTCCAACCAAAAATTATAAGCTTTCTTTTTTTTATTCACAATGTCTTTTATTTCATTATTCCACCAAGCTGATATGTTACAACCTTTCTGTTTTGCTCCACATATTTCTTGGGCTGCTTTCACAATAGTTAATTTGAAATTAGTCCATTCTTCATTTATTTCAAGTGTCTATTGATGACATTTTTCATAACTTTGTTGTAATTTTTATTGGAAGACTTTTTAATTGTTTTCTCCATCTAGTTCTTTCCATTTGATGATTACTTTTATCTTCTGTTTCTTCTTTCTTATTTGTGTGGTAATTTTGACTTTTTCTGTCCATTACCACCATCTTATGATCTGTGTCGATGCTTAGATTTGGTATTGCTCCAGTAACTGTGACTTACAGAAGTCTCTTTAAATTGTCACTATATATATATCTATATACACACACATACACTAATACAACTTCATTAAGAAGCTAAAAAAAAAAATGGTACTCAGCTGAACAATCTTGGCTGTCAAGAGAAACCATGTGTACCATCTTTCTCCTGTGCACACAAGTCAGTCTTGAGTGCCATGAGATCAAAAGGTCTGCTGAAAGTGGTTACAGCAAGAAATCCTACAACTCTAAACTCACAAACATACATCAGCAAAAAGATTCAAGAAACCTACCCCGTTTCCCATTGCACTTCTCATTGCAGCAGGAGGGATGCTGGTCTCTAAGATGCTGTCAGGCACTTTTGTTAAACCAGATTTAACGCTTGCAGTCTGGTGATAAGTTCTGTAGGCATAAATACAAAAACTTGAGCTATCTAGGTTGAAGAAAACCTGCTTCTGGTAACAATAATAACCAGATTATTCACATCTGTAGTTCAAAACACTGTTTTTCCATTATGAATCTGAATAATGAAGACACAAACAATAGATTACACAACTGACTGCCTGGCATAATTTGCAGCATCCAATCAGGTACATACTGCAGAAACAAGGTTCAACATATAATGCAGCAGTGTACTCAGACATCATCATCATGTGCCATGCTGATGGGAATGGGCGGTCTTGGTTCACCATCTCACACAATCCCCAGAGTCTATACTTAGCTTCAAGTTTCTCTACATCAATGGTAATTCATCAAATGAAATTATTTGATGACAATTATGCAAGTGAAAGACTGAAGGTTGTAAGACATGCAAACTTATGGCTATCTACTTGACTAGACTTCACACAAACCAGAGAAGACAAATAACAGGATCAGTGAAACCTGTATGATTAAATAAACAAAGCATGGATCTCATTCAGAAGTGCATTAAAACAGATGTAGTCAAGAACAACAAAAACAACACAAATGTGGCATTAGACTGTTACTAATACAGATAATAGTTCATATTGTAGAGAACTGAAACAATCAACAGGCAGGTATACCAGCACATTCCTGACAGCGTAATCTTGCACATTTCAGCTGCCTCGTAGGCAGCCATTAGATCAAGCTAACAATAAAGCGCCACCTATAAAGGACTTACTGCTCAAATCTGGGGGAATTGTGCTTCATAGGTTTGTGGTACTCAAATCTGTCTGCAAATTGGTCTTGTATGCCCTCACGTTGCTGCTCTTTCTCCTTCTGTTTCCTCAACTGCTGTTCTTGTCTCTGTTTGTCTGCAAGGAAGAAGACGTGAGGGTAAGCTAGTGTGCTTTCTAAATGAACATATTTGAGAGCGTTTTCATTAGATTTAATTAGACAGCCGCAAAATGTTGCTTCAACCTTTCTATTTGTGCTCATTACAAGCCATACCCTGCTCAACCCTACTGGGTTATAAAGTGATATATAAAGTCTGTTATCATTGTAGTATACATCTTGCCAACTGCTACATCGCTGTTTACATTTCCCCGCACTACCCTCCAGTTAACAAAAGCGCCAACAATTATCACCATCATACTCAAATTCAAATTTGAAGAAGGAAGGAATTAGCACTGTTAGTTAAGACAAAAGATGAAATGTTGCATCAGCTGAATTTAAAAACGGAGCGCTGATTTGGATTTGAAGCGACAATATTACAATTATAGCCAAAAAGGAGCTATGCCATTGGTCTCGACCTCAGAGCCCAAGCCGGGCCAGGCTATAATAAAAATGGAGAACCGGCAGAAGGAGTGTGTGAAAAACAAAAGCTTGCAGCTGGCGTTCAGATAGAGGACAGCCCACTGGACTAATGGCCTGGGGTATTCTACTAAACGACTCTACTAAAGATTAACAAATCAAGAACAGAAAGAAAGAGAAGTACCGGCCTATAAACTTGGACAATCAAAACCGATTCTGGAGCTTGAATCCTGCTGATGTTATGCATGTAGAAGCTATTCCATTATATGGAAGGTAAGCACACTGTAGTATTATGTTAGTCATGCTCCTTCTCAGGAAAAGGTAAGATGGTGTGTTGTAACAATGTGATTAGTTAAACTGTCACTGTCATTTACTGCCAATATAGTACCTTGCGATGTATGGCAGAGGGGTCTTTGAGCCTGAGGAAAGGCCACCTGGCTAGTGCAGTCACCGCGAACTGTGCAGGTTAGGATTTTCATTTTGCCCCCGACAGAAAAAAATCCCACACCTTACCGAGGGATCGAGCCCGGGTCTCCCGAAGGAGGGTCCGGTGTTCTTGCCACTCGGCCAGCCGCTCCTCCCTGATAAGTCCTTAAGAACTTAATTCAGGAGAGACTAAGCACTATATTCAGATATCGTAGTTCATGGATAATCTGTGCTCTAGGTTAAGCCATAGCAAAGGTTTTCTCCTAATTATGCAGCTTCTATGAAAGTCTAAGCATTGTGCCTGGGCTGTGCATTTTACTCCTTAAGCAGTTACGCTAAGTCAGAAGTGATTTAGGAGTTTGTGATTAACTTAGGATTTAGAAGGTTAGAATCCTTAGTTTAATAGTAAGGAACTATCTTAAATGTGCAATCACTAGTAGGAGGAATTAATGTCATTCGTCCTTGAAACAGTACATGGGCACATAAAATGTTAAATAGTTCCCTATGTGGTATAATAAAATCATGTATATTCTAAGGAAATAATCATGTGGTGATTCATTTGTGACTTCATTGGTGTTAAATCTGTGAATTTATCTTTTAACTTATTGATTGTGAGTCACATAATTATGTCTATTAATCATCCATGCAAGTATGTTTATCAATTCGGAGGAATGATTGTGGATGGGGTGAGAAGTGACATACTGAGAATGAGTACTACCTAATAGAGTTTCAACTAACCACTCAGGAGAGGTAAAATGGTATCAACCTAGATTGAACAGGGGACCTTTACTTGAACCCATGAGTGGAGAATTAATCAACAACAACCTACCTTGACAAGATCAATACTCATCTGATAACTCAAGATATTTGTGACACTGAACATTCTTTACAACTGGATTCCATAGACCCATATAGTGAATGGACTTGAGTTTAATACAGGTCTTATACTTTGTTCAATTCAACAAAGACATTTATATTACTCAACACGCTGGGGAACTAAGATTATGTTGGCATTTTGTTGAAGTGAATGTGTGGGGCATTAATGCTATGTATTTATAGCAAGGCCTTTGGAAGAGATTATTATTTTTTTGACAGAATAACCAATACTCTAGTTTGGTGTTTATTAAATTTGAAGAGATTTCATTTCCACTGTGAGTGTTGAAGAATTATTTGATTGTTTACTTTATTCGTGTCTTTTATTGATATACCCTAGATATTAATTAATTAGCCGAAGAGGAGGGGCAGGGAAAATCCACAAGATTATTATTATTATTATTCGCCTTGGGGGTTTCCTTGGTTCTCCGAGGCGCTATTTATGGACTCAAACAATTGAGCCATTAAAGGCTAATATAATGACAACGGGCAGGATCACATTGGGAGAGAGGAACTTCAGTTTTCTAGAGCTCTTGTTTATATGGAATGATTTTAAACAGGGGTCACCTATTGTGTGAACTTATCTGAGAAACCCTCCCTCCCTCTGTGAGTTTGTGTACATGTACATCATCATCAAATGATTTAGGTATTCATGTCTCTCCATTGATGTTGGTCCATGGTGTTCTGGATCAATTCTATTAATATTCCTCCACACCACCATCTTAGACCATCCAGCATCATTTGACTCGATCTGCCTTTGCTAATCTTTCTAGTGTACCCGCTGTTCCCCAATGCGTCTCTTCTCATTATTTGACCAATGAATACTGTTTCTTTTTCTTAAAGTTGTATATCCTAAAGGATGAAAGTAAAGACTCACGTAAATCCACTTCCTTATCCAGAACGACAGAAATGGGAAGAGGGGCACCACCAGACATGAACAATCTGACAGGAGTTCAAGATGCCTGATCAGTCAAAACAGAACTGGCATGAGCAGCCATTACATGTTGGAGGAGATTGGAGAATCTATGGACAAATGTGGGGTGCAAGGATGGTAACCCACACCCATCACCGATGATAATATTACCTAACTCTGCCAGCCACTGCTGCCTCTCAGTTTCCTTCTTCTGATTGTGATTGGCTGATGCTCTATCAACAGCCACAGTGTCCTAGGATGATACAAACAACATGTCACACATCTTCATAACATGCTTCACTATACAATTAACTTATGTTTCGTTCAGTCCAGTGAATGACTTATCTATGTCCTCAATATCTATCTATTAGCTATGCCTACATGTGCACGGTTTATGATCCATATTTATCAATAAGGTTGGAGAGTGCTGAAGTGTTCAACACTGAGCCAAAAATGCTGCTAGGATTGCACTGAGTTGTCTCTGTAGCATTATCTTCATACACAGAGTTAAAGGCAAGAGGAATAACTCCATTGCACCAAGTTAAAACTTATCCATCTCTCTCAACAGACTGGCATACAGCCTGCCTAGAGCACCGTACAAAACCCAAACTATATAGCTCCAGCAACAAATTGGCATGCAGCCTGCCTAGAGCACCGTACAAAACCCAAACTATGTAGCTCCAGCAACAGACTGGCATGCAGCCTGCCTAGAGCATCATACAAAACCCAAACTGTATAGCTCCAGCAACAGACTAGCACACAGCCTGCCTAGAGCACCGTACAAAACCCTAACTATATAGCTCCAGCAACAGACTGGCACGCAGCCTGCCTAGAGCACCGTACAAAACCCAAACTATATAGCTCCAGCAACAGACTGGCACACATCCTGCCTAGAGCACCGTACAAAACCCAAACTATATAGCTCCAGCAACAGACTGGCATGCAGCCTGCCTAGAGCACTGTACAAAACCCAAACTATATAGCTCCAGCAAGAGACTGGCATGCAGCCTGCCTAGAGCACCATACAAAACCCAAACTATATAGCTCCAGTGACGACCACAAGGGGTCTCTGGAAACAACTGTACTCATGGTCTGCACAGCATAGTCTGAAAACGAACCTACAAATTTCAGAATGCAAGGGAGATGGCTTGACCACATCAGCACTCACTGCGTGTCATGGTCAATCTCACCACATCAGCACTCACTGCGTGTCATGGTCAATCTCACCACATCAGCACTCACTGTGTGACATGGTCAATCTCACCACATCAGCACTCACTGCGTGACATGGTCAATCTCACTCTGGCTGCCGTTACTTTCCATAACATTTCCTGGTGCCCTTTTTAGGCTGAATCAACCAGGTTTATTTAATTGAAATCTCTGCATCAAGAAGGATTTGAACACATGACCACCGGGCCAGCAAGCTTGCCACTATGTTACCATACAATACCTGACATGCTAGACTATTTGTGGCATCAGTAATCTTCTTATCATAAGCACTTAAATAATTGTGCAGTCTGAAACAATTCAATTTGGATTAACTTTTCATGTAACTAAATTACGTTTCCATTAGTAGTCAGCTCTGACCAAATTAAAAAGTATCATCACACACCATGCATTGATTATTAAACTTACTGAATAGCCAATCATAGGTCATTTGTCTGGGTCAGAAAAGTTACTTATAAAATGCACTTTACTTGAGAAAGCAGCTTATACTGAACCCATCTTATCAAAACTACCAAATGAAATCTGCCACATCTAAAACACATATAATAAAAGCCGGCAGTAGTTACTGTCAGTAAATATCACAAGCTGTGAAAATATTATTTATCTTTCCAAATAACAACTGTTACCGGATGAAAACTTTGCTGGGTACTCTGAGCCTTGCTTCCTGATTGAATCTGTACTTCTATAGCAGACTGTGGCTCAGCGTGCTTTTCCAATGCAGTCCTATTTTGCTCATGTTTGGTAACTCTGAACTCTTCTTTGACACCTTTCATGCTGGCCACAATCTCTCTCTCATGTTTCTCTTTCTCCTGCAACTTTTTGTGTTCTGCTTCTCTTATCTCCTGCTGAAGCTGTTCTATTTCACTGAGTAAAAGATTCTATGGAAGATAGAAATAAAAACACTACTAGTACTGCTATCAGTTGACATCCAACATGTATGCTACAATGAAATACATTAATGCAAGGACCATGAGCCATATTTCAAACACTGGCTAATGATTAAATCTACACATCACATACATCATTTAAAGCCTGAGACATAGAACCTGTTTGGAGATTTGCTTTTTAACTTTTCTGTTAACTGTCTTTACTAGTTTTCCTTTCCTTTTAATTCAAGATATTCTCCATCCTGTACTTCTGCTCTTCCTTTCATCTCTGAATGGAGTATAGCCCTGAACCAACTTAGTCAATCCTATCTTATTGGTTACAGTGTACTATTCTTGACTTCCCTTATGACATGTGTTGTAGGTTACAGTGTAACTATGCTTGACTTCCCTTATGACATGCATTGTTGGTTACAGTGTAACTATTCTTGACTTCCCTTATGACATGTGTTGTAGGTTACAGTCTAACTATTCTTGACTTCCCTTATGACATGTGTTGTAGGTTACATTCTAACTATTCTTGACTTCCCTTATGGTCCCAGGCACCACAAGCTCATATTTTTGTTCACTAGCTATGAAGTCAAACATAGTCATTCAGGTGCTACTACTACTAATGCACTGGACTGATTTTTGCATGTGGATTAGCTTTCCCTATTTATTACCAGTGTCTCTCGCCATCAGACATACCCACTCTGACTTCAGATGCACTTGTAATTTACATCCCCAAGTCATGGATGAAGAGTCAACATTTTAGTTCAGCTGACTGGTATTGGGGTTGAACCCGCTACCTCCAGCACTCCAGATGTTTAAGAATGAGTGCACTTGTCTGCTCGGCCATGCTGGCCTACTAGCTCATTACCTGTCATTTAGTTCTTACAATGTCAGCGTTGCCCTGTAACAATATCTGTTCACTACCTAATGCACGCTGCTAACTTATTTAAGTAGCCAACTTTTCTCTAGTGGCAAGATAGACTGTATTTTTATTTTCTCTAAGACATTTTTAGTCTAATGACATGTCTATGTGGTTTCATCTGTTGCCGTCTATAACTACTGAAAGGAAGATACATTCAATTTATACTCTAAGAAAATGTGTATAATTTTTGTATTACTGCCTATTTTCTTCACTCTTTCTTAACCTTGACATGCACAATTGAACATGCACAATTGAACATGCACACATGAACATATGTTGACTTGTTTTAATCATAAAAGCATCTAGCAAGAATCATTTTAGGGTACCGATATGGACACTATAGACAAACTATGAGAAATATTTAGATACGTTCACAGGAACAATAGTTTTTAACATAAACCATGAACACACTGTGATATATATATATATATATATAGATGCATTCACAGAATCAGTGCTTCATAACATAAACCGTGAACAAATTAAGAAATATATAGATGCATTCACAGAAACAGTGATTAGTAACATAAACCATGAACACAATGTAAGAAATATATAGATGCATTCACGAAAACAGTGATTTGTAGCATAAACCATGAACAAACTGAGAAATATACAGATGCATTCACAGAAACAGTGCTTCGTAACATAACCATAAACAAACTGAGAAATATATAGATGCATTCACAGAAACAGTTGTTGGTAACATAAACCGTGAACACACTGAGAAATATATAGATACATTCACAGAAACAGTGGTCGGTGCTTATCTAGACAGTGGTCTGGGCTTAATCTCCAGCAGTGGTAGGATTTATTGTTCTGTCCTGTACGGCTCTGCAATCAATCTAGCCACATGAAATCGGTACCGGATCATCATCAGAATATTTGGGAATGAAAAGTGGTGAGGAACGGTGACCCAACCTCACCATGACAAGACCAAGAAAATGTAAGACCCTAAAACTTCACACTCCAATAACAGTTTCTGCCATGGGACCAGCTTTACCTTGTGGGTGCCTTCAACATATGGTAGTTTTATGTGTGGAACAATAAGGAGAAACAGACAAATGATAATATTCTTACAGAAACAAATGAACATAAATAACTGAAAGCAATACAAAGGCAAATGCTTTCATGGTTTGGTCATAACCATGGCATGAAGGTCCACTAAAGAAAGTTTTTGGATAGCAAAACCTGTGGCAAGCACGGAAGAGGTCAGGCAAGGAACATCTTTGTTACCCAGGCATTCAAAGACCTCCAGTGCAGGCGCATGCAGCACTAAGTGAGCAGCTAAGAGAAAACATTATTGGCGAGTTATGAATGGAACATTACTGGCAAGACATGAATGGAACAACACTGGCAAGAAATGAATGGAACATTACTGGCAAGATATGAATGGAACATTACTGGCAAGAAATGAATGGAACATTACTGGCAAGAAATGAATGGGACATTACTGGCAAGATATGAATGGGACATTACTGGCAAGATATGAATGGGATATTACTGGAAAAATATAAATGGAACACTACTGGCAAGGTATGAATGGAACATTACTGGCAAGATATGCATGAGAAGCTTGAAAGAAGAAATATCCCGATACCTGTTGTTGTTTGTAATCAGCAGACTTATTCTGCAGCACAATGTTTCCCACATCATTAGAGCTGCCCAGTTTTCTCTCCTCTTCAGTCTTCTGTCTTGGGGCACCACAGCCAGGTCTTCCCCAGGGGTCATAAATGTCTTGTGTCTCAGCTGTAATTACCAACATAGGCAACATCAAGTACACATTTGACACACAGATTATTTATTTAGTACATCATAATTAAATGGAAACCAAATACACAAAATTAATGTGTAAACTTTCCAAATTAGCTAGTTACAATAATGAACAACACAACAGAAAACAGAAAAGTATTAACACTAGATCTGTCATGGTCATTTCTAACTTGACCAAAAGAAGCTGGCCTGTTAGTAAAGGTCTATAAAATCTACCACAAACAAGAGAAGGCTGTCTTAACACAAGTGGAACATAAATCAATATTTGTCTGTATTTTAGATATGATGTGTACATTGTTGTGGCTTTCACCTACTGTTTAGATGCATGGATGTGGCAATATGTGTTTGCTTTTGTTTGCAGAAAAACAAAATGCAAGATCTACTAAAGTATAAATGTATGAGTTTACAAGACCTATTGTTGCATTAGAAAAATAACACAAAATCTATTGTATGGTAAGAAAATTACAAAATCTAATCAGTTGTAATAAAAATATAATACAAGATTTGTGATTGTAAATGTAATTATTATAAGATCTTTAGTTGCATATGAAAAATATAACACAAGGTCTACTGAGGTTTAAAAAATCTAAACTAATACCTGTTGTATGGGAAGTACAACAGTGGACCTACTGTCATAATCATGTCCCTTTGCACAACACAGTTCCCATCATGCCACTGGAATGACATGGTCGCTTGCCTGACATATTTACAAGCTTAAGGTGTTCACCTGCGTACTGGTGGGCCCCTGGCTCTGCCAGAAACCATGACTTCTATTACTGTTCTTTCTAAACAGATGTGGCATTTCATACAGCCATAGTACTTCAGTTTCTGAGACATGAGGCCATCTATGAGCCAGTTTATTTCAATGTTCATGTAGAGAGTTGGTATATTTCTTCTGCCTGAACAACAGTACACTCAGAATTGTTCTGTACAATTGAAAAGTTGAGACTGTCTTCTTCAGTGATTGCAAGCTGTCTTGGGTTGAGCTGAATCAAGAAGCAACATCAGAACATTTGGGACATTGATTGCACAATGATCCAGAACTCCCATATATATGTTGTCATGGGAAATATGTGTGCATCTACTGTCACTTCACAAATATAATACAAGGTTTACTATTGTATAAGAAACTGTGTAACGCAAGAAAATAATACAAGATTTACATCAATATAATTCATACAATACAAGATGTAATATAGCAAATGAAATAAAACATAATACAAGATCACAAGTATAAATATATTAAGAAAACCAGTTTCAAATTTCAACAATACTTTCCAATTGAAATGTGCAGTTACAATATTAACTAATTAAGTTTTGTTTTACACTCTTGACTGCTGCTGGATGTAAGCACCCACCTCTTTCCCTGGCCCATTGAAGCCGTTTCCTCTCCCCCACAGAGAGCTTCCCAGGTATCATGTCTGGAACACTATCTTGGTGTGACCTCTGGGGTGACTCCGGGTCGAGTATGTTCTGTCTATGTTCTGCATGAGACTTCTGCAGCTCTTGTTTCTGCCCCAATATCATCTGGCTGTCGTTGTTACGTCTTCAGATAAAAATTACTGATGCTGTTAAGTGGATATGGATTTACTGAATACAGAAGAAAACAAGTCATGTTCCATTCCACATGAAATGTGAACAAGGTAATGAATACACTTTATCTTGCTCTCCTTCATCTTACAGGTAGGCTACCTTGATGCATGTTTGCTGTCTTCTTCGACTGGAAACTAGTTGGAAGGCTCTCTCTGACATACATAACGATAGCTTACACTTCAAGATAACTGACTCAGGAATCAGAAGCAATGTATGTATGTATGAAAACAATGACAACATCACTGTATAGGTTACACAGACATGATACCCCCTCCTTCACATACAACAATCAACCTTTTGTGTGCAATAAACCACACCCAGTCATGCAGACTCTTAGCTATAATGTGCATACTTCACTTTGTCCCAGGTAGTGCATGAAGTGTAACCTTCACAAGCTACTCTCAACCAACCTTCATCCCTCCTCCTCCTATCCCTGCACATGAACACAAGCCTGACTGCAGTCTCTGATATAAATACACTTTCTGGTCAGTCTTTGCACATGCACTTCAGTTACAGGAGTTCTAAAGTTGTTTTATGCTGACCCCCAATCATGCAACAGTCACCAGTGATGACAAACTTCATGTCACAAGTACTAGGATTAATACAGCAGACAAGTGCAGCTGTCACCGTGGCACAGTATTATCTCATCTTCACATCCTCTATATTTCCATGCTATTAGAAAGCCATATTCAGGTGATACTGGGAGCCTTGCTAGACGCTCACTTACCAGCCTGCTGTCATAGGGTTGAATCCACACTGGGGTGGAATTTTAACACTGACCTGTGCTCCCAGGTTGACCCAGCCTAGAATGGATACCGGGACAGGTCTTGGGAAGCCAAGGTGGTCGGCACGATGACCACATGACCCAGTGAGTGCTGAATGGTCTATACCAACTTGGCTCTAGCACCATATGCCCAATGGATCCTTTGTGTTTTATTCATTCATTTACTTATTTATGTATTTATTTATTTATTCAGGTGACACAGAGTGTTGTTATTCTGGTGTGCCTGCTCACCAACAGATCTACTTACTTACCTGTTGTTTGTTTATCGTCGGGTCAAAGAGAACCACCTTTTAGTCAACGAATGGGTTTGGGAGTGGTTTATTAGGCCTACCCGAACCCAAAAAAGTCAGTTGCAGTGAGTGCAAACGAATCATGAATGTCAATAAAATCAAGACAACCTCATGTTTAATTGTTGTGCCACACACCATTGTTTGTGTGGTTGTATGTATATACATATAAATGCATGCATACATACAAACACACACACATATATATATATAATGAAAGTGTGGGAGATATTACTCCTCCTTGTGATATACTTTGTTGGAGAGTGATACAATAACTGACAGATCCATGAAGTTTCACGACTGTTGAATGATACTTTAGGAAGACTCCTATCTAGTTTCATGTATTTCCTTATCTTTGTGGCTGAGTGACGTCCAAGCTTCCGTACCTTATCAAACACTAGCAAAAGCACAAAAACAGCCATTACTTTTTTTCCTTTTGCTGAAAGGTATGTTCTCTCTGTTGATCTAGGTATGTCAGTTTTCAATTCTTTCTGCTGTATAGAAATTTTAATGTTTCTGCTGTATCTAAATGCCCATGCTGTTTGCGGGCAGGCTTATTACATGATCGATCAATATAACTTTCTATCTTTTAATAACATCCACTGCTGAACCTGTGCCCACATACTTTCTGGTGTCATCATTTCTGATATTGCCTCCTCTTGTCAAATTAAACCATCTCCACAGGCAGTTAATCTCTCCTGTTTCAAGTCAACTGTACATCTCTTGCTGTCACCGTCCTGTTGTTTCAAGTCAACTGTACATCTCTTGCTGTCACCGTCCTGTTGTTTCAAGTCAACTGTACATCTCTTGCTGTCACCGTCCTGTTGTTTCAAGTCAACTGTACATCTCTTGCTGTCACCCTCCTGTTGTTTCAAGTCAACTGTACATCTCTTGCTGTCATTGTCCTGTTGATTGAAATATAAAGTAGATAAATGTGACGTGTGAAGTCTCTGGTAATGACAACATCTGACCCCAGAATTGTTTTGCCTTGTTGCATCTGTGCTTGATCTTGATTCCTCCATCTAAATGTCATTGCTGTGTGCAAACACAATTTGCATATAATAAGAGCAGAAGTGACCTGACTGTAAACAAACCCTGTCATGACACAAGGAACACATCACCAGACTTCTAGACAACTGCCTGTATTCTCCGCTGACTGCTTACCCATTGTCAGTATCTGTGGCTTTTCTAGGGTCTGATTTTGCAAGCTCACGAACTTCATTCAGCAAGGCATGAATTCCTGAATCTGACACAAAACCGTCGTCGTCGTCATCATCTCCAATGCCTTTGGTTTTATTGTTGTCTACTGCTACTTTGTTGTTGCTTGTATCTGGATATGGAGATGAAGATATCACATTTAGAAACTATTAATCTGCTCATATGAAAAAGGCAAACAATTTAGAGTTACATTGAAAATAATTCTGAAATATTAACCCTTAACAGGGCATAGCGGCCATTACCGGCCGATCGCTTAAAACGATCGTAGCGTCCGATTCCGGCCGATACTATTATGCATTGTAAAAACGCGATCTCTCAGCTTTCCGACACTTCCGACGGCTACTTTCACTTTCGCCGATAGCTTGACAACGTGGCCGCCATTTGTAAACGCGCTACAATGAATTTGAACGGACTTTTTTTGATAGTTTTCGGGATTTTTACGCTGTTTTTCAAAATGGATTTCGGCGATTCTTCAAGTGATAGCCGAGATTTCGCTCTGTTCAATTTAAATGACATTAAAGGGCACGAAGTTGAATATTAATCGGAGCTAGATATCAGTGCAAAGCGTTACTTTGCATTAGCAGTCGTGGGTCGGACTTTAAAGAAAGTGATTATGATTCTGAAAATGTGTTTGTAAATTGCCGTATAGATGACGGAAAATCACAAACAACATGCCGTATTTCGTAAATATTTGTGTTCATATATGGATTACCGGCAACAATCACGTGAGTACCATATTCTGCATGCTTTTCCCGTCATTGTGTTGTTTATTTAACTAAAATCGGTTGACTAACACCTTATTTGTGATGTTTTTACTAATGCGACCCGAAATTTTACAGAACCTGAAAAAATCTTGCCCGTTCAGGGCTACAAAACGGACAAGCGTCTGCCCTGTAAAGGGTTAAATTTATATAGAAATATTCAGCATAAAATATGTTGTTCCCTTATTAAATAATAATGTGCATGCAATCATGAAAAAGCAAACTGCAGCAGCAAAATTGTAAATTTAAAGTTAAATGTAATATAAATATTTAGCAGTATAATCCATGGCACATAAACTAAAGGTGATATATAATATAAAGGTGATTGTTTCAGTTGTTTCCAGTTTATAACCGTCTGTGCACAACAGAAAAGAAACAGTATGCATATCTTGAACAAACAGGAAAACAACTTGTTTTTTTAAATGTGAATCTGGTATAAAACAATGGTGATATCACAGAAACAGGTGACACCCAAATGTGAAATAGAGATAGCAGGGAAATTTCTTCACCAAGTGGAAAGTTTTAAATATCTAGGGGCATTTATAACATCAGATGGAAGATGCACAACATATATTAAGAGCAGAATAGGGCAAGCAAAGGCTGCATTTCAGAAAATGAAGACTATCTTATGCAATAAGTCAATATCATTGAATGTAAGAAAGATAGTGCTGAAGTGCTATATAGAACCTGTTTTGCTGTATGGTAGCGAATCTTGGAATGTAAGTGAACAAATTAGGAAGAACTTAGAAGCAACAGAGATGTGGTTCCAGAGACGAATGTTGCGAATTCCTTGGGCTGCCAAAGAAACTAACAACGACTGCCTGAAAGAGGCTAATGAAACTAGAATATTATATACAACAATAAGAAAGAGGCAAACAGTGTTTTTTGGTCATGTGATGAGAAGAGAGGCATTGGAGAACATGGTGACAACTAGAAAGATCGAGGGGAAGAGAGGCAGATGCGGACCAAGAGGAATGATGCTGGATGGATTGACACGATGGCAAGGAGGAATGTCAACAGTAGAGTTGATCCAGAAATAATAAAGACCGAGATCTGTGGATAGTCATGAACACCTACGCCAGCCAGCATGGCACTTGATAATGATGAGTATGACTGTAAAATAAGGTAAAAAATATAAACCTTAAACCAAAAGTGAAAGATAAAAAGGCATGATAAGAATTTTTTCCCAATTACCAATGTTTTTGCCATATCCAACAATTGTCAAAGGTAAAAGATATACTTTTAGACATTCAAATTAAGAAAATCAAGTACATGTCTGTTTAAAATATCATGTAGTCAATTAAATGTAAAGAATGAGAATGGTGAAGAAAGTAAACTGTGGAGCAAATGAAGATGGGATTGTGGGCATGCAACTTGACAACCCTATGCAAGCCAGTATACATGAACTACATGTCGACCTACAGTAGTTTCTGCCATGGCATCTCTGTTACCAGTATCTGTACCACACACTACTCCATGTTGCTACCAATACTAATCTTCATCTATACCACACACTACTACATGTTGCTACCAATACTAATCTTCAGCTATACCACACACTACTACATGTTGCTACCAATACTAATCTTCAGCTATACCACACACTACATGTTGCTACCACTACTAATCTTCAGCTATACCACACACTACTCCATGTTGCTACCAATACTAATCTTCATCTATACCACACACTACTACATGTTGCTACCAATACTAATCTTCAGCTATACCACACACTACTACATGTTGCTACCAATACTAATCTTCATCTATACCACACACTACATGTTGCTACCAATACTAATCTTCAGCTATACCACACACTACTACATGTTGCTACCAATACTAATCTTCAGCTGTACCACACACTACTACATGTTGCTACCAATACTAATCTTCAGCTATACCACACACTACTACATGTTGCTACCAATACTAATCTTCAGCTATACCACACACTACTACATGTTGCTACCAATACTAATCTTCAGCTATACCACACACTACTACATGTTGCTACCAATACTAATCTTCAGCTATACCACACACTACTACATGTTGCTACCACTACTAATCTTCAGCTATACCACACACTACTACATGTTGCTACCAATACTAATCTTCAGCTATACCACACACTACTACATGTTGCTACTAATACTAATCTTCAGCTGTACCACACACTACTACATGTTGCTACCAATACTAATCTTCATCTATACCACACACTACTACATGTTGCTACCACTACTAATCTTCAGCTGTACCACACACTACTACATGTTGCTACCAATACTAATCTTCAGCTATACCACACACTACATGTTGCTACCAATACTAATCTTCAGCTGTACCACACACTACTACATGTTGCTACCAATACTAATCTTCAGCTATACCACACACTACATGTTGCTACCAATACTAATCTTCAGCTGTACCACACACTACTACATGTTGCTACCAATACTAATCTTTATCTATACCACACACTACTACATGTTGCTACCAATACTAATCCTCAGCTATACCACACTATTACATGTTGCTACCAATACTAATCTTCAGCTATACCACACACTACTACATGTTGCTACCAATACTAGTCTTCAGCTATACCACACACTACTACATGTTGCTACCAATACTAATCCTCAGCTATACCACACTATTACATGTTGCTACCAATACTAATCTTCAGCTATACCACACACTATTACATGTTGCTACCAATACTAATCCTCAGCTATACCACACTATTACATGTTGCTACCAATACTAATCTTCAGCTATACCACACACTACTACATGTTGTTACCAATACTAATCTTCAGCTATACCACACACTATTACATGTTGCTACCAATACTAATCCTCAGCTATACCACACTATTACATGTTGCTACCAATACTAATCTTCAGCTATACCACACACTACTACATGTTGCTACCAATACTAATCTTCAGCTATACCACACACTACTACATGTTGCTACCAATACTAATCTTCAGCTATACCACACACTACTACATGTTGCTACCAATACTAATCTTCAGCTATACCACACACTACTACATGTTGCTACCACTACTAATCTTCAGCTATACCACACACTACTACATGTTGCTACCACTACTAATCTTCAGCTATACCACACACTACTACATGTTGCTACCAATACTAATCTTCAGCTATACCACACACTACTACATGTTGCTACCACTACTAATCTTCAGCTATACCACACACTACTACATGTTGCTACCAATACTAATCTTCAGCTATACCACACACTACTACATGTTGCTACCAATACTAATCTTCAGCTATACCACACACTACTACATGTTGCTACCAATACTAATCTTCATCTATACCACACACTACTACATGTTGCTACCAATACTAATCTTCATCTATACCACACACTACATGTTGCTACCAATACTAATCTTCAGCTATACCACATACTACTACATGTTGCTACCACTACTAATCTTCAGCCATACCACACACTACTACATGTTGCTACCACTACTAATCTTCAGCTATACCACACACTACTACATGTTGCTACCACTACTAATCTTCAGCTATACCACACACTACTACATGTTGCTACCACTACTAATCTTCAGCTATACCACACACTACTCCATGTTGCTACCAATACTAATCTTCAGCTGTACCACACACTACTACATGTTGCTACCAATACTAATCTTCATCTATACCACACACTACATGTTGCTACCAATACTAATCTTCATCTATACCACACACTACAACATGTTGCTACCAATACTAATCTTCAGGTGGCTATCCTTGCCTGCTGTAGTCCTCAATGATGCCAACAGTGCTACCAGTTGCTCCTGGGTCAAGGTGACTGTTCCTGGTTTGATGTGTGTGTTTCCTGCAGGTGGGTGCTGTGTGGGGTCTTTCAGCCTGAAACTGGAAAGCAAAATAGTCAAAATTATCACCACATGAACAAAAACAATTTACATGAGAAAAGAGTGCAAGACAGTAAGCAATATGGAGAATTAGGAAAACTGGAATTAGCAAGTTTGGTATAAACAACTGCAATATGGAGGACTATGCAAATCGGAATAAGCAAGTTTGGTATAAACAACTGCAATATGAAGGACTATCATCATCATCTTCCACTTCTGCCGTCAAGCGTCGTGGGGAGGAATAATTTGCGTTCCAGCGCCCGGTGGGCGGCACTGGATAGTGTCATTCCGTGTCGTTGTACAATGTCTCTGACGTCGTCAATCCATTTTCTTCTTGGACGTCCTCGTGGTCTCATCACAGATGATCTTTGACGTAAGACCAGTGATGGTAGTTGCTGATGTTGCATTCTAATGAGATGGCCAAACCACTTGATCTTCTGTCTTTCAATAAATGTGGCACAAGGTGTTGATCCCACTGTCTGTCTGATAATAACATTTCTTACTCGGTCTCGGATTGTTAAGTTGGCAGCTCTCCTCAGGCATCTCATTTCGCAGGTGTTGATTTTGCGAAGGTGTAATTTAGATAAAGTCCAGGTTTGAGATTGGTAGCATAGGGTTGGTGTGAATATGCCGTTTATTATCTGTCATTTTGCGTGCATGGGTATGTTTGGATGTTTCAGTAAGGGTGATAGTTGATATGTAAGTGCACTAGCTTTTTGACATCTGATTTAAATTTCTCTGTCCAATCTGCCATCTTCTGTGATCATACTTCCAAGGTATTTGAATTCTTTAACTTGTTTCAGAGTTGTGTTATTTATCTGTATACTTAGTGGGCCTGGCGATCTGCTAACTTGCATTACTTCGGTTTTGGCTGTGTTTATACTCATATTGTATCTGCTGCAGGTTGAACTCAGATTAGTAGTATGATTTTCGAGCAACGCGGTTTACACCGCCATCTTGGAGGACTAGTCAAATTGGAATTAGCAAGTTTAGGATAACCAACTGCAATATGGAGGACTAGGCAAACTGGAATTAGCAAGTTTAGTATAACCAACTGCAATATGGAGGATTAGGCAAACTGGAATTAGCAAGTTTAGTATAACCAACTGCAATATGGAGGATTAGGCAAACTGGAATTAGCAAGTTTACTATAACCAACTGCAATATGGAGGACTAGGCAAACTGGAATTAGCAAGTTTAGTATAACCAACTGCAATATGGAGGACTAGGCAAACTGGAATTAGCAAGTTTAGTATAACCAACTGCAATATGGAGGACAAGGCAAACTGGAATTAGCAAGTTTAGTATAACCAACTGCAATATGGAGGACAAGGCAAACTGGAATTAGTAAGTTTACTATAACCAACTGCAATATGGAGGACTAGGCAAACTGGAATTAGCAAGTTTAGTATAATCAACTGCAATATGGAGGACAAGGCAAACTGGAATTAGCAAGTTTAGTATAACCAACTGCAATATGGAGGACTAGGCAAACTGGAATTAGCAAGTTTAGTATAATCAACTGCAATATGGAGGACAAGGCAAACTGGAATTAGCAAGTTTAGTATAACCAACTGCAATATGGAGGACTAGGCAAACTGGAATTAGCAAGTTTAGTATAACCAACTGCAATATGGAGGACTAGGCAAACTGGAATTAGCAAGTTTACTATAACCAACTGCAATATGGAGGACTAGGCAAACTGGAATTAGCAAGTTTACTATAACCAACTGCAATATGGAGGACTAGGCAAACTGGAATTAGCAAGTTTACTATAACCAACTGCAATATGGAGGACTAGGCAAACTGGAATTAGCAAGTTTAGTATAATCAACTGCAATATGGAGGACTAGGCAAACTGGAGATAGCAAGTTTGGTATAAACAACTGATGGCCAATGAACCCACTGATGAATGTATTCAACGGCAAGAGAAGGATGTGCATGTCTTATTGCAAAATAAGCATGTAAGCCTTATATATGTATACCTTATGTGGTAAGTTTTCATAAGCCAGTGTAACTGTTAGTGAGAAGGCTTCATTGGAT
The DNA here is from genome assembly GCA_963921405.1 of Cepaea hortensis. NCBI lineage: Eukaryota > Metazoa > Mollusca > Gastropoda > Stylommatophora > Helicidae > Cepaea > Cepaea hortensis. The sequence continues at coordinate 71,927,740 of OY992882.1, forward strand.
GTAAGAGTTAAAACGGTCTTATTCAGCCGATGCATGACTGAGCTGTGAATACCAGCTAGCAATCTGACTTGTATCTGTGTGACAGGCAAAATGACTTTTGCTGGTGTGACTGTAAACTGATGTGCAAGTTGACATTTCTTTGTCAACTGATGTACAAGTTGATATTTCTCTGTCAACTGATGTACAAGTTGATATTTCTCTGTCAACTGATGTACAAGCTGATATTTCTCTGTTAACTGATGTACAAGTTGATATTTGTCTGTCAACTGATGAACAAGTTGATATTTCTCTATGAACATTTCTGTCAACTGATGTACAAGTTGATATTTCTCTGTCATCTGATGTACAAGTCAATATTTCTCTATGAACATTTCTCTGTCAACTGAAGGATGGCACATGGTGTGATCTTAAAGGCCAGTGGTAGTAACGGTGCTTCTCTCAGACAACATAACACATTCTTCATAGTCTGGAAATGTTACAAGAAGCTCCCCAAGAAATTATTACAAAAAAGAGCTAAAATGGCATTCGTGTTTAGGATGAAAGTAGGTATATGAACGCAACCAGTAACCACAATGTGCAAGGATGTATCAACACAACTGGTGGCTATAATGTGTAAAAATATATGAACGCAACCAGTAACCTTAATGTGCAAGGATGTATCAACACAACTGATTACTATAATGTCGAGAGATGTGTCATCACAACTGGCTACTATAAGTGCAAAGATTCATTATCATCAAGACATACCTTGCCAACTGGCAAGGGCAATTATGATTCTCCATATCTTGCTATCTCCAACAGTAAGTATCATTTCATGTGCTGACACATTTCCATACCATGACAAAAGGCTGTCAAGAATCTTCTCTCAATTCTTTTTCTTCTTCTTTCGTTCGCTTGAAATATGTCTGTAACTGCAATGTTGTCTCTTGGATGAATTTAACTGTCTTTCTTCTCTTCTCTCAATATTTTTTGCCATCTCTCTTTCCATACATCTTTCTAGTTGTCACAATACATTCTGGTTGTTTCTCTTCTCAGAATGTGGCCACAAATTGATGACGCCCTCTCTTTCTCATGTTTGTGATGTCTTAGCCTCTTTCAAAACATTCAAATGACTCATTTTGGTTGTTCAAGTTCTGTAAAAACATATCTCTGAGGGATTTTTTGTTTGTTTACTAATTGTCTAGGATTCACAGCCAAGTGTTAAAACTAGCTTCAAGTAACTTGCAGGAAATCTGTTCTAACCTCCAATGAAAGGGCTTTATTTCATAAGATGTTTTCATTTTATAAAATGCAGTTTTTGCTTGTCCATTTCCATTTTCTATCTCAATGATACATGGTCCATTTAATGTTATCCATGTGCCTAGATATCTGAATTTCTGTACAAGCCCCATATTAATATTATCGACTTTAATTGTACAAATAGTCATAATTCATTTCTTTGATATTACCATAACTTCTGGTATCCTACATAATCATGTACAAAAAAAAAACAACAACAAATGTGCCATGGCTATTGAAGACATGAAAAGTAAAGATGCTATTTTATCTTAATTTCAAACATACCGATCTCTATTTGTCTGTATGAAATCTTTATTGTTCTTATTGAACTTTCTCTTATCGTCTTCTTTCTTCATCTCTATCTTTACCAAAGCTTCCTGTTCGTCAATATGCCTGATTGGGTGACGAAGTTTCCTGGTTTTGTAGTCAATCTGGAAATTATTTCACAAAATAATGTACCATACTTTCATACACTGCACACACAATTTTAAGAACTCATAATTATTTTCATTAACACATTCATTAATCAAGTCAGTGTATGTGTATATCTCAATGCAACAAAAACAAAAATAGTGACAACTGATAAAGTAAATATGGCCACAGATATATTATTTACCAATGGGGAAAATATCACAGAAAGAGAGTAGTATTGAATATTCTGTTCTCTGTAGGGAAGTTAAAAGAAAGGCAAACATGACTCTAAAAAATCTGACGCAATTAAAACCTTTTTGGTTTGGAACAGATAGACCAACAATCGTCAGAACACAAAGAGCGTGTAATTTCCTGTGGCAAGATATGCATGCCAAATTGAGATATTTAACATAGCAGCTGAAAATTGTATAGGCGCCTTTGAATACAAGTGTTACAGAAGAGTATGAACCTTCATTGGATGGAAAGAACAAACAGATCTATCCAATGAGAACTCAGTACTGAAGAAGACTGGTTATTAAGAAATCCCCCCCCCCCCCCCCCCCCACACACACACACACACACACACACAAAAAAAACAAATTAAGAAATTCAAATATTTTGGACAAGTAAACAGATTTTGAATGCCTGAAAATGATCATTATGAAGAGAGGTGTACCACAGAAGCAAAGAAAAGGAAACCTATGACATGGATGAATTCAACATATGTCAGATAATTTACACCCAATATCTGTGACTGCCAATTCCATCGACGATGAACTGTGTTTTTTGTGGAGGACTGTTGTGTTGGCATTCTGGCAGCGGCATTATGCACAGTGTACCTGTGTGGGCTGTTGGCTTGCCGAGACTCCTGTTTGTTCCATTATTCACATAGGGCAGTGAGGAGCATTTTGTGTGATATTCACTGGCACAGGAACGGAGCATAATGGGTACAACCCGTTGCCATGAAGATGAAATCGCGACTAACTAACTAACAGATAATTTACACAAGACAACAAGACAGGCGGGACATCTGGTTTGTGATAGAAAAATTGCAAAAATCTAGTATGGGGGAAGAAGTTCTGCACAAGGCAGGCCACTGGATCATAACACATTCATTACAACTGTGCCTCTGATTGTCATCCTATAACCATTTTTTATGAATACAAAATGCTGATATATATATATTTGCACAATAATCAATCACCGCTTCACTTTTGTGATGGACTATTTATATTGTGCTGTTTATAGCAATATTTGTGCCTGTCGGCTGACTTCTTCCTAGGTATACCCGAAGGACTGTTCAGAGTTGTTGCAGTATTTTTATCAGCTCCATCAACAGATGGTACAGAACAGTACACTCATACAGAATAGCTGCTTGTATGTTTTTCAGCCCTTAAGGGAAGGCTGAGACAGCACAAGGCCATTCATTCAGTAGCTTGTCCTTTGCCCCTTTCCGGAAAACTTCTTGGTCATAAGCAAGGTGTCTCGTGTCCGATACATCCATCTGGAGATCATCAGCGACATCCTGCACCCATCTTCTTTTTTATCTTCCTCTTCCTCTCTTCCCAGGCATATTATACCCCTCCATTATTGTTTTCTCTAAACTTTCATGACGTATCAAGAGACCAAAATATTTCAATTTTCTTTGTTTTTCATAATCTCTTCCATTCTTATGATATTGCTCTATTCTAGTACAACAATCTTGTTTATACTGGTTTTTGTGCTTTCTTATTTCTCATGTTAAAGATTTATACTTCATCCTGCTGTTATCGGTTTCTCCTCCTTTCTGTTTCAGTTCCCTTCGTTGTTTTTTTTTAAAATTCTAACGGGTCTGATGTCATCCATGGCTTATTTTGCTTATTCTTGGTCGGAATTAGATCTTTGGTTGCTGTTATCAAGATATCTCTAGCTTGTACTGCCAATTCATCTGTTGTCATTTCCTCCTGTATAGACATCAAGACTCCAAAACGATTCTTCACAGTAGTTTGCCATTGCTTTCTGAGCGACCAGCTCACATACCCCCATAAGTAACCAACGCGACACGATCCGCTCTGGGACCACAAACACGTAAATCTACTTGCCAGTTCAGTTCAGACTTATGACGGCCATTTAAATGTGGTGTACAAGGATACATGGCAGAAGATGTGCATGAGCTTAAATACAAGCGTCACAGAATGTGCTGCTACTCAGAAAACAGTATTTTGTGTCGTAACTTTCCCCAGTCTGTGAATGAAATCACTAAACCACAAACAACACAAACATTTTATTTACCTTTTTCTGCTGATTTTGACCCCCGTCTGCAAAATTGTTAAACATAAAGGTAATATTAGCACAAATGAATATAAGATTTACAATAAATCAACTACAAGCACAAACAAAACCCTATCAAAACAAAATTAAGCAGGCTGGCAATCTTGAATGCCAGGCCAGTGGTCATGTGTCTGAAGTCCCACCTTGACAGTTGACCTGGCCAACGAGTTAAAAGCAGCTACAACTGGCAGAGAAACGTTCAGGCAAATATAGTTATGTCACATGATAATGACCACATCAGCCATCCAGTGCCAGCTGGTCTATTAAACAAGGGGCTAGTGCCATATAGCCTCATACAGGGAAAAGGGTCCTTGACTTTTGTACATCCGTTGGTGACATCATCATGGAAAATTACTTCACAATGGACAGTGAAGTGATTTCTTTTTCTTCTTCGTACACCTTCAGACATCAACATGAATTTAACGAAAGACATAGTTCGCAGAGTCAAAAGTTATTCTGGGGTATTTAATTATGTAATCTTTCTTGATTGGACTGCCATTGACAGAGATACCCAGGACCTCACCCCCAACAATTGTGTTATCTAAAGAACACCATAACACAGGCTGCTTTGTCAAGGTTGATGATGAACCCATTTTGGTGCACCATTCACTTACTTTATTCGCTGCAACCTGCATTTCTCTAGAAATGTCCAACCTATGTCTCCCCTGTCTGTAAACAAGGACATCGTCCACAAATGTCAAATTCATCCAAACCCAACTGCTTATATCATCAATATGTTGCTTGTGCAAGTGGTGAAAAACACCAGCAAAATGGCAGACCCCTGTGATAGCCCCAGTGAAATATTACACGGTCAGAGCTTCAAGAGCCCATGCAAAGAACAAACATACATTTGTACTGAACCACTAAAATCCAGTTGATGATCCAGGGACAGACCTCCATGTTCATAAGTGTATACATTAAAAGGTCATATTTAATTATGTTGTATGCACCCTCTATATTGATACCACCAGTGTAATCTGTCAATGTAGTGTAAATATGTGCTTCTTTTACTTTCTTGCTAGGTGTTGTCGGATTGTCTATTCCTAGAGGTTTGTGACTATTTTATTTACTAACATACAATCATACTGTAAATATTGCACCAGCACAACCTTCTGACTTTCCGCACACACATCTTGGGGCACCCTTATCTAATTGATCAGTGATACTTGTGGAGCATGTGTGTATAATTTAACCAGTCCGCATTAATGGTAAGTACATCAACCTTACTTCTCAGAATGACTTGTCTGCGAGAGTTCATTGTCCTTGGGAAGGAACTGAGGTTAACTGGATCCAGTCTTCAAAGATGGTTGGATGAAAAATAAACTGCACACTGCAACCAACAAAGGGAAAAATGCTTAAATGCAAGAGAACTGAGACATTTTGAGTTATATGAAGAACATAATGAGGAATTAATTCAGGTCTAGGTCAGATATGACTGAGCTACCATATGTCAGTAGATGGTACCACCTGCCAAACCAGACACCCCACATTGTGCCAACGGCTTCGGGTGGAGGAGTGCAATTGGGAGGGTACAAGCATTATCCTAGTGCGAGGAAATGTAGCCTAAAGGCTAAATGTCATGACAAGGCAGAACAGGCCCTATGTCTTGGTTGGCAGTTGGTCTATGAATGAAGCTCTGACAGAGCATATGTTCCAGATATATTGTGCTACCTTTCCTCTGGAGTAAACTAGGCAGGCAGAGAGGAATCACGTTGTGTGGGCAACACATGGTCTCTACAATTCAGCCCAGGCTTTGTGCTATGGATAGGTATAACTCCATCCCTGCTCTTAACCGCCATGGGTTGTAGCCATTATGACTTTTTTGAAGCACAATCAAGACGGCAAGGTACCAGCCAGTCAGTCAGTCAATGAGAAAGAAATATATATGACAGAAAAAGAATTAGCTATGAAAACAGAAAAGGATATTCAATCAGGATGAAAAAGATAAATCAGCAGCTAAGACAAAAGAAAAGAAAAAACTAACATAGTTCCTCAAAATGTGTTGAGAGAAAGAATTATCTGCTCAAAATGTGTTGTGAGAGAAAGAATTATCTGCTCAAAATGTGTTGTGAGAGAAAGAATTATCTGCTCGAAATGAAATGAGAGAGAAAGAGCTGCTGTTTCAAGCACAGATAGGGACATGGGAAACTGATCTGGCAAAAGCAAACTCAGACTGACTCAGCAGACACCAAGAAACAACTAGCTGCAATACAACTACAATCCAAACTGTTGGAAACAAAAAGGTGCTGATGCTGTCATGCATAAAACTGAGCTAAAGTCATAACAAATCAAGCCATGAGTGCAGTCTTTACAGAGCGGAACCCCTGGGGATCACTGCTAAGTTACCGATTTTGTGCCTTGTGTGATGCTCTCAGCTTGTTGTTCTGCAGAGAGATGTTTAAGACAGATGGGGGTCACACCCAATGCTGTGAAGTAGATCCTCTAACATGTAATATATGTAGTTTTTGGGAGCAATGCACAAAGCTGCTGCTGGTCAATCTTGTATTGGTTACATCTGTAACATGAGAGCACAGCAAGCCGCATTTACAGTATTATCAAAACTCTGATCTGAAGCATCACAGCACTTTTTTTTTTTTAAATTGCGTATCCCTTACAGGACGCTGCAGAGAGAGAGAGAGAGAGAGAGAGAGAGAGAGAGAGAGAGAGAGAGAGAGAGAGAGAGAGAGAGAGAGAGAGAGAGAGAGAGGGGGGGGGAGGGAGAGAGAGAGAGAGAGAGGAGAGAGAGAGAGAGAGAGAGAGAGAGAGAGAGAGAGAGAGAGAGAGAGAGAGAGAGAGAGAGAGAGAGAGAGAGAGCAAAGTAATATATAGAGAAATGAATCCAGTAGTTAAACAAATGAGTTCAGTGTCACAAAAGATATGTTACCTATGAACTCTGACCACATGGAAGAAGTCCCCACTTATAAATGTCATGATAAATTTCATACTGATAATAAATATGTATAAGTATACCATGTCTGTAAATGTATTACCTTTACATTGTAGATATATCAATAGATAAGACTTGATAGTAAACACAGAGCTTTACATATGGACCAAACACTATGTACAAATAGAAATCATGGACAGGACTTGAAGAGACCATTCCAAAATGGTGAGAAATACTATAAGCAGCATCCACAGAAGGGTAGAGAGAGAGAAAAACAACTCGCAGAAGAAACAGTAAAGATACAGATTAAATATGCACATGCTAATCAATATTTGAAATGGACCTTGCAGCTCTTCATCCTCACAAGATGTCCAAGCAACTTTATTTGATTCTTCCCTGAAAATTCAATACAGGCAAATAATAATTCTAATGTCACCACCTCTAGAGAAGCCAGAAACTTTCAACAAGCAATTTATTTTACAAGTGATAAGTATAGACATAGCGCATGTTTGACAGTGGCAGTAGAGTGAAATGTGATATTTCCAGCTTGCTGCTTGACTTCTGTATTAATGTGGGAATGCTTGGGTCATGGTATCACTGCACTAGAAACAGTCATGGTATTTAATGAGTTGTTGGAGAATCAATTACTAAAACCATAACCACACAACAGACAGACCTCTATGGAACAATTTCCCAACAGATCCTGTATAATTATTCACTGGCAAGTGCCTGTTGCGCTGTGAAATAGAATCAGGATTCTTTAATGAACTGATTCATTGCGTAATTCTAGTATTAGACCTGAATGTTCAGTTTGACTATAATATCCAGTATTAGGGTCTAGTTAGTTTAATTGCTGCTATTTCCCAGTCTTATTTTAAATATTTACCTATATTTGTACTAACCAGATAAGTAACACATACTGTGATATTACAACCAATGCTTTGCTGAAGATTAGAGGGTATGTGATTATCTGGGGTCCACAAATAGTCTGGGCCCCGAATTCATGTCCACATAAAAATGATGATGCCCAACAAATAGCCTCTACATACAAAGTGCAGTGTTAGCCATGGGAGCTACTGTTTGCTCTAGACCAGTGGTTCTCAACCGGTGGGGAATTCCCCCCCAGGGGGGAATTTCAGGGTTTCCAGGGGGGGAATGAAGACCATTTCGAGATCGTGTTAATACAAGAACCGATTACTTGACATAGTTTTTCCCTTCATACTTTACAGTTATGTATGTCTCGTCCTTCTAAAATTCATTTTATAAAGTAAGTAGACCCACAAATCATGTTTTATGTGGATGTCTAGACTTGTTTTAGTATATGCTATTACATTTGCCTTCCACTTTTACGTATACTGTGTAGGGGTGAGGGGATTTTTAGATAGGAAATATGAAAGGGGGAGGGGGGGGGGAATGACGTTCTGAAAATACGGTGAAGGGGGGAACGGGCCAAATTTTTTATAGGAAGGGGGGGAATGGCGTTCTGAAAATATGGTGAAGGGGGGAATGGGCCAAAAAAGGTTGAGAACCACTGCTCTAGACAGTAAGCTTCTAGCATACGACCTCACCTGTACAAACATGTCCATGGGAGCTACTGTTTGCTCTAGACAGTAAGCTTCAAGCATATGACCTCACCTGTACAAACATGTCCATGGTAGCACCTTCTCCTGGTGACCCTATCCTCACAGAGTTTGCTATTAGGTAATCTGAGTGCTCAAAGGTAAGTTCAGATCGGGAGCACTTTGAGGCTGCTTAAAGGCACAATATCAGTGAGTTGAATATGCTTCGGCCTGTACCAACCCACAGTACACTTATGGGTTAAAGGCATGCAAAAGAAATGTATGTCATGCAACTGCCACACTTTCTGGTTTATTCCTGACTATACTGAATGAATCCATAAGCTATGGACTTTCTTCAGACCCGTGGAGGGATGTGGGTCATGTCCAATGTGCCAGCTACAACAGGGAACAATGTCCCAGCTGCAACAGGGGTAGTGTCCCACTTGCAATGAGGGTAATGTCCCAACTGCAATAAGGGAAATATCCCAGCTGCAATAAGGGTAATGTCCCAGCTGTAATGAGGGTAATGTCCCAGCTGTAATGAGGGTAATGTCCCAGCTGCAATGAGGGTAATGTCCCAGCTGCAATGAGGGAACAATGTAACCAGACACTGACTAACCGTCAGACCCTGTCCAACTTCTGACATGTGTGATTAATGGTGAGTGGTGAATAGACAGTCCTACAAGAAACAAATGACAATTATAAATTGATTTGAGAAATTAGGTGTAGACAGTCAAGATGCTTTGGGCACATTACAAGGAGAACTGGAAAACTTTGTGACAACCGGCAAGAGTAATGGAAAAAGAGCAGAGAGTTAAAAACAAGATGGCTCTGCCACATGGCATTATCGAGACAAGATCATAGACCTGATCCACGACTTTGATGATGGAATGACATGGCAAATATGACAGCCGACACTTATCGACATGGCACATGATATATGTGGAACCACTTAGACCTGATGGAAATGAAGAGCCATAGTGCTGAGGGAAAATGGTGACGGTATTATATTTATAATGTGACATGCTTACAGTGCGAGCTTGGCTACAGAAATAAGAATCAAGGACTGCAACATGAACACCTGTAACTGGTAGGAAATCCAATCTGTGAACCCCACCTGCACCATTAAGCACAGAGATCTTAACAACAGCCAAAAAAGGAGCTGAGAAATTGGCCCAACAGTAACAGAGAAAGATTGTGCCCTAGGGGATGACACAAATCCAATATCTTGAAAGCCATTAAAAAACTTTCTTCACTTGAACTCAGATATTGACTCGGTTACCATGGATTAAGGATGGCAAAAGTTACCACCCCTGCACCATGTGAAAAAATTAGATGGATGAATATCAACATTTACCAGCTGAATATACCCGAACTTCAAAACAACACAGCCTTAACAGCAACTGCATGAACACCAAGTACATTTAACCCTTTTGCAAAAACTGTTCTTGCATGCTGGCATTCTTGATTTCATATCCATATTGTGAATTGTGTCCTTGAGTTGCACAATTTACGCACTGAGGAATGCATGGTGCTGTCGGTTAGTTTACTTGTGGTTTCAAAAGTCAAACCTACTGCTCCACACACTTAGATGGTCTGACACATTCCAACATGCGAGATCCATGGTCACATGAGCCTGCAGTTGTATGAAACATTATTGCAATAACCTGTCTTCTGCTAATGACCTTAGTCTCCATTCGTCTCTCTGGTTGACCTTCTCTTGCCAGTCGTTGATTCCAAGTGCTTGTAGGCCTTTTTATATATTATCTCTCCACCGTCTTCTTGGTCTACCTTGGGGTCTACGGTCATTTATTTCCTGAGTGTAAGCGAGTTTTGTTTCCCTATTGGCTTCCATTCTTTCTATATGCCCCAGCCATTGTAGTCTATTAGCCTTCATGATACCAGTGATTAGCGGGGACTTAAACAGATCATATATATATACTTAAACAGATCATATATATATATATATAAGGGACATTCATTTGAAACACGTTCCAATGGTTTTATTACAAAAGCATGAAAGAAACATTAACAGGTGTGGTAGAATTAAACAAAGCATTCATTTTGAATGAATTATGCACCGTGGGTTGGTCAGGTCAGAAGAGGTCGCCGTAGGCATTCAGGCAAGCACCCCATTGCTTAGGTAAGCGGCTAATGCCATCTGCAAAAAAGGATTGTGGTTGCTCACTGAACCAAGTGTTTACCGCGTTCATTATGTCTGTATCTGTGTAAAATCGTTGCCCCTTGAGAGCTTCCTGCACAATCTTTGCGACATGCGGACGAGCATTATCATGCAACAAAATCACACCGTGAGAAAGCATGCCGGGTCGTTTATTCTTGGTGGCTTTTTGCAGGTTGTCTAGTGTTTGCAAGTAGTGGGTAGAGGATGTTGACACCAAGCTCTTTAAAGTCGGCTAACAATAGCCCCTCATGGTAAAAGATATACGCTCAGCATAACCTTACCAGCGGAAACCTGTAACTTGAATTTTTTGGCTTTTCATGATCCAGCATGCTTCCATTCCATGCTCTATCTTTTACTGCTCGGCTCAAAGTGGTGACACCATGATTCATCGCCTGCCGCTATGCGGAAGAGAAATACATCACCCTCCACTCTGTAGCAAGTGGTTCAAACACCATCCCATGCGTTCCTTCGCTAGCGAACGTATGCTTCGACAACAGTTCATCTGTACTGCTGCATCAATTTTGGCGATGGTTTTTTTTCTGTTGCAACAATATGCGCTTGACCCGGCCGTCGAAGATCTGTCGTGAACTGACATCCTTTCCGAAACATTCGTGCCCAGTCTGTCACTGTTGTCTTTGACACACATTTGTTACCGTACGCTGCCTGCATTCTTCGATGAATGTCCACTGGTCGACATTCTTCAAATGAAAGAAACTGAATCACTGCTCTTTGAGCTTCTTTGGACGGATTTTGGATCAACGCGGCCATTTTCTTAACGGTCAGAAACAGAACCTATGCATCATAGGATGATAAGCACCTGCTCTTTTATTCATTGGTCAGTACTTATCACATGACTATGGTGACATGTTCAACGTACGCAATTAGTATTAGTATCAATTACGCGTGATGCGGCACAAATGGATTTCAAATGAATGCCCCTTATATATATATATATATATATATATATATATATATATATATATATATATATATATATATATAAGTTCAGGCAACAAAGTTTGTTCTAACATTACTATTGACATTACTATACTAACTACAAACTACACTACAGTGTTGTGTTGTACTGTTGTGAACAAACAATCAAATTGAAATTCAAATTATTCCAATCTTGCCTGAAATAATTAAGTTTTTATTAAATCTAAATGTCTAATAATACAAGAGATAGAGAGTGTATTACCCAGAATTCATTTTCAATTAGTTAATATTAAACTCAGTTGCAAATTCATAGTATCAAGTTTCAACGAGTCTGTACTGTATCCCCATGAAGGAAACACCCAGGCCGCCGTCTCAAGTCTAAACACGGTATTTGTTTGGCAAGTCAACGGGCACTTCCGCTAGCATTTCCTGTCAGTTGAAATGTCGAATTGCCACATTTGTTTTAACGGTACTAACAACGCGTTGTTATAATTTTCATGGCTAATAATTAATAATTCTAGAAATCCATCATAATGTATATGAGTTTGAAGTATATATTGTAAAAGTGTGTTTGTATGCTGGAAAGTAAACTTAACAATTGTAATCAGTTCTAGTTTTTAATATTTGAGAATTGATTAAATCATTCAATGAGTAAATGAAGCAAATCAACGAAATCGAGAAGAGGAATTTGGTAACTTTACTTTTACAAAAACACAATCATAAGAGGAGGGATTCTGTGGGCTGGCTGCTTCAGCTTCCCGAAGCGAATGACCCAGTCCATCTTTATTTATAACATTGATTCCAAAAGATATAAAATACCACATGCAACGTCCATTAGGGATACACAAAGTGGAGAGTGGAAAACAAGAAGCAATAAAGACATTTATGATCTGTTTAAGTCCCAGCTAATCACTGGTATCATGAAGGCTAATAGACTGCAATGACTGGGGCATATAGAAAGAATGGAAGATAATAGGGAAACAAAATTCGCTTACACTCAGGACATAAATTACCGTAGACCCCGAGGTAGACCAAGAAGACGGTGGAGATATATCAGACTTACAAGCACTTGGAATCAGCGACTGGCAAGAGTCAACCAGAGGGACGAATGGAGACGGCTTGTATCTGCAGCAAAGAACCTCAATGGCTCGGAATGCTGAAGAAGAAGAAGAAGAAGAAGAAGAAGAAGAACGTCCTGTATGTGTCGTTATTGAATTCTGTTCTGTAAAGCTGCATTACTTTGTGTTGTTTTATATTGTTTACATTTCCACAGCTTTACCGCAGTTCCACCACATTTATTTATTCATATTTGATTCCAAAAGAGGCTGACAGCCTTTGGAGTCAATGAATCAATAATCCCCCCGTGTGTTGCCGGGGCCCATAAGGGAAGCAAGGAATAGCAACACTACAGCCTACCATGCATGTCGTAAGAGGCGACTAAGGAGGCTTGATGGTTCCGTCGCCCTGCTACTGAGTGAGTGCGTGGGCGACACTGTGAGTTTCGTGTGAAATGCTTTTGAATCTGCCCGAGGTTTTTGTCACGAGCTCGCCATGAGTTAACCAGATAAATATACCGACGTTTGCTTGGCGTATATTTTCTAGGCCACAACAGTCGTACTAACAGAGTAAACACAGCTGCACGGGTTACATCGGGTCAGCCCATATACACATTTGGCGGTGAGTGAGAAGGAAGGGATAAAACGCGTTGGCAGTTCATAACAGTTAAAATCACATATAATTGGCCGCGCAGGATATGGAATGGTTCCGTTTGTCATCTATAGTTCCGGACATCAGACGGAATGGAGGTTTGACTGTCAGCACATGACAGAAAGTTGAGGGTGTTATTGAAAACAGTGGAACACCTGCCGGACATGAACAACGTCACGTGCACAATGTAAGCGTGTTGGGAAAACCATGATTGGCAGCTTGGTATCGAAACTCTTTGTTGGAACTCGACAGTAACTCTCTAGATTGTTTTGGATGTCAGAACCAGTGATGACAAATCTAACATTGAGGGAGCCAGAGGGGGGATGGATCCCTGACAGGGGATGATCTGCCAATGTGCCACCTGTGTGGGGGCATAAAGGATAACGTCACGTGGCCAACTTTGGTAGTTTGCCATATAAACCCGAGTTGGGACCAACTAGGGGGACTTGAAAAATGCTCTAGTCAGAGTGCCAGGGCACTGCAGTGCTTAGTGGAAATAATATCTACCGTGTGTTAATTAGTGACTTAATTTTGCACGTGCCTATAATGGCAGATGTTGATATGATTGATAGGACTGCAGTAGTGCCATTTAAGGTATAACCTATTATATATATATTCGTTATAATTAATATAGACTGTGGCCTTGTTAAACTATAGTGTGATGATTAGCACTGTTAGTGGAAACTAGTTAGAGTAGAATAGTGATATTAACTCTGCTAGTTAAGAATAGATTAGTGAAGTGTTGATAAGCTTTACTAGTTGAGAATTGAGTAATGAAGGATAATTGGGATCTTCCCGTAGGTGTCCCTGGTGGGCGGGGTTCCGCATTCTGTTTGCTGATTTTTTCTTTGTCATAGCCTGATTCGGCTCTAGGTGGGTAGCTAATCTGCTCTAGGACATAGTTTAGTTAGCTAAAGATCATTAAGCAAGGCGATAGGCTTACACTCAGCCGAAAGGATCAGTGACTAGTACTATCACCAGATGTGTTGTTTCTATCCTAGGTTCCCTACCAGATCCAAAGAAACTCAACAAGTTTTTGGGAAAGAATCACATCCCATTCAGAAGAACACCAGTTCAACAATCAATAAAGTTGCATACAGAACGTAACTAAAGCTAGAAGGAAGTTGATTCACCAAAGAGAGTGATGCGTACTGATGCACCACACAGCATCAGACAGTAGTAACGAACTGAAAACATTAAGTCTAATAATTACATAGTGTGATATAATCTCGTGTAATAGAACACAAGAACACAAGACTGGATACTTGAGGCTAGATAGACACGAGGGAGGATCCAGTACAGTAACAATTAACATTAATCTGTGTACACACTACAAAGGACTTGTGCATTTTTTTATGAACGATAGGAACGGACATTGTGTAGAGTGCAACCGGTCCATGATTAACTGTTTATACCACCGGTGTCTATTTCGGATGTTCATGAAATGGGATTACCAGAGGTCTACAGAGGCAAATCAGTATCCGGCAAGATGGTTTCGGCACGGGGTGAGATGTACATGTTCTGACGTAACGTGCTGTGGTCTATCCTTGCTGGGATCAGCTGACTGGGTTGTTGTCTGAGAGTCCGATTCTACACACTTTATAGAACACGTCACACATTTTCTTCACATACACGTCTCATATACGTTACACTTTTCTTTTAATAAATTAATCTTTATTAATCTTTAGAAGCAAGAGTTGTTGAGTATGTTGCGTTGGGGAAGTATGAGAAGGGGGCATAGTACGACAGGGAGAGAGTGATAGGAAAAGGTGTCCATAGGCTGATGGAGTGTGTTGGACGGAAGCTGGTGGATTCTCCAGAATATTGAGAGGGAAAAAAAATATTATAATGTGGATGTCGACTCTCTTCACTCCAGGGACGACACTGTAAAGGAGGACACGACATTATTGGGGGCTCGATAACGGGATCTTTGGACAGCGGGATCTCTCGTAAACGGAATTCTTGGACAGCGGGATCTCTCGTAAACGGAATCTTTGGACAGCGGGATCTCTTGTAAACGGAATCTTTGGACAGCGGGATCTCCCGTAAACGGAATCCTTTGACAGCGAGATCTCCTGCAAACAGGAACCTTTGACAGTGGGATCTTCTGACAACGGGGTCTTTTGACACGGGATCCTTAGTTATAAGAGGGAGATATCATTTTGGAGAATCCAGCTAGAGTGAATGTGGATAGGGGTTAGGACTAATTAATATCTTACCTGTTCACACTTCACACGTCTGCATAGGTCTGTGGTCCTGATTCTACTCTTGTCACTGAGTGAATGTGCTGTGTGTAGTAATATCTAGATTTATAGTACTTGTTCATATATCTGTATAGTAATTTGCAGTTAGATTGTACTAGACCTGCTAGCTTACCTCTCTGTATAATGGCCACCCCTAAACTTAGCACAGCAGAATTAAAGGCAAGGGGGGAAGAAATGGGATTGGCGGGGTCTGCTCTAACGGATTACATACAGGAAGTGGAGAGAGAGTATCGTCAAGCAGAAAGGGATGATCGAAAGGCCGAGCTGGAATTGAGAAGGATGGAGTTGGAACAAGCAGCTAAGAAATTGGAAGCTGAGCAAGCAGCTAAGAAATTGGAAGCTGAGCAAGCAGCTAGGAAATTGGAAGCTGAGCAAGCAGCTAGGAAATTTGAAGCTGAACAAGCAGCTAGGAAATTAGAAGCTGAACAGGAAGCACAGAAAAGGGAGCACGAGTACCGGATGAGGGAACTCGAGTTGAAGAGTCAATCTAATGGAGAAACTGAGGGAGCAGTTGGAGGTTCCTCCATCCCAGGCTCAACACCAGTAGGTGGACATGGGTACCAGGCCATGAAGTTTCCTTTAGCGGTCTACGAGGAGGACAAAGAGAAGATTGACCAGTACCTTCAACGCTTCGAGGCTATGTCAGTTGCTATGGGTCTGGAGCGTAACAAATGGAATCTTAAGCTATCCCAGGGTTTACGCGGGACCGGATACGAGGTTTATTCTCGCCTGCCACCAGGATATGAGAACAATTATGACGAGTTAAAGACGGCTCTGCTGAAACGATTCGAGGTTACGTCACATACCTACCGGAAAAAATTTCGAGCAGCGAAACGAGAACCGGGGGAGTTGTTTGCCGCCTACAGTTTGCGTCTAAAATCGTATCTCCATAAGTGGATGGATTTGGCTGGGTTCGCACATGACTATGAGAGTCTGGAAGAGCTCATGGTGGTCGACCAGCTGAAGAAGCAAATGTCTAAACCTCTCAGGACGTTCCTGGGAGAACAAGGAGCGGAACGTATTGACCTCGTGACTAAATTAGCAGAACGGTTCGTCGAAGTACATGGGGAGGCAGGGGAAAACCTTTCCACCAACTCCAAAAGTCAAGAGAAACATGATAAGAAGAAAGCCAAAAACTCAGGAACAAAAAAGTGGGAACCTTATGTGCAAAAATCAGAGGATAGTTCAGAGAAGAAGAAGGAGGGAAGCAAGAGCACTTCAAGCTCTACACCTAAACGACCGTGGTCGGAGAAGTGGTGTTCAATTTGTAAGTCACCCTCTCACAATACGAGGGACTGCAAATCGAAGGCTAAGAACCCTCACTTCGCAGCATGTCAAGTGACTTCCAAGGAGGTTGTCACGGAAAATGCCAAGGTCAACAAGGAAGCTCGCCACCAGGAGAGCTCACTCAAGTCCGACAATAGAAAATCTAGGACAGGGAAATGGTGCAACCAATGCAAGTCAAACACGCACAATGCTATTGACTGTAGGGGAAAGTCAGGAGACACTCAATTCGTCGTGTGCTCAGGAAAACCTAAGGTGGAGCCCACCGAACAGGTCGAGGCCGAGGAAGAGACTCCAGACCAGGAAAAACCACCTGTAGTGGAATTGGTAGAGGTTAACGGTCGTCAAGTGGAGTGTTTATACGACACAGGACTGGACGGGGAGGCCGTGATTTCTGCGGATCTGGTACATCCAGAACAATTCACAGGTGAAACATTGGATATACAGCCTGCACAGAAGAGTGCTGTAACCCTGAAGTTGCCCATTGCTAATGTGGAGATTCGCTCAAGGTACGTCACCGGCACCATCAAGGCCGCTGTATTGACCGATCCCATTTTTCCAGTCATCCTAGGTTGCCGGTATGTCTTTCTGGGAATGCCCAGGGAGCCAATCCATATGGGAGCAATGCAGACTCGCTCTCAGACGAAAACGGAAGAGGCAGACGCAATTGTGACTAACCCAATGCCGGGGGAGCTACGAACTGC
Source organism: Cepaea hortensis (assembly GCA_963921405.1). Lineage (NCBI taxonomy): Eukaryota > Metazoa > Mollusca > Gastropoda > Stylommatophora > Helicidae > Cepaea > Cepaea hortensis. The sequence continues at coordinate 71,945,262 of OY992882.1, forward strand.
CCAGAGTGAGGATGATACTTTACGTCCTTGCTACAGAAAGCTGCAGAAAAGTGCTGATCCACCAGGACGGGGGCAGTACTACATGAAGAATAGGATACTCTACAGGGGAGCAGGAAGGGGAGACAACCTATACGGTCAGTTGGTCGTCCCGAAAGCTCACAGGTCCCAGATTCTTCATATGGGGCATACCATCTCCTTTAGTGGACACATGGGTATTGCCGCCACCATGCAGCGGATTTCCTGCCATTACTATTGGCCGGGAATGACAGATGATGTGCGTCGGTATGTGAAGTCATGCCCTGAGTGCCAGAGGGTGGCACCGAAACACTAGACAGCACCGGTGGTGTTGGGTGAGATGCCCATCATGAACTCTCCTTTCGAGAGGGTAGCCATCGATATCGTGGGTCCACTTCCCAGGACTAGGAAGAGGAACATGTATATACTCACAATGGTGGATTGCTGTACAATGTGGGGTGAGGCTATACCGTTGACCACGATTGACTCGAAAAGAGTGGCGGACGCACTGATGGAGGCCTTTACCAGATTAGGCTTTCCGGATCAAATTCTGACGGACAATGGATCTCAGTTTTGTGGAAAACTCATGGAGGAGGTATTTAGGGTGTTTCACTCTAACCACATACATACCAGCCCTTACCACCCTCAAGCCAATGGACAAGTAGAGCGTTTCAACGGCACGTTGATGACAATGCTCAGGAAACTAGCGCAGGAAAAACCTGATAAGTGGGATGAATATATCCCAGCAGCACTCTTTGCCTATCGGGAAGTTCCTCATGGCTCAACAGGACTACCACCCGCTACGTTGCTGTTTGGTCGTCCAATCAAAGGACCGTTGGAAGCCATGTTGAGGAGTTGGACTGAAGAGGGGACGTCAGAAGAAGTGATCTCATCCTATAAATACGTGGAGGAACTGAAAGAAAAACTCCACAAGGGATGGACTCTGGCAAATCAAAACTTGAAAAAGGCCAGGAAAAGACATGCGGCTTACTACAACCGTAGGTCTAAAGAAAGATCTCTAGAGGTGGGAGACAAAGTCTTGTTGCTACTCCCAACGGGAAACAACAAACTGGAGATAGGTTGGCAAGGACCATTTCCCGTGGAAAGGGTAATATCCAGAACCAACTATCAGATCCGGATCCGGGGAAAGTCGAAGATTTTCCATATCAATCTCTTGCGGAAATACGAAGAGAGACCCGGAGACAAGGCAGCTCACCTCATGGCAATGGCAGTTGCAGTGGAGACAGAAGTGGGAACCAGCGAGGGCAGGGAATATCCCTTGGAACACCAGGAAACCTATAGGGATGTGCAAGTGAACCCTGATCTGACCTCCCAGGAGAGGGAAAGGATAACCCAGGTTCTCAAGTCTCATAAGGAGATACTGACTGATAAACCAGGACGAACGAGGTTGGTTGAGTTCGAGATGACTTTGACCACACAGGAGCCTGTTCGCCAAAAGGTTTACCCAGTGCCATTCTCTAAAGAAAAGGCCCTGGAGGAGGAAATACAAAAACTGCTGGAGGATGACGTGATTGCACCATCCACATCCCCATACAATGCGGGGGTAGTTTTGTTACGCAAACCAAGTGGAGAACACCGGTTGTGTATAGACTACCGACTTCTGAACAGTCATACACAATTTCAGGTGGAACCTTTGCCGAATCCAACTCAGTTATTCGCTAGGCTCCATAAGGCTCGGTACTTTTCAAAGGTGGATCTGAGTCGGGGGTACTATCAGATACCAGTCAAACCGGAGATTCGACCACTGTTGGCTTTCAGTACACCCAGTGGACACTACGAATTCAAGGTCATGCCCTTTGGACTCAGCAATGCACCTAGTGTGTTTACACGCATGATGAGGACTTTACTAGATCCGTTACAGGATCCATCCATCATCTCATTCATGGATGATATTCTGATTTCCAGTGACAGCCTGGATGACCACTTACAATCCTTGGAGAGAGTGTTTAATAGGCTCAAGGAAGCAGGGCTTACTGCTCGTCCAACCAAGTGCATGATTGGTTACCAGACTCTGGAATTTCTAGGTCACACCATCACTCCAGGACACATTGTTCTAGAAGAGAAGAACCTGGAGAAAATCAGAAATGCACCAAGGCCAAAAACGAAGAAGGATGTGCGATCTTTTCTCTCGTTGTGTGGGTTCTACCACAAATTTATCCCACATTTCACTGAACTGGGAGCTCCGTTGACGGAAACCTTGAAAAAGGGATTCCCGGACCAAATCATTTGGACACCAGAATGTGAGAATGCCTATAGTCAGTTAAAGGAGGCCTTGGTCAGCAAACCTGTATTACAGCTCCCTGACCTTTCCAAACAATTTGTGTTGAGAACAGATGCGAGTGCGATTGGAATTGGAGCCGCTTTGTTACAGGAAGGAAAAGACGATGCTTCGGTTTTGAAACCTGTGGCATACGCAAGTAAGAAACTTCTACAGGCGGAGAGGAATTATTCAACTGTCGAGAGGGAGTGCTTGTCCCTTGTATGGGCAGTGCAAAAATTTCAGCCATATTTGTATGGAGTTAAGTTTCGGGTCCAGTCGGATCATCAGCCCCTGATGTTCCTGGCTACTTCTCAGAAGCTCAACGCACGTTTGATGCGGTGGTCGTTGTTACTTCAACCTTATAATTTCACCGTGGAGTACATTCCTGGGAAGGAAAATGTTGGAGCGGATTTCTTGTCAAGACACCCAGCTCCTGAAGAAGAGGAATGAATCATCTGGATTTAACTCATGGTGGAGAAGAGTGAGATGGACTACTCTCTTAAGAGGGGGCCTATGTCACGAGCTCGCCATGAGTTAACCAGATAAATATACCGACGTTTGCTTGGCGTATATTTTCTAGGCCACAACAGTCGTACTAACAGAGTAAACACAGCTGCACGGGTTACATCGGGTCAGCCCATATACACATTTGGCGGTGAGTGAGAAGGAAGGGATAAAACGCGTTGGCAGTTCATAACAGTTAAAATCACATATAATTGGCCGCGCAGGATATGGAATGGTTCCGTTTGTCATCTATAGTTCCGGACATCAGACGGAATGGAGGTTTGACTGTCAGCACATGACAGAAAGTTGAGGGTGTTATTGAAAACAGTGGAACACCTGCCGGACATGAACAACGTCACGTGCACAATGTAAGCGTGTTGGGAAAACCATGATTGGCAGCTTGGTATCGAAACTCTTTGTTGGAACTCGACAGTAACTCTCTAGATTGTTTTGGATGTCAGAACCAGTGATGACAAATCTAACATTGAGGGAGCCAGAGGGGGGATGGATCCCTGACAGGGGATGATCTGCCAATGTGCCACCTGTGTGGGGGCATAAAGGATAACGTCACGTGGCCAACTTTGGTAGTTTGCCATATAAACCCGAGTTGGGACCAACTAGGGGGACTTGAAAAATGCTCTAGTCAGAGTGCCAGGGCACTGCAGTGCTTAGTGGAAATAATATCTACCGTGTGTTAATTAGTGACTTAATTTTGCACGTGCCTATAATGGCAGATGTTGATATGATTGATAGGACTGCAGTAGTGCCATTTAAGGTATAACCTATTATATATATATTCGTTATAATTAATATAGACTGTGGCCTTGTTAAACTATAGTGTGATGATTAGCACTGTTAGTGGAAACTAGTTAGAGTAGAATAGTGATATTAACTCTGCTAGTTAAGAATAGATTAGTGAAGTGTTGATAAGCTTTACTAGTTGAGAATTGAGTAATGAAGGATAATTGGGATCTTCCCGTAGGTGTCCCTGGTGGGCGGGGTTCCGCATTCTGTTTGCTGATTTTTTCTTTGTCATAGCCTGATTCGGCTCTAGGTGGGTAGCTAATCTACTCTAGGACATAGTTTAGTTAGCTAAAGATCATTAAGCAAGGCGATAGGCTTACACTCAGCCGAAAGGATCAGTGACTAGTACTATCACCAGATGTGTTGTTTCTATCCTAGGTTCCCTACCAGATCCAAGGAAACTCAACAAGTTTTTGGGAAAGAATCACATCCCATTCAGAAGAACACCAGTTCAACAATCAATAAAGTTGCATACAGAACGTAACTAAAGCTAGAAGGAAGTTGATTCACCAAAGAGAGTGATGCGTACTGATGCACCACACAGCATCAGACAGTAGTAACGAACTGAAAACATTAAGTCTAATAATTACATAGTGTGATATAATCTCGTGTAATAGAACACAAGACTGGATACTTGAGGCTAGATAGACACGAGGGAGGATCCAGTACAGTAACAATTAACATTAATCTGTGTACACACTACAAAGGACTTGTGCATTTTTTTATGAACGATAGGAACGGACATTGTGTAGAGTGCAACCGGTCCATGATTAACTGTTTATACCACCGGTGTCTATTTCGGATGTTCATGAAATGGGATTACCAGAGGTCTACAGAGGCAAATCAGTATCCGGCAAGATGGTTTCGGCACGGGGTGAGATGTACATGTTCTGACGTAACGTGCTGTGGTCTATCCTTGCTGGGATCAGCTGACTGGGTTGTTGTCTGAGAGTCCGATTCTACACACTTTATAGAACACGTCACACATTTTCTTCACATACACGTCTCATATACGTTACACTTTTCTTTTAATAAATTAATCTTTATTAATCTTTAGAAGCAAGAGTTGTTGAGTATGTTGCGTTGGGGAAGTATGAGAAGGGGGCATAGTACGACAGGGAGAGAGTGATAGGAAAAGGTGTCCATAGGCTGATGGAGTGTGTTGGACGGAAGCTGGTGGATTCTCCAGAATATTGAGAGGGAAAAAAAATATTATAATGTGGATGTCGACTCTCTTCACTCCAGGGACGACACTGTAAAGGAGGACACGACAGTTTTTTGGAACGTGACTGCATGTTCGGAGCGATGGCAGATGGCTATGTCCCAGAGTTGACCGGTTTTTGCCTTATGCAGAAATGCGTAGCTTCTGGTTGACTGCCACTGCCATCGACGATGAACTGTATTTCGTGGACTGTGTGGGTGAACATCTAGGAAACATCCAGATGGGAAAATGACTGCCGATTCCATCAGAGATGAACTGGGTGTTTCGTGGGGGACTATTGTGTTGACATTCTGGCGGCGGCATTATGCACAGTGTATCTGTGCAGGCTGTTGTTTGTCAAGACTCCTGTCTTTTCCACTTTTCACATTGGGCAGTGGGGAGCGTTTTGTGTGATATTCACTGGCACAGGAACGGAGCATAATGGGGACGAACCGTTGCTGTGAAGTTGGAACTGCGACTAACTAAGTAACTAACGAATCAATAATAGTCTTTGCAATCGCACTTTCTCTTTGCCATCATCTGTCTTATTTGTGCAAATGTGTGAGGTACAAGATGCTTCGTGAATAGTTTGGATTAATGTTGCTATGTTTGTTTTGATATTATAAAGACGGCCCACTAAACCGATGATAAATTCAGCTTACAGTCATTACTTTGGCTCCTGACTATTATTATGCGGCTCAACACATATGTCGCCAATTTTGTGCCGCGTCTCTGCATGGCGGATTGAACTGAAAAATATTCATTGATAAGTTTTGCGGTTTCAGTTATATGGAAAACTAATTGGGGAACTCGTTGAGGCCGCTTAGACAGTTACATAAATAAATGTTATGTGGTTATATATGTTCCTCCAGTTATATGGAGAGAAGCGACAAACCATCTTTATCTTTGTTACTTTTGTATAACCTCCTGCAAATGGGGAAAAGCTACCTCAAAAGGAGAGGGGGGGGGGGGGGGGGGGAATACCTGTGCCCCATCAAAACATCCCAAGAGCTACGCAGCCATCTCTCACGGGGTATGACTTCCTTCTTCTTATTGCTCTTCTTTTTCTTTCGTACCTTTTCTCTCCTTCTTCTTCGGTCAGCTTCAGGAGTGAACCTGAATGTTTAGAGAAAGCAGCAGTCAACTTGAACTTGCTGACACCTCCAAAGTGTTTTGTCTTCAAACTGACAGGGTGGAGGCCAAAATAGTTGAATTAGTTGTTTGCGTTCTGTATGTGTTGGACACTCCTGCAACAAATGTTTAGTTGTCATGTTACCAGCCCTACAGTTACATTCACCAGTAGCTCCTAGCTGTAGTATATTAAACAAATGGCATTTTAGCCTGTTGTGTCCTGTGCGGAGTCCGAAGATTCTTATTTAGTCTCTTCTGTGGAGTTGGTAAGTAATATGCACCATTTTTATCTTGGTCTAATTGTTCTGATTCCAACTTGGTTCTTTAATTGCTTCTTTTCGATATCTTGACTTCATAACAGGTTATGTCTATTTAACTGGCAGAGATAGCCTTTCTCTGCTAATCTGCCGGACTTTTCATTTTCAGGTATGTTGCAATATGAGGGGTGCCATTATAAATTTATATTTTACAACCCTTGTGGATTTCTGACGTAGTATTTTGCTTCTAGTTTTGCATTGTTTCTGCTCTAGTTAATTAGTTATTCGCTGTTCCAACTTCACAATAACTGATCGTCCCCATTGTGCTCCGTTCCAGTGCCAGTGAATATCACATCAAATGTTTCTCACCGTCCCTTGTAAAAAGTGAAAAAGACAGGAGTCTCGACAACCAACAGCCAGAATGCCAACACCAAAGTACTCCACGAAAATACAGTTCGTCGTCGATGGAAGCGGCAGTCACTAGAAGACCAGCAGCCACACATGTCTGCATAAGGCAAATGCCTGTCAATTCTGCGACACAGCTAGCCGCCATTGCTTCGAACTTGCAGTTACGCTCCAAACAATCTCGGGCAAATATAAGAGCATTTCACACGAAACTCACAGCTCGCAGTGTCGCACTTCTGCTCTTCAGAATCGAAACAGCTGGCCGGGCATCTTTAAAGAGAGCTATTTGTTTCTCTTTATTTGTCTCAGTCAAAATTTCTGCTACAGCTTTCAGGACCTCTGTCTCTTATCTGAAGTTAACGGAGAATTTTCCTATTGCCACATACTGTGTCTCCTGTGTTACATTGGTTAGTTTCAAAAGATTGCTTCCACCCCCATTTTCTATTAAATTTTGTGCTGACTCACCTGTATATATGCATGGGTTCAAGTGCTGTTTAAGTAATCTTGTTCTGTTTATTTTGTGGATTTTTTTGGTTCGTTAAGGTGTGTGCCCCCCCCCCCCCCTCTGTTTTTTTCCTCCCCTACTCCCTCAATACCGTATATGTTTTCTGTCATCTTAGGCAGGCGCTGTTGTCTCATAACTGGGAGTGTGTTTTCAATGTAAATGGGCTTGGCTGTTGAAACTTTGATAATGGAATCTGCCCTAATTCTGTTTGAAAATTCTACAAATTTGTTTTGTTTTCGTCTTCTTCTTAAATGGTACTGCTTGTTGCAAACCCTGCTATCTCTTTAATCCTGCATAAGATATTGACATGTGATATTTTCTTACAATTAATAGGCGTTGTTTCCATGCCTACAGTTAAGATCCGCATTGCATGATAAGATGTGGTTTAACTGCTGTCGCCCATGCAATACCGTATATAACTTCTTGGGAACTTTCTCATCTGCTCTCTGTGTTGTACTAGCAAGTTTTTTCACGACTGACAGTAGTTGCCTTGCTCTTGTTCTATTTGTCTCAACCTGTGTCTTCCATGTCAGAGGACGATCAAAGATGGCATCTAGGTAGCAAGGATTTGTGTGTGTACGTGTGTGTGTGTGTGTGTATACTTGTGTGTGTGTGTGTAAGAGAGAAGAGAGAGAGAGAGAGAGAGAGAGAGAGAGAGAGAGAGAGAGAGAGAGAGAGAGAGAGAGAGAGAGAGACGCACTGTTTTTCCTTCAGCACCAGTTAAGGCTAAGAGTCGCCAAAAAGTACTGTGTTTTAGGAAGAACGCTGTGTATGTTGTGTTTTCCTCACTGATCTTCACTAGCCACGATATTGACCACTCCTCTAACACTAATAAGGTTTGCTGCATCTTGTTGTTAGGTGTACTAATAGTAATATATTCTTGAGACGTCTATATTGTTAGGTCGTCTGTATATGAGGAGGTGTGTACTCTGGCTGGAAAACGTTTTATAATTTAATGTATGCATGTTAGGAATAAACTACTGAACGTAAAATTTGCCTAGTACTTCAACAGTGACTGAAAAATGCTGGTGTTGACCGCGACGTCCTGTAAGGGATATATTAGGAATAATGTTGGTGACAGAACTCTCTCTTGGAGGAGGACACCTTGCTCCAATACCATTTTTTTTTTCTTGGTTGTTGCAGGTGTGTACTTTTACTTTATCCTGGCAGTTCTGTTCAGAAGGTAGTTGCTAATCCATCTGAACATCCTCCGATACTTTATCAAATGCTTCTTCTAAATCTATCCAGACCGATACTGTGAGTGTGTGTCTTTTTTTTTTATCTAAGAAGGCATCTCTATTTCTTGAGCGCTGTTATCTGATCTTCTGTAGAAGTGTACTTTCTGAATTCTGCTTGGTGTTAAGATGTGTTTTTCTGACAGATGCCGCTTTGACCCGCCATCAATCATGTGTTTGCACAACTGGTATAGTAAGTAGCCTGGCAGGCGATCGCTATTTGATTCTGCCAGGTCTTTTCCCGTGTTTGGGACTGGCATTGGTATCGGCTTTCTTCCATGTCTGTGGGGCTATTCCTTTTTTCCATCTGTAATTTCAGACAGCCAATAATATCTTCTAGTACTATTTGAATTTCATTTCCAATTCCACCCTTTCCTGGTTTTTTCTTCTTTTCGGGGCATTTATCGCGTGTTCTATTTATACATTTGCCATCATATAGTATGCTAATATCTCTGTATTGTTATACCGTGTCTGTTCTTTGATTGCATTTTCTGTTCTATTGTAATACCAATATACGTGCGTGTGAGCTGGCGCGCGCGCAACACACACACACACACACACACACACACACACACACACACAGACACACACACACACACAGACACACACACACACAGACACACACACACACACAGACACACACACACACACAGACACACACACACACACACAGACACACACACACACAGACACACACACACACACACACACACACACACACACAGACACACACACACACACACACACACACACAGACCTACTAGTAGTGATATAGGGTAATTACCCACTATTTCTCAGGCTCGTTGGTCCCTGAGACTGCTCGTTGTGAAGGCAGTAGCGGGAAGTTGTAAAATTTTTTGCTGTCGGCGAAGTGTGGGAAATCTGTGAGCGAGTGTGGAGATGTTCAGTCGCACGGCTCATAACATACGTGAAGGGGTGGATGGAAAAAAGTCATTAAGTAACAGGGTTGTAAAAACGTTGGTGAGAGGAGTGGTGGGCTAAAATATGTTGAACTGTTAGCAGTAACACACTGTATATTAGTAGTAATAATAGTGGAAGAGAGCGTTGTTGTAGAACGTCTAGAATGTCGGAGGAGGAAGAATAGGAGGAGGTAGAGAAGACGGGTGGGAGAAGGATAGAGGAGAAGACAAGAGGATGACAAGTAAATATGGTGAGTATATGGTCTGTAGAGGGTCGTATTGGTGTATTCACTTTCATCATACAGGTTACAAATGAAAACCTTAAAAAGGAAAAACAGGTTTGGTGGTTGGTGATGGCTGGCCCAAGAGGTCAAAAGGTTGTCATGTGACTCATCAGAGTTGGTGTGGTCAAGAGGTGGTCAAGAGTTGGTCAAGTGACCACTTAAATTGTAGAGGAGGGTGTGATTAGGACTATGGTAGTGGGTAAAGTGAGTGTGGTCAAGTGGTCAAGTGGCGGTCAAGAGTTGGTCAAACGATCAAGTGACCACTTAAATTGTAGAGGAGGGTATGATTAGGACTATGTTAGTGGGTAAAGTGAGTATGGTCAAGAAGTGGTCAAGGTTTGGTCAAGTGGCAAAGTGATCACTTAAATTGTAGAGGAGGATGTTATTAGGACTATGGTGATGGTTAAAGTGTGCGATGACGTGGTAAAGAGGTGGACAAGGGGTGGACAAGAGTTGGTAAAGTGGTCAAGTGACCACTTAAATTGTAGAGGAGGTTGTGATTAGGACTATCATGGTAGTAAAGTATCGATGACGTGGTCAAGAGGTGATCAAGAGGTGGTCAAGTGACCACTTAAATTGTAGAGGATAATGTTATTAGCACTATGATGGTGGTAACGTGGTCGATGACGTGGTCAAGAGGTGGTAAAGTTGTCAAGTGACCACTTAAATTGTACAAGAGGGTACGTGAAGTGACACGGTGATGGTTAAAATGAGCGATGACGTTGTCAAGAGGTGGTCAAAGGGTGGTCAAGTGACCACTTAAATTGTAGATGAGGGAGTGATGAGGACTATGGTGGTGGTTGGTTGCTGGTGGTTGGTGATCGTGACTTGAAGCTGTGTCTAGAGAATGATTGGTCTGAAGGGGGATTCGAACACATTCTACTATTGTTACCACAACTACACATTCTACTATTGTTACCACAACTAATACGTCTACTACTAATACCTCCACTACTGCTACAACAACTCCTACCATTACTACTGCTACAACAACTACTATTACCACTAAAGCAACAACTATACTATTACCATTATCCTAGGTTGGCGGGTCCCTTGTGCACATTATCGGCGCTGTATGCGAAAGTCATTAAGTGGGCGGGGTGGGCGGACGGTTTCTTGGAGAAGTGATTCGTCGGTCGCATGGGGTCGGCTCATAACCATTAACACACACGTTTCGTCAGCGAGCGCGTACGGAAAAGTCATTAAGTGAGTAACGGTGATGGTGATAGTTGTTGTAGTAATAGTGATAGCAATAGTAGTATTAGTAATATTAGCATGTGAGGAGGAGCCTCTGTGGGGATTTGAAATGTTACCAGTAAATCCCTGGCAGTGATATGAATGGTTGATTATCATGGTCCTAGTGAAGGTAGTACACACAAGAACAGACACACGTACGGTTGCACACACACACACACACACACACACACACACACACACACACACACACACACACACACACACACACACACACGACAGAATATACATACCTTCAATACACCACATAATACACACAAAACACATAAAAGAAACGAACAACATCAGCAACACTAATTCTGTGATGCACTCCTTAGAACTAAACTCACTACCATATCAGATGAAACTCCCAGCAAGCAACACCTGACATTAGATTAAAACATATCACGCAACAGCCAAATAGGAGCAATAATAGACATGCAAGGAAACACATATACCAGAAACATTCCAACAATACTGCACTGACCTATATACACCAGAACCAGCCAACACACAAACACAAAATAGGTTCTTACAATACACAAAGAAACTGACACAGATAAGGACATACTTGACACAGAGCTTACATTAGCAGACATAATACTTTGATTCAATCAGATGCAAAAAGACAAAACACCAGGACCAGATAGACTCACTGTAGAATTCTACCAACACTTCTTTCCTATCCTAGGCGCAAGATATAACCTCAATACACGTTCTATACTACTAATATACAGTGTGTTACTGCTAACAGTTCAAAATATTTTAACACACACCACTCCTCTCACCAACGTTTTTACCACCCGGTTACTTAATGACTTTTTCCATCCACCCCTTCACGTCTGTTATAAACCGTTTGACCAAACTTCTCCACACCCGCTCACAGATTTCCCACACTTCGCGGACCGCAAAAATGTTTACAACTTCTCGCTACTACCTTTACAACGAACAGTCTCGGGGACCCACGAGCCTGAAAAATAGTGGGTAATTATCCTATATCACTACTCCTACTTACTTACCTCATGACATGCCTGCCGGCTGGTCGGCCGGCGTGCGTGCGTGCGTATGTGCGGGTCTGTCTGTCTGTGTATGAATGCATTTTATTATGTCTGTGTGTGTGTGTGTGTGATTGTTTGCTTGCTTGCTTGTTTGTTTGTGCTACTATAGAGGCACAGTAGATTAGTGGTGTGCGCACTAGCTGATCAAGACGGTGGTCTAGGTTGAATGTCTGCCACTGGTAGGTTTCAAGTTTTTGTTTAACCAATGTGGTGATTGTGGTCTATTTAGCATCGTAAGAGAGGTGATATTAGACAGTTTCTGGACATTATATGGAAAGGAAAGGCAGCGAGGAAGCGAACTGGTTGGCCACCTCAATAAGTTAAGTGAAGGCTAACAACAGATTATATCCCTAACTGGTCGTCCACCTCATTAAGTTAGGTGAAGCCTAACACATTATACCCCTAACGGCAGTTTCTGCTGTCTCTGTGTTAATACTTGTCCCCTAGCGGATCCCCGTTATGTTAACGAGAGCCAAGGAATGTAAACTTCAGGCGGCGTGACGCCCCGAATGTCATGTGTCGTCAGCTTGCGCGTGTACCACTCACTCCCCGATAATTGTAAAATGTGAGCTGAGCTCTATATGATTCTTCTGTTCTGTATTCTCCAGTGGAAATTGTTTACATCTCTCTATCAGCTTTACATGGAGGATTCTGTCATTTGGTATGATTTGGTTAATGACGTCTTCCTGTGGGCAACTAGGAAACAGACGAAGAGGCTAAAGAAGAAGATGAGAAAGGAGATATCAAAAACAAGAATATCAGGACTGAAAGTACAAATCCAGACAAACGTTAAAGAATATTCGACAAGGAAAAACAAAACAGTGAACAGCGCAGAACAGCCACTATCAGTTTCCTTGATGAGTACCTGCAGGACTCTGGATTCTAGTCACGGGTCAGCACAAAATGCTGTTAGAAATGGAGGAGCTAGAATACATAGAATATTAAAATAGTACCAGAGATACGGAAAGAGTACCAACAGGGAAGTACTGCCATACATAACTATCATGCAGAAATTCAGGCAATCAAGATAGCAACAGAGTATACTGAATACCAATCATGGCACACATTTTAGACGTTTCATTATATTTTCTCCATAAATGACTTACTCGCCTTTGGTCTCAAACTAATTTGATGTTTGCCCCTACTCTGACAGCGACTGGTTGTTCATGACATAATGTTTCAATGAAATGGATATTAGTGTTAGCAGTAGTATAACAGCCGGTCTCTCTGGCTGAGGGGTTACAACACTTTCTCCGTAATCCCGTTTATCACGCAGAGTCTCTTAGCGGGAGAGAACTGGGAGCGGTTCGACCCCCGCTGGTGACTTGCGGGATACTGAGCAGGCCGCTCAGAAAGCAATGGCAAACTACTGAGCGTAATCTTGCCAAGAAATCAACAGACAGCTGAAAGATGCTGCTGTTGACAGCGATGTCCTGTAAAGGATATGCAAAAAAAAAAAAAAAAAAAGTAGTATAACATACACCCCTGGGTCATATCTGACTGCCTTTTGGGTGTGAGGTGTTTGACCTTCAGATATTCTAGGCAACTATTGTGAGATGAGGTGGACAATTCCAATCCAACCCCCACCCCTCCACCCCGTCTGCTCATAATTCCCAGAAAATCCTTATAATTGTCGGGTACCACTTTTTATCAGGCTTGGTTGACTCCAGAGCAGTTACCAGCACAGATCAAACTGCACAAGAATTTCATGAAAATCAGAAAGAGTGTAATGTTGAGAACCTTGTAGATGACTTGCAGGAAATATCAGGGAGTCTTCAACATAAAGCTACTTCTTCCTTTACTTCGCCTCTGAAGAGCCCGAGTACAGATAGACAAACTCAAGAGCAAGAAAGTACTACTGTGACACGGTGTTCCCCAGGGCGGAGTCTTGTCCCCGACACTTTTTCTTATCTTCATCAATGATCTTGTTGCTGATCTACCGCATGGAATTAAAGCGGCAATGTACGCCGATGACCTGGTCCTATCGAGCACAAATGAACATGCATCAGTGGCCACCAGATCGCATCAAAGAGCTGTAGATGCACTTGTTGCATGGGCAAATAGATGGTGTGTTAGCATAAACACTGACAAGTTTATTTACCCTCTCTCCAAAACAAAAGGCAAGGATCATCCAGATAAATGGAATAACCTACGAGAAGATAAAAAACCATCATACCTTGGAGTAACATTTTATGGCAGGCTGACATGGAAAAAGCACATCAACAACGTAGTAACAAAATCCAGAAGGAAAATAGCCATCCTGAGAAAACTAAGTGGAACCACATAGGGAGCCAGTGGGAAAATACTTAGCAAAGTTTATCAACACAGCATACGACCACACCTGGAATACGGATCAACTGCGTGGTGTTCAGCTAAAAAACCACACTACAAGAGCTGGACAAGGTGCAAAATCAAGCACTTACAGTCATAACAGGAGGGATGAGATCAACCCCTATAGTGGAAATGGAGAAGTTGGGAATTCCACAAGCACTGAGACAGCGCAGAGATACGAAAACGCTAATACAAGAAGAAAAGTTCCTCAGCTTGCCAGACCACCCTATGAAGAACATATTTGAAAACTTAGCTATGGGACGGTTGACAAGAAGCAGTTTTATCTACCAGGCCAAACGACTCTGCAAAGAAATCACCGATCTGCCCACAGTTGGTATCCCCCTGAAAACTATTCCAGAGCGAACTCCATGGAAAGATTAGCATAGACTATCACTACAGATAGAGACAAAAGTGGAATACTCGACAAGGAATAAGAGAACAGTGTAAAGCGCAGAACAGCCACTCTCAGCTTCCTTGATGAAGAATACCCACATGACCTCTGGATTCGAGTCTACACAGAAGAGTGGCACAAAAGGCTGTTCGAAATGGAGGAGCGGGGGTGTACATAGAATACCCAAATAATACTAGGGACACAGCTAGAGTACCAACAGGAAAGCACTGCCATAACTATTGTGCTGAAATTGAGGTAATCAAGATAGCAACAGAGAAACTACTAAATACCAGCCATAGTACACAACCTGTGGTGCTATTGACAGATGCAAAATGGAAATTATCTAGGGTTGCTGGAGTTGGTCAGTCAGTTTGATCCATTTTTAGCATCACACATTGCGAAATATGGAAATTCTGGAAAAGAAATCCTTCTTATTTATCCAAAACTATATGTGAAGAACTGATTGAAATTATGTTCCAAAAAGTCCATGCAGTAATTGTAGCTGAAGTAAAGGCTTGCGGTTATTTCAGCTTGTCAGTAGACTCAACACCTGATATTTCACATATAGATCAGTTAAGCGTTGTTCTTCGATATGTGGTAGATGGAGAGCCCATTGAGTGCTTTTTGACTTTCTTGGAGCTGCAAAGTCACGCCGGTGAAGGTATGGCTAAGCAAGTGTTGCAGTACTTACGTGAAGCTTGCAATATTGATTTTTCGAAATGCAGAGGTCAGTCCTACGACAACGCAGCTAATATGTTTGGGTGCTACAAGGGCATGCAGAAAAAAATTCTAGAAGAAAATGAGTTTGCTATATACATACCCTGTGCTGCCCATTCACTAAATCTGGTAGGCAGAAATGCCGTTGACTCTTGTTTTGAGGCAGTAAACTTCTTCCATACAGTGCAACTGATCTATACTTTTTTCTCAGCTTCAACCAAAAGATGGAAAATTCTGAAAGGATGCCTTGTGAATGACAAGCTGGTAAAGTCCCTTTCCGATACTAGATGGGAAGCACATGCTGTTGCAACTGAAGCCATTCTAATGTCTCATCCTCAGATTATAGAAGCGTTAGAATGTTTACAAGAAGACCAGTCACAGAAGGGGGACACCAGAAGAGAAGCAGAAAACATTGCAAAGAAGATGCAAGAATTAGAATTTGCTTTCATGCTTGTCTTTTGGGAAGAAGTGTTACAACATTTTCACAGGGTCAGTCAAGCTCTACAAAATGAGCACGTGAACTTGAAAACGTGTGCTGATTTGTATTCTTCACTAGCAGATCACTTGCATGAATCTAGGAATGAATTTGAAAGATTTGAAGAAGCTGCAAAAGAAATAACACCAGGTGTGGATTATAAGTCAACTTTGACCCGTAATCGTAAACGAAAGACAGTGGTCATTGATGGTGATGCCCCTGAGGTATCTCAGAATGCCAGAGACAAATTTCGTATATCTGCTTTCTACACCATTGTTGACAAACTTGAGACAGAGATGAGTAGACGAGGACAGGTGTATAATGATCTAGCAGTTCGGTTTTCTTGTTTGGTCGATGTACCACAAACATCTCAGTGTTGTGAAGGACTAATAAATGCTTATCCTGAAGATCTGAACAATAATTTATATACTGAACTACAACAGTTCCACTCATATATTCGCCACAAGTTTCGTGCATCACAATCTGACAACACGTTCAGTCATGCAGAACTCTACAAAGTAATAGTTAGTGACAACATCGAGTGTGCTTTTCCAAATGTAGAAATCGCCTTGCGCATATTTTTAACATTAATGGTTACGAACTGTTCAACTGAGCGCTCTTTTTCTCAGTTGAAACGTACAAAAAATCCAAGTAGATCGACAATGAAACAAGAAAGGCTTGATTCCTTATCTTTGCTGATGATTGAAGCAGACTTGTTGCGCAAAATTAACTTTGATGATGTACTCAAAAACTTTGCCAGACGTAAATCTAGAAAAAAAGAACTCTCTCTGACTTTCTTATCTATCAAAAAAGTTACAGTATTTTTGTCTACTATTATTACAAAATTAATTAACTATTAATTATGTGGTTGTTTCGGGATTTGAAATTTAAATATTGAGCACAACCCACTACTGGCAACGCCGATCGCATTCTGGTATGAACCTAAGGCCTATCCACGTCAATATGGAAGCACTATACTCGAGTTTCGCCCTCGTTTGAGCTCGTCAGTAGTGCATATCCTTGACCGGACCCGGAAACAGTCCCGGATCACGCGTGTGAAGCGGGTGTGTAACCACGCGGCACACACTGGACACACCAAATTATCACAACAGAACATCACAACGCTACCCATCGTAGGCCATGCTCAAGATTGCCCAATCGCCGCGACCGACGTCCGTCAATCGATGGGACCCGAACGATGCCAACGATCCTGATCGTTCGGGTCCCATCGATTGACGGACGTCGGTCGCGGCGATTGGGCAATCTTGAGCATGGCCTACGATGGGTAGCGTTGTGATGTTCTGTTGTGATAATTTGGTGTGTCCAGTGTGTGCCGCGTGGTTACACACCCGCTTCACACGCGTGATCCGGGACTGTTTCCGGGTCCGGTCAAGGATATGCACTACTGACGAGCTCAAACGAGGGCGAAACTCGAGTATAGTGCTTCCATATTGACGTGGATAGGCCTTAGGTTCATACCAGAATGCGATCGGCGTTGCCAGTAGTGGGTTGTGCTCAATATTTAAATTAACTATTAATTTTAATACAGAAATACCTTATTGTAGGTTTTATATGAGTGATATTAGTACAAACATATGTGTTTACATTTCACAACTGTTTTTCTTTGTTAGTTTTTTGCATAATATTGAACATACCAGCAGTCAGTGGAGGATCGGGGGCCCGGGGCAGTAGGGAGCACCCATGTGGGTTTGTGCCTAGGGCACCAAGATGGCTTAATCCGGCCCTGACGTTGGATGAAGAATGACTTGCGCGATGACTTGGATTAAAGTGAGGAAGAGTTGCGCAATTCGTTGACCTCACTCTCTCGCCTGAGTCCATCTGAGTCCAGTGGCAAGACAAGTCGAGACGCCTGGAGACGAATACAGATGCAGTAGATGACCAGGGCGCTCTACGTGCCTTGCCGTGCTCATTACGTTCCACAACGCTTTGCAGGTAAACGCCGTCTTGCCCGTTGAATCAGGAATGATTTCTTCCGCGCAGTCTGCCGAATCCTGTCTTCACATGCTGGGTAGGCATACCCTAGTTTACCGCTTGGTTTGACACCAAATCGGCTACCCATGCCTGGTTTAGCCAGCCTCTCACAGCTCTTGCCCGGGGGGTGGCCGCTGTCGCATGCTGACAGCTACTAGGAGCCACAGGCACGAGCAGGGTGTCAGGAGAGATAATATACATACAGACCTACAAGCACTTGGAATCAGCGACTGGCAAGAGAAGGTCAACCAGAGAGACGAATGGAGACGGCTTTTATCTGCAGCAAAGAACCTCAATGGCTCGGAATGCTGAAGAAGAAGAAGAAGAAGAAGAAGATTGTACAGTAGATTTCAATGTTTGTTTATATGCGGTATATAATTTACGGGTCAGAGATGAAGTACACGTTATTAAATGTATTACGTCTTCACACGGAAACATTAGTGTTGAATTTTCTCGTGGGACTTGGGATTGGCCTTATGACAAGAGCCTCGCGCAGTGGAACAGGGCATTTCTGTAAAACAAGTTTGTTAGCGAGAAATCACTAGTTTTTCACCAAAACATCAAAGAAATGTCGCCGCTTCCCATGATTTAAGTTGCTTTTGGACCTATCATAGACATATTCCTTGGGTGGGGGTAAAAATAAGAAAGCAGGAAAAATTTCATAACGATGCAACAGACAGTTTTAAAAATAATTGATCGTGAATGAAGGCATTCATTTCTGTACAGACTATAGCAGAAAAAGATGAACGCAGGTTCAGGACAGATTTGCTTGAAATCCAAACCCGCTAATCCTTTCTGCGGAGTCGGCACTGAATGATGACGGTGACCGGCAGATGAATAGTGACCACGGTTATTGCGTTTGTTTGATGTAGCCTGCATTCTCTTGGTGACGTCAACTGTTACTGGTTCCAGCTGCATTCGGTGTTTTGTGTTTTCCCGGACCCACTTACTCCGTGTGACGATATTAACTGTTGGGGACTTGTAATAGGACTCCGTTTACTGTGCTTTCTGGCTGATGATCAGAACCTAGGGGCGTTCATTCTGACAAGACCATAGACGAAAGCAAGACAACACGGACAAACTAGTCAGACAACTCAACAGTACAGAAAAGCTATTCACTATTTAATTAAGATGTACATTTTGAATTAGAAGTAAATCATAAATTCATCAACGTGGTCTTGCATCGTTTAAATAGTGGCATTGTTTTCACAATGGATATTCAACATTGTATACTGAGAACGTAAGTTGAAGCCATCAGTATCAGCACGGAACGGTGTGTTCACTGCTGGATACAGCAGCCGCTTTTCCGCTTGCAGTAAGGTGTAGGTTCACTAAACTAACTGCAGCCTACTTCTGTCATGGGAACCGCGATATCGTCGGATCTAGGCATCCCCCCCCCCCCTGGAGATCTTAGACGTGATTCCGCATCTGGGTGGGGGTTTTAAATTGACCTATATCGACCTTTACTAAACTGAGTACCACGAAATATCTTGTGAAGTACAGGCGTCCGGCGTGACACTGACCACTTCATCCACCGAGTGACCATCAGTCTATACACACGTGGGGCCAGCACCATACGCCCAGTGGCCTGAAGGCGGGTACAGGGGTTCCTGACTGACTTCTGTTGTGCGGAGCGCTGGTGAATTAATGGCTATCAAACTAGTAGTGTATCTGTGCGGGCTGTTGTTTGTCGAGAGTACTGTCTTTTCCACTTTTCACTTTGGGCAGTGGGAGGCGTTTTGTGTGATATTAACTGGCACAGGAACGGAGCAAAATGGGGACGACCCGTTGCTGTGAGGTTGGAACCGCGACTAACTAAGTAGTTTTTTTTTTTTGCATATCCTTTACAGGACATCGCTGTCAACACCAGCATATTTCAGCTGTATGTTGATTTCTTGGCAAGATTACGCTCAGTAGTTTGTCATTGCTTTCTGATCGGCCGGCTCACATACCCCGTAAGTTACCGATGCGATTCGAACCACTGCTGATTCTCACCGTCATCACGTTAACCACGAGAGTATACGAGATTACGGAGAAAAGTCGAACTAGTACATAAATAAAATAGCCGAGGATTTTCTGCTGAAGTGCGGTCGTGAGGTCGGCCGAGCCTCATAAAATAGAATAATATTTCTCACGGAAAGTTCAGTTTATCGACGAGATACTTGGCTGTCCGCCCCACCCGTTTCCATCGGACATAGGAAATAGGAATATAATTAACACACCACCGTATGGCTTCATTGCATGTACAAACATCATTTGTAAGAGACATGTCTTCATCGCAGTTAGAAATCCAGTATTAAAATGGTCATGCTGCCCCTTCATGGCAATTATGGAGCCTGAAACACGGATTAGAGAGGAACTAGAAGCCACAGTTGTGTGGTTTCTCCCGTGTATGTTAAGATGCGCATGGACGGTTATGAAGGCCGGTGGTCAAGCACCAGAGGAGACACGTTCACAAGGACAGATGATTAGTTATACCCCGACTACACAATCATCATATTGATCACGTGATCGGAAAACGGACTGGAGAAGGCTGTGACGCCCTGGCAGATTCAGAGTATTAGGGATTGTGGACAACAGAGGCGGAACATGCTGGGTGGGTTGTCAGAGGCGGAACATGCTGGATGGGTTGTCTGAGGGGGAGCATGCTGGGTGGGTTGTCAGAGGCGGAACATGCTGTAATATGGTGACATAGTAATAAAGAAGACAATCAGCGGTCGAGTTGTGAAGATGATTCTGAAGGAACACGATATGCCACGCAGCCGGCATGGCACATAGCGGTGGTTGTGGTGGTAGTGGAGTTGGCGGTCGTGTTGGTGGTAGTGGTGGTGGTGGTGTTGGTTGTGGTGTTGTTGGTGGTGGTGTTGGTGGTGGTGTTGTTGGTAGTGGTGTTGGTGGTGTTGTTGTTGGTAGTGGTGTTGGTGGTGTTGTTGTTGGTAGTGGTGTTAGTAGTGGTGTTGGTGGTGGTGTTGTTGGTAGTGGTGTTAGTAGTGGTGTTGGTGGTAGCGGTGTTGGTAGTGGAGTTGGTGGTGGTGTTGTTGGTAGTCGTGTTGGTGGTGTTGTTGGTAGTGGTGTTGTTGGTAGTGGTGTTGGTGGTGTTATTGGTGGTGGTGTTGGTGGTGGTGTTGGTGGTGTTGTTGGTGGTGGTGTTGGTGGTGGTGTTGGTGGTGGTGGTGTTGATGGTGGTGTTGGTGGTGGTGTTGCTGGTAGTGGTGTTGGTGGTGGAGTTGGTGGTGGTGTTGTTGGTAGTGGTGTTGGTGGTGGTGTTGTTGGTAGTGGTGTTGGTGGTGGTGTTGTTGGTAGTGGTGTTGGTGGTGGAGTTGGTGGTGGTGTTGTTGGTAGTGGTGTTGGTGGTGGAGTTGTTGGTGGTGTTGTTGGTAGTGGTGTTGGTGGTGGTGTTGTTGGTAGTGGTGTTGGTGGTGGTGTTAGTGGTAGTGGTGTTGGTGGTGGAGTTGGTGGTGGTGTTGTTGGTAGTGGTGTTGGTGGTGGTGTTAGTGGTAGTGGTGTTGGTGGTGGAGTTGGTGGTGGTGTTGTTGGTAGTGGTGTTGGTGGTGGTGTTGTTGGTAGTGGTGTTGGTGGTGTTGTTATTGGTGGTGTTGTTATTGGTGGTGTTGTTATTGGTGGTGTTGTTGGTAGTGGTGTTGGTGGTGGTGTTGTTATTGGTGGTGGTGTTGGTGGTGGTGTTGTTGGTAGTGGTGTTGGTGGTGTTGGTGGTGGTTTGTTGGTAGTGGTGTAGGTGGTGTTGTTGGTGGTGTTGTTGGTGGTGGTGTTGGTGGTGGTGTTGTTGGTGGTGGTGTTGGTGGTGGTGGTGGTGTTGATGGTGGTGTTGTTGGTAGTGGTGTAGGTGGTGTTGTTGGTGGTGTTGTTGGTGGTGGTGTTGGTGGTGGTGTTGTTGGTGGTGGTGTTGGTGGTGGTGGTGGTGTTGATGGTGGTGTTGGTGGTGGTGTTAGTAGTGGTGTTGGTGGTAGTGGTGTTGTTGGTAGTGGTGTTGGTGGTGGTGTTGTTGGTAGTGGTGTTGGTGGTGTTGGTGGTGGTGTTGTTGGTAGTGGTGTTGATGGTGGTGGTGTTGGTGGTGTTGTTATTGGTGGTGTTGGTGGTGTTGTTGTTGGTAGTGGTGTTGGTGGTGGCGTTGGTGGTGGTGTTGTTATTGGTGGTGTTGGTGGTGTTGTTGTTGGTAGTGGCGTTGGTGGTGGTGTTGTTGATAGTGGTGTTGGTGTTGGTGGTGGTGTTGATAGTGGTGTTAGTAGTGGAGTTGGTGGTGGTGTTAGTAGTGGAGTTGGTAGTGGTGTTAGTAGTGGAGTTGGTGGTGGTGTTAGTAGTGGAGTTGGTGGTGGTGTTAGTAGTGGTGTTGATGGTGGTGGTGTTGGTGGTGTTGTTATTGGTGGTGGTGGTGTTGTTATTGGTGGTGTTGGTGGTGGTGTTGTTGGTAATGGTGTTGGTGTTGTTGTTGTTGGTAGTGGTGTTGGTGGTGGTTTTGTTGGTAGTGGTGTTGTTGGTAGTGGTGTTGGTGTTGTTGTTGTTGGTAGTGGTGTTGGTGGTGTTGTTGTTGGTAGTGGTGTTAGTAGTGGTGTTGGTGGTGTTGTTGTTGGTAGTGGCGTTGGTGGTGGTGTTGTTGATAGTGGTGTTGTTGGTAATGGTGTTGGTGGTGGTGTTGTTGGTAGTGGTGTTGGTGGTGTTGTTGGTGGTGGTGTTGGTGGTGGTGTTGTTATTGGTGGTGTTGGTGGTGGTGTTGTTGGTAATGGTGTTGGTGGTGGAGTTGGTGTTGGTGGTGTTATTGGTGGTGTTGGTGGTGGTGTTGGTAGTGGTGTTGGTAGTGAAGATGATGGTGGTGATGGTGGTGGTGTTGGTGGTGGTGTTAGTAGTGGAGTTGGTGGTGGTGGTGTTGGTGGTGGAGTTGGTAGTGGTGTTGATGTTGGTGTTGGTGGTGGTACTGGTAGTGGAGTTGGTGGTGGTGTTGGTGGTGGTACTGGTAGTGGAGTTGGTGGTGGTGTTGGTGGTGGTGGTGGTGTTGGTAGTGGAGATGGTGGTGGTGTTGGTAGTGGAGTTGGTGGTGGTGTTGGTAGTGGAGATGGTAGTGGTGTTGGTGATGGTGTTGGTGGTAGTGTTGGTAGTGGAGTTGGTGGTGGTGTTGGTGGTGGTGGTGTTGGTAGTGGAGTTGGTGGTGGAGTTGGTGGTGGTGTTGGTGGTGGTGGTGTTGATAGTGGAGTTGGTGGTGGAGTTGGTGGTGGTGGTGTTGGTGGTGGTGGTGTTAGTAGTGGAGTTGTTAGTGGAGTTGGTGGTAGTGTTCGTAGTAGAGTTGGTGGTGGTGTTGGTGGTGTTGTTGGTAGTGGTGTTGGTGGTGGTGTTGGTGGTGGAGTTGGTGTTGGTGTTGGTGGTGTTATTGGTGGTGTTGGTGGTGGTGTTGTTGTTGGTGGTGTTGTTGATGGTGTTGGTGGTGGTGTTGGTAGTGGTGTTGGTGGTGGTTTTGATGGTGGTGTTGCTAGTGGTGTTGGTAGTGGAGTTGGTGGTGGTGTAGGTGGTAGTGGTGTTGATGTTGGTGTTGGTAGTGGTGTTGATGTTGGTGTTGGTAGTGGAGTTGGTAGTGGTTGTGGTGTTGATGGTGGTGTTGGTGGTGGTGTTGGTGGTGGTGTTGGTAGTGGAGATGGTGGTGGTGTTGGTAGTGGTGTTGGTAGTGGAGTTGGTGGTGGTGTTGGTAGTGGAGATGGTGGTGGTGGTGGTAGTGGTGTTGGTAGTGGTGTTGGTGTTGGTGGTGGTGTTGATAGTGGTGTTAGTAGTGGAGTTGGTGGTGGTGTTAGTAGTGGAGTTGGTAGTGGTGTTAGTAGTGGAGTTGGTGGTGGTGTTAGTAGTGGAGTTGGTGGTGGTGTTAGTAGTGGTGTTGATGGTGGTGGTGTTGGTGGTGTTGTTATTGGTGGTGGTGGTGTTGTTATTGGTGGTGTTGGTGGTGGTGTTGTTGGTAATGGTGTTGGTGTTGTTGTTGTTGGTAGTGGTGTTGGTGGTGGTTTTGTTGGTAGTGGTGTTGTTGGTAGTGGTGTTGGTGTTGTTGTTGTTGGTAGTGGTGTTGGTGGTGTTGTTGTTGGTAGTGGTGTTAGTAGTGGTGTTGGTGGTGTTGTTGTTGGTAGTGGCGTTGGTGGTGGTGTTGTTGATAGTGGTGTTGTTGGTAATGGTGTTGGTGGTGGTGTTGTTGGTAGTGGTGTTGGTGGTGTTGTTGGTGGTGGTGTTGGTGGTGGTGTTGTTATTGGTGGTGTTGGTGGTGGTGTTGTTGGTAATGGTGTTGGTGGTGGAGTTGGTGTTGGTGGTGTTATTGGTGGTGTTGGTGGTGGTGTTGGTAGTGGTGTTGGTAGTGAAGATGATGGTGGTGATGGTGGTGGTGTTGGTGGTGGTGTTAGTAGTGGAGTTGGTGGTGGTGGTGTTGGTGGTGGAGTTGGTAGTGGTGTTGATGTTGGTGTTGGTGGTGGTACTGGTAGTGGAGTTGGTGGTGGTGTTGGTGGTGGTACTGGTAGTGGAGTTGGTGGTGGTGTTGGTGGTGGTGGTGGTGTTGGTAGTGGAGATGGTGGTGGTGTTGGTAGTGGAGTTGGTGGTGGTGTTGGTAGTGGAGATGGTAGTGGTGTTGGTGATGGTGTTGGTTGTAGTGTTGGTAGTGGAGTTGGTGGTGGTGTTGGTGGTGGTGGTGTTGGTAGTGGAGTTGGTGGTGGAGTTGGTGGTGGTGTTGGTGGTGGTGGTGTTGATAGTGGAGTTGGTGGTGGAGTTGGTGGTGGTGGTGTTGGTGGTGGTGGTGTTAGTAGTGGAGTTGTTAGTGGAGTTGGTGGTAGTGTTCGTAGTAGAGTTGGTGGTGGTGTTGGTGGTGTTGTTGGTAGTGGTGTTGGTGGTGGTGTTGGTGGTGGAGTTGGTGTTGGTGTTGGTGGTGTTATTGGTGGTGTTGGTGGTGGTGTTGTTGTTGGTGGTGTTGTTGATGGTGTTGGTGGTGGTGTTGGTAGTGGTGTTGGTGGTGGTTTTGATGGTGGTGTTGCTAGTGGTGTTGGTAGTGGAGTTGGTGGTGGTGTAGGTGGTAGTGGTGTTGATGTTGGTGTTGGTAGTGGTGTTGATGTTGGTGTTGGTAGTGGAGTTGGTAGTGGTTGTGGTGTTGATGGTGGTGTTGGTGGTGGTGTTGGTGGTGGTGTTGGTAGTGGAGATGGTGGTGGTGTTGGTAGTGGTGTTGGTAGTGGAGTTGGTGGTGGTGTTGGTAGTGGAGATGGTGGTGGTGGTGGTAGTGGTGTTGGTAGTGGTGTTGGTGTTGGTGGTGGTGTTGATAGTGGTGTTAGTAGTGGAGTTGGTGGTGGTGTTAGTAGTGGAGTTGGTAGTGGTGTTAGTAGTGGAGTTGGTGGTGGTGTTAGTAGTGGAGTTGGTGGTGGTGTTAGTAGTGGAGTTGGTGGTAATGTTGGTAGTGGAGTTGGTGGTGGTGGTGTTGGTAGTGGAGTTGGTGGTGGAGTTGGTGGTGGAGTTGGTGGTGGTGTTGGTGGTGGTGGTGTTGATAGTGGAGTTGTTGGTGGAGTTGGTGGTGGTGTTGGTGTTGGTAGTGGAGTTGGTGGTGGTGGTGTTGGTAGTGGAGATGGTAGTGGTGTTGGTAGTGGTGTTGGTGGTGGTGTTGGTAGTGGAGTTGGTGGTGGAGTTGGTGGTGGTGGTGTTGGTAGTGGAGATGGTGGTGGTGTTAGTAGTGGAGTTGGTGGTGGTGTTAGTAGTGGAGTTGGTGGTGGTGTTAGGAGTAGAGTTGGTGGTAGTGTTGGTAGTGGAGTTAATGGTGGTGTTGGTGGTGGTGGTGTTGGTAGTGGAGTTGGTGGTGGAGTTGGTTGTGGTGGTGTTAGTAGTGGAGTTGTTAGTGGAGTTGGTAGTGGAGTTGGTGGTGGTGTTGGTGGTGGTGGTGTTGGTAGTGGAGTTGGTGGTGGTGTTGGTGGTGGGAGTGTTGATAGTGGAGTTGGTGGTGGTGTTGGTTGTGGTGGTGTTAGTAGTGGAGTTGTTAGTGGAGTTGGTAGTGGA
Source organism: Cepaea hortensis (assembly GCA_963921405.1). NCBI lineage: Eukaryota > Metazoa > Mollusca > Gastropoda > Stylommatophora > Helicidae > Cepaea > Cepaea hortensis. The sequence goes on from OY992882.1 coordinate 71,971,011, forward strand.
GTTGGTGGTGGTGTTGGTGGTTGTGGTGTTGGTAGTGGAGTTGGTATTGGTGGTGGTGGTGTTGATTGTGGATAGTGGTCGGTGGTGTTTGTGGTGGTGTTGTGTTGGTGTTGGTAGTGGAGATGGTGGTGGTGTTGTTAGTGGTTGGTGGTGGTGTTGGTAGTGTTGTTGGTGGTGGTGTTGGTGTTGTTGGTGGTGTTGTTTGTAGTGGTGTTGTTGGTGGTGGTGTTGGTGGTGTTGGTGTTGTTGGTGGTGGTGTTGGTAGTGTTGTTGGTGTTGGTGTTGGTAGTGGTGTTGTTTGTAGTGGTGTTGGTGGTGGTGTTGTTGGTGGTGTTGTTGGTAGTGGTGTTGTTGGTAGTGGTGTTGTTGGTGGTGTTGTTGGTGGTGTTGGAGGGAGTGTTGTTGGTGGTGGTGTTGTTGGTGGTGGTGTTGTTGGTGGTGGTGTTGGTAGTGGTGTTGTTGGTGTTGGTGGTGATGGTGTTGGTAGTGAAGTTGGTGGTGATGTTGGTGGTGGTGTTGGTAGTGGAGTTGGTGTTGGTGGTGGTGTTGGTAGTGGAGTTGGTGGTGGTGTTGGTAGTGGAGTTGGTGGTGGTGTTAGTAGTGGAGTTGGTGGTGGTGTTAGTAGTGGAGTTGGTTGTGGTGTTAGTAGTGGAGTTAGTAGTGGAGTTGGTGGTGGTGTTAGTAGTGGAGTTAGTAGTGGAGTTGGTGGTGGTTTTAGTAGTGGAGTTGGTAGTGGAGTTGGTGGTGGTGTTGGTAGTGGAGTTGGTGGTAGTGTTAGTAGTGGAGTTGGTGGTGGTAGTTGGGATATGTCAACATGTACGATGCCGTTGTTGATGTTCTACTTTTAGTAAATAAAACATGAAAGATCTAGCCACTGTTTCGTGTTCTAGAACATTGTTCCACATGTCAATATGAAAGCACATGGACTGTATCAAGTAAACTTGTACCGTTTCATACGAATCAAACAGGTATACATCAACTATGTTTGCTGATTAAATGAAGAGACATAATAAGCTAATGTGATTAAATGCAAAGTTTACTATACCTAAAACATATTTCATTTTAATAACGGACATAAACAATATTATTATTTCAATTCTCATCCCAACTAAATTGCTTTATCATCATCATCATCATCATCATCATCATCATCATCATCATCATCATCATCATCATCATCATCATCATCATCAACATCATCGTCGCCGTCGTCGTCATCATCATCATCGTCATCATCATCATCATCATCATCATCATCATCATCATATTCTTCTTCTTCTTCTTTCTCCTTTTCCTCCTCTTTCAATATTGTTCACTTTGTCGCCATCTTCATCTCCATCTCCGTTTTCCTCAATTTCTTCCTTCTTCTCCTGTGTCGCTTTCTTGTCTGCCATCTTCTCCTCCACCTGTTTTTGCGCCTCCTCCTCGCTGTCCTCCTTCTAGTGGTCTTTTCTTCTTGTGCTTTTGCTATACCGACTGGCATGTGTATGTATGTCTTTCTGAACCTTCCTCGTTTGTTGTGTTGATTCATTCCAGTGTTGGCATATTTCTTTGCCGTGATATTAGAATATTTCCTCGCCATGATATTAGAATATTTCCTAGCCGTGATATTAGAATATTTCCTAGCCATGATATTAGAATATTTCCTTGCCGTGATATTAGAACCAGCTCTACAACCATCTAGTTCTGTACACCAAGTGTAATGAAAACCCGTGTTTCTCTACCAATGGCATGCTCTGCCAATGTTGATCACAGTCTGTGTGTGTGTGAGTCATTGCCGTTGTCGGCAGGCCTATTTGAGAATATATCTATTCTCAACCTTAGTTGTCCAAAATGTTTATAAACAATTGCATGCATGCTTATGAGTTCGTTATATAATTTGCTCATTCATTCATTCAGTAACATGTCCTTTGCAGAACCTCGCTCCTATAAGAATTTTCCGGAAAACTTCTCGGTTATAAGCAAGATGTCCCGCGTCCGATACATCCATCTGGAGATCATCTGCCACGTCCTGCACCCATCTTCTCTTTGGCCTTCCTCTTCCTCTCTTCCCAGGCATATACCCCTCCATTATTGTTCTCTCCAAACTTTCATGACGTTTCAAGTGACCAAAATATTTCAATTTCTTTGTGTTATCATCTTTAATAGCCAACCTTCTTCAATATTCAGCTCTTAAGGTATGGATAAATTTGTTGTTTTCTTTATCCAAGATATTCTTAGAACCCGTATGTAACATTTATATTCAAAGGCATGTATGCGCTGTTCAGCTTGTTTAGTAGGTGTCCAGGTCTCACAGGCGTATGTTACAATGGGAAAGATGCATGCTCTTAAACATCTAATTATTGTAGTTCTAGCTGCCCCACTCCATGATTTATTCAGTTGTTTTAGTCTTTGAAGAGCAATAGACATTAGTCTTTTAATTTCTTTCATTGTCTCACCACTGTTGGTAATCTATGACCAAAGATATTCAACATTTTCCACCAGCTCAAATTTTTCCTCATTAACATATATTTCTTTCTCCATAGTAGTTTCGTGTGACGTATACATAATGCAATCTATTGTCATAATTCACTGTGAAGTATCGACTGTATAAAATAAGGAACATTTATAGCTCCTACTAGAGCGTAATCAGAGTGTGGTCTGAGATCGATATGTTCAGTGACAAGAACATTGATACTTATTGTAAGCTGTTTAACAATCTCTTACTTGAAAATGACAATAATGTAGTATGAATGAAAACATTACAATAACTCAATTAACAAACAGGAACTGAGGACAAGGCAACAACTAAGCTTTCACAGCCTCCTCTAACCAGCGCAGTGCTGGAACTGTCATCAAAGTGCCAGATAGTATCATCCCCACATGAAAAAAAAACGTCACTGCTTAGTGTGATCTTCCGTTGTCTTCCAACGACACACCAGGACTGGCACGTTAGAGTGGTGGACGATGTAGTCACTAACGCTTCCTAAAATAGTCCGTCGAAACTTGCCAAGTCCTCGGGTGCCTGTAATAATTAGTGTGGCCTTTTCCTCTTTGGCAATGCTGACAATCTTCTCACCTGGTTTGCCGGACGCTGTCCTGAATTTGCCAGAGATCTGAAAATGGAAGTATGTGTACATAATGTAAAAACCTAAGATTGAGATAAAGTATTTGTGTAGACAATATAGTAAAGGTAGCGGGATGTTCAAGTATTAGTCATTAGTCGCAGTTCCAACTTGACAGTAACGGGTCGTCCCCATTATGCTCCGTTTCTGTGCCAGTGAATATCACACAATATGCTCCTCACTGCCCCATGTGAAAAGTGGAACAAACAGGAGTCTCGGCAAACCAACAGTCCGCACAGGTTCACTGTGCATAATGCTGCCACCAGAATGCCAATACAAAAGTCGCTTCACGATAAATACAGTTCACCATCGATGGAAGAGGCAGTCACTAGAAAATCAGCAGCCACACATAACTGCATAAGGCAAACCAGTCAGTTCTGCTACAAACCAGTCGCCATTATTCCGAACATGCAGTTCACGCTACAAACAACCCGAACAGATGTAAAAGCATTTCACACGAAATTCACAGCTCACAGTGTCGCGCCACGCACTCAACTCAGTAGCAGGGTGACGGAACCATGCACTTCCAGTCCAACATGAGGAAAATGATCAAGTTTTACGTACATAAGACGGCTTGTACAAAGGCTTGAATAAAGAATTATTACTTGTAACACTATAACACTGAAACTGGCTGATGAAGAATTAACCTGTAAAATGTTTAGACATAAACAATATCTAATTCTGTGTGATGACAGTAGCCAGTATTTCTACTCTCTGCAGGTTTCCAACATTTCTACTCTCTGCAGGTTTCCAACATTTCTACTCTCTGCAGGTTTCCAACATTTCTACTCTCTGCAGGTTTCCAACATTTCTACTCTCTGCAGGTTTCCAACATTTCTACTCTCTGCAGGTTTCCAACATTTCTACTATCTGCAGGTGTCCAACATTTCTACTCTCTGCAGGTTTCCAACATTTCCACTCTCTGCAGGTTTCCAACATTTCTACTCTCTGCAGGTTTCCAACATTTCTACTCTCTGCAGGTTTCCAACATTTCTACTCTCTGCAGGTTTCCAACATTTCTACTCTCTGCAGGTTTCCAACATTTCTACTCTCTGCAGGTTTCCAACATTTCTACTATCTGCAGGTTTCCAACATTTCTACTCTCTGCAGGTTTCCAACATTTCTACTCTCTGCAGGTTTCCAACATTTCTACTCTCTGCAGGTTTCCAACATTTGACATGGTCTCTAGTGACTGTTGCTCGCTCGCTTTGAACTCAAGATTACCAATAAATATGTAAACATGTGAAAGCACATGGCTGACTTGTCATCTATGTCACATAGCTCGGGGTACATGTCTGATTATCTGTACGTCACCTAGCTCGGAGAACACACTTGTCATCTTAGCGTCACATAGCTATGGGAACACACTTGTCATCTTTGCGTCACATAGCTCGGGGTACATGTCTGATTATCTGTACGTCACCTAGCTCGTGGTACATGTCTGATTATCTGTACGTCACCTAGCTCAGGGAACACACTTGTCATCTTAGCGTCATATAGCTCGGGGTACATGTATGATTATCTGTACGTCACCTAGCTCGGGGAACACACTTGTCATCTTAGCGTCACATAGCTCGGGGTACATGTCTGATTATCTGTACGTCACCTAGCTCGGGGAACACACTTGTCATCTTAGCGTCATATAGCTATGGGAACACACTTGTCATCTTAGCGTCATATAGCTCGTGGTACATGTCTGATTATCTGTACGTCACCTAGCTCAGGGAACACACTTGTCATCTTAGTGTCATATAGCTCGTGGTACATGTCTGATTATCTGTACGTCACCTAGCTCGGGGAACACACTTGTTATCTTAGCGTCACATAGCTCGGGGTACATGTCTGATTATCTGTACGTCACCTAGCTCGGGGAACACACTTGTTATCTTAGCGTCACATAGCTCGGGGTACATGTCTGATTATCTGTACGTCACCTAGCTCGGGGAACACATTTGTCATCTATGCGTCACATAGCTCGAGGAGCGCGACTTTTTACCTATACGACACATAGCTCGGAGAACACACTTGTCATCTTAGCGTCACATAGCTATGGGAACACACTTGTCATCTTTGCGTCACATAGCTCGGGGTACATGTCTGATTATCTGCACGTCACATATCTCGGGGAACACACTTGTCATCTATGCGTCACATAGCTCGGGGCACACACTTGTCATCTATGCGTCACATAGCTCGAGGAGCGCGACTTTTTACCTATACGACACATAGCTCGGAGAACACACTTGTCATCTTAGCGTCACATAGCTATGGGCACACACTTGTCATCTATGCGTCACATAGCTCGAGGAGCGCGACTTTTTACCTATACGACACATAGCTCGGAGAACACACTTGTCATCTTAGCGTCACATAGCTATGGGAACACACTTGTCATCTTTGCGTCACATAGCTCGGGGTACATGTCTGATTATCTGCACGTCACCTAGCTCGGGGAACACACTTGTCATCTATGCGTCACATAGCTCGGGGCACACACTTGTCATCTATGAGTCACATAGCTCGGGGCACACGCTTGTCATCTATGCGTCACACAGCTCGGGGAACTCACTTTTCATCTATGCGTCTCATACTTCGGGGAACACACTTGTCATCTATGCGTCTGTGATATATTTTTTCACAAGCCGTCAACGTCGCTGTGAATATTTCCCGCAATACCATTTCAAAACTACCACCACAACAATGCTCGTTTGTCCCACACTTTTAAAATCCAAATTTTACAAGTACAGACTCATGTTCGACGTGATAGCCAAAAATCTGGAGGGGAAAAAGCTACATAAAAAGACGAACGACCGGAATACGGCCTGTTTACATCAACGACGCACGGGACAGAAAAGATCTGAGATGGATGATGGAGTGAGAGCACCCTCCCAATGGAATAGTAAAATATAACATAGTTAGCGGTTAATAAGAGGAGGAAAGCCTCAGCCAACAAAGACATCGCATTTGGGAAAGCGAACCTACGAAGATCTTGGAACCTGTTGTCGACGTATCGTGAAGCCATGCAACCAAAATGAAGATAGTGACTATAACCATATCTATCCAGACTTGACTTTCCTTATAGGAGAGGTAAAAGTTATTTAGCATAATTTACCTGCCAAAAATGGAAACATCTAAAGTCAACTAAAATGTTCTACAAACCGGGGAAGAACAACACACTGAAGCTTAATAGATCACGGTGTGAGTGTATTTTTACTTGTCATAGTCAGTTATCTTAATCAAAACAACCCTAGATAAAATTAGGTTAACTGAGAGAGGTGAGGCTAGGAACCACCAAAAGGAGATTTTGGGTATTAAGGGGAAAACTTGTAAATGTTTTCCTAGAGGTATTCCTTGGTTTTCTGACACTCTATTTATGGACTCAAGCAACTGAGCCATTAAAGGTTAACATAATTAAACGGGAAGGATCACATTGGGAATGAGGAACTTAGCATCCTTTCTCTCTTTGTGGTTGAGCCATCAACCATACGTCCGACAGCGTCACATAGCTCGGGGAACGAGACTTTTTACCTATACGACACATAGCTCGGGGAACACACTTGTCATCTATGCGTCACATAGCTTTGGGAACACACTTGTCATCTATGCGTCACATAGCTTTGGGAACACACTTGTCATCTATGCGTCACATAGCTCGGGTAACACACTTGCCATCTATGCGTCACATAGCTTTGGGAACACACTTGTCATGTATGCGTCACATAGCTTTGGGGACACACTTTTTATCTGTGCGTCACATAGCTTTGGGAACACACTTTTCATCTGTGCGTCACATAGCTTTGGGAACACACTTGTCATCTGTGCGTCACATAGCTTTGGGAACACACTTGCTATCTATGCGTCACATAGCTCTGGGAACACTCTTGTCATTTATGCGTCACATAGCTCAAGGAACACGACTTTTTACCTATACGACACAAAGCTCTGGGAACACACTTGTCATCTGTCCGTCACATAGCTTTGGGAACACACTTGTCATCTATGCGTCACATAGCTCGGGGAACGCGAATTTTTACCAATACGACACATAGCTCTGGGAACACACTTGTCATCTATGCGGCGCATAGCTGGGGGAACGCGACTTTTTACCTATACGACACATAGCTCGGGGAATAAACTTGTCATCTACGCGTCACATAGCTCGGGGAACGCCACGTTTTACCTATACGACACATAGCTCGGGGAACACACTTGTCATCTATGCTTAACATAGCTTTTGGAACACACTTGGTATCTGTGCGTCACATAGCTTTGGGAACACACTTGTCACCTATGCGTCACATAGCTTTGGGAATACACTTGTTATCTGTGCGTCACATAGCTCGGGGAACGCGACTTTTTACCTATACGACACATAGCTCGGGGAACACACTTGTCATCTATGCGTAACATAGCTTTGGGAACACACTTGTGTCATAGTCTTGCTCGTATCTAGGTAACTAAACTTGGGTTCATACAGGCAACAATAAATCTGTTCGTTATGAGATCGAATATTTATTGTATTTACATATACAGTATGCGTTGGCGCAGTGGGTAAACAGACCCGCGCTATATTACATCTCCCAAATAGTAAACATCAAACACATAAGTATCATTTAACAGTCTAGCAAACTATCTAGCCTATGTCTATATATCTATTGATATCTATAGAGTCCCTCAAAGGCAGGCCCTGTTGCCTCTCTCAAGTCCGTCTGTCCTCTGCCCGTCTCCGCGTGTCCTAACTAGACACGGGCGGTAACTCTGTCCGAGTTCCTCGTGGACCCCGCATTAGGCGGGCCACATCAGTGTCCACGGAATCATGGACTTGGTGACCATCTCTTTTGAGAAGGTTCTAGATTACTCGGGTCCTGCTCGACTCAATGGTTTCCCTTGGGCTGGAATTGCAGCCCTTTACTAAATGTGCAAGTGAAGCGGTGACACTTGTTATCTGTGCGTCACATAGCTTTGGGAACACACTTGTCATCTGTGCGTCACATAGCTTTGGGAACACACTTGTCATCTATGCGTCACATAGCTTTGGGAACACACTTGTCATCTATGCGTCACATAGCTTTGGGAACACACTTGTTATCTATGCGTCACATAGCTTTGGAAACACACTTGTCATCTATGCGTCACATAGCTTTGGGAACACACTTGTCATCTATGCGTCACATAGCTGTGGGAACACACTTATCATCTATGCGTGACATAGCTTGGGGAACACACTTGTCATCTATGCGTCACATAGCTCGGGGAACGCGACTTTTTACGTATACAACACATAGCTCTGGGTACACACTTGTCATCTGTGCGTCACATAGCTTTGGGAACACACTTGTCATCTATGCGTCACATAGCTGTGGGAACACACTTATCATCTATGCGTCACATAGCTCGGGGAACGCGACTTTTTTACGTATACGACACATAGCTCTGGGTACACCCAGACGTGTTGAGTCACCTTAACAGCGTTGGTTGATGTTTTGCTTGCTCTGAAAGTCTCTAATCTGACACTGAGTATTCTTAACTTGTTGCTGAGTAGATTGATGATATTCTTAGCATGTCTGCTGGATCGATGTGATAGTATTTTTAGCTGGTGTGCTTGACAGGTATGATGTGTACTTCATGTATTTCTTGGTATTTTCCAGACATGATATCCCTTAAATATTCTTCTTGTCTCTGTCCGTGGAAGATTATATATGCTACTGATGACTCAGGGCTTTAGGTTGGCGACTTTAAAGAAAGTTTTACCAACCTTGGCCTAATCCCAGCCAATCCGTATATGATTTGCAGAATATATATATATATATATATATATATATATATATATATATATATATATATATATATATATATATATATATATATATATATTGGGGGTCGTGGAGCATTTCGAATATCTTGGGTCATTGATTGCGTCATCGCAGGTGTGAAATTCCAGTACCGGCCCTGCACACCACGCTGGCTTCTGGACTTGGACCAGATAGAGAGAATTATGCAATACATACCCCGTGGAGACGCTTCTTGGTACCGGTCGGGAGAGTTGTGTCCTCATTTGTCTCACTCCGATAGATGTAAGCCGGGTTTAGATGAGCTAAACGCCAAATCGTAGGACTTAAGGGGTAAAATTCGCAGTCTTCAAAAGGATTTACAACCAACCAACAATGCATGCTACTGCAGTTGCCTGGCTGGACTGGTGAAGGCCGCTCAGAAAACCGATGTTACCATAAGCATTAGAGCAAAACACAGCTCTAATAGACATATAGCAATGAATACTTTTATGCCAGACTGAAACCATGGATAATTTGTGTGTCCTGAAATAGCGCACGTCAGGTCTCTTTTATCATAACAGAAATGTACTCTGTTGACATCACCTGCTCACTGAATTTCCAGAGTGACTGTTGATGCGTATATTGTTTGCTTACTCTTTTTGTTCCAAACTGTCTTTCGGATCCCATTTTTTCCACAAAATCACACGTGACTTTAAAACAGACTGTCAGTCACGAACAAAACCTGTCAACTGTGAGTTCAAATACCGCTCCATAGTAAACACGATCACGTCAGCACGAACTGAAAGGGAAATCACACGCGAGAAGTCATCTGAATGTGACACATTTCCAGACTAAAAGATCTTATGCGCGTAAGTTATAAAATGTGAGCAGTTATCAAGGAATCTACATTCGTCATAATTGTGTGAATGTTTACCTCATTAAACTTCAAAGAAATGTCAATATAAATGGTGGACTTCACTGAGTATATTGCTGCTGTGTAGTTTCAAAACACTGATGGCTGCCGCTAAGTCATGTCAGGCTGCTACAGCTGTTTAGAACTGGTCGGTCCAATAAAGTCAACCAGAAATAAACATAAACTTTGAAATAAGCTAGGTCAGGAAGTGACCGACTGCTAGCTCAAACAACAATAACAGATGACACTACATATGTGACGAAGAATGCATTTGGATTTCAGTAAGGTTCCAGCAAGAAGTGATTTTTGGGGGACGGAATCCGAACAGTTCACAATCAGCACATCAGCATTCCAACATGAGACCACCACCTGGTCACACTTGCTATGGGAGACATTGCACCCGTGTCTTTGGCTGGGTTGCAATTATTTCGATTTGTCATAAAATGTTAATCACTAACAGGCTTGAGCTCTTATGTCTATCAAACTTGTTTTTTGTTTTAAAACTTCCTTGTGTTTGAGGGCTCTTTAATTAAGAATCAGCGAACCAGAAGAGGCCCGCTGGCGTAGACCATAGACCCCTAGACTAGAGCACAGATAAGGTATTCCTCGATGCAAGTGGGAAGATAACATTAAGAGATGGACGAACATCAATCTGACAGAATTTACTGTCAGGGTTAGAGACAGACAGTGTTGGAGATCCATTGCAGCCAACCTTCATTGTGAAGACGGCACCTGATTGACTAAAGGCACTCCTGGCTATCGGCATAAGGTATCGAATGTCATTAAGAGAAGTTTCTGGTCACACCAGTCAGGTTTGTTACCGAGTACAAGGTGTCCTATCGTGCAGATGGCGTCATCGCACACAGAAAGAAACAGTGGCCAAGTTTCAAAGACAGGTATATAAGACAAATGAAATGTTTTTTCAGTCTCAAGTCTGCTGTAAAAGCGGACGGACAAGTGGGTTAAACCAAACTGACAGCTGCATTAACTCAACATGTAACCGTTGCATACCGACTGCTGTCGCTTACCCTTCTCGACAACAGCTTGTCTCTGTACTTCTTCTCAAGATTGTCCACTCGCTCCTCCAGCTCTTTCAACAGCTGCTCGACGACAGCGGGACCTGCAGGCAGACGCAATCAAAATCATTATATCGTGCAGATTGTTAGTACACTTATCGGAACGTTCATCATAACAGCTATGTGTTAGTACACTACCTGAATGTTCATCATGAAAGCTATGCGCTAAGGTTGAACGTCTTCCTGTACTTGACCTAACATCAGCCATAACTTCTTATACACTAGTGTGTGTATATATATATATATATATATATATATATATATATATATATATATATATATATATATATATATATATATATATATATATATATATATATATATATATATTCTTCTTCTTCAGCGTTCCGAGCCTTTGAGGTTCTTTGCTGCAGATACAATCCGTCTCCATTCGTCTCTCTGGTTGACCTTCTCTAGCCAGTCGTTGATTCCAAGTGCTTGTAGGTCTGTATATATATTATCTCTCCACCGTCTTCTTGGTCTACCTCAGGGTCTACGGTCATTTATTTCCTGAGTGTAAGCGAGTTTTCTTTCCCTATTGTCTTCCATTCTTTCTATATGCCCCAGCCATTGTAGTCTATTAGCCTTCATGATACCAGTGATTAGCGGGGACTTAAACAGATTATAAATGTCTTTGTTACTTCTTCTTTTCCACTCTCCACTTTGTGTTTCCCTTATGGGTCCAAAGATGCGTCTTAAAACTTTGTTCTCAAAGGTTTGTAACAAGGCTTCGTCTTCTCTCGTTGTATATATATATATATATATATATATATATATATATATATATATATATATATATATATATATATATATATGTGTGTGTGTGTGTGTGTGTGTGATTAGCCGGTCTCCCTGGCCTAGAGGTTAACGTCTTTTTCCATAATTCCGTATATTCTCGCGAGAAACGTAACCTGCGCGAGAATCGGTAGCGGTTCTCGCCGCGTTGATAACTAACGGGGTATGTGAGCCGGTCGCTCAAAAAGCAATGGCAAACTACTGAAGCATAATCTTGCCTAGTACATCAACAGCAGCTGAAAAATGCTGATGTTGACTGCAACTTCCTGTAAGGGATATATATAACTAATAACAACGTATTATGTAATATTTGTGGTACACTCTCAATAGCCGTGTGTGTGGTGACGTTGCTAGAAACTATCTTTACTGTAGCAGTATACAGTTCACCAGTTGAGTTGGCTAAAAATAAATGGCCCCAACATTTAACACACCTCACGTAGGATGGCTTGAGAAGATGAGATTCTACAAGTGTAGTTAATGAACAGATATTCTTCATACTGCGCTCCAGTGTTTTCCTTCACGTCACGTCTGGTCATTTGTGTGTTGATTCGTGATGTTGTTCATCGATCGGGTTGATCCTAGGTATGGCCTGGTAAAATGCGATGTGTGAGCACGTACACGAATAGTTGGGGGGAGCGGTGGCCATCACGCTTGCCTGCTTGCCCGCTGGTCATGTGATTGAATCCCTGTCGCGAGGCGATTTGTCTCAGTGTCCAGGGTTTCAGGGTGTATCAGACAATGTATCTCAGTGTCCAGGGTTTCAGGGTGTATCATACAATGCCCAGGGAACTAGAGATGGCTGGAGTGCTATTAACCACATCACCCACAGAGTGCCAGTGGCTTGTAAACATGTGGGGCTAACACCAGATAGCCAATATGATTCAAGGTGGAAACGGCCCTTTCTTTTAACGTATCTTTTTGTTTAACCACGGGGAAAATATCATTTCCTTTTAACCACGACCGGAAGCATTCGTTATCGATTAGTGCTCTACCGGCACCGGGTATGTCAGAACAAATCCAGTTCTAGGAAGCTACCCGTAGTGAGGTCATTTTGATTCTGTGGGTATTTGAATTCTTCTTGCATTTTCCTAAACACATGACATATGTAATTAATGGTCTTTGCAGACACTGTGGGCGTAGAGTTGTATGGGGCAGAGGACATGGCAGAAGAAGGAGACACTTGTCGGCTGGCCGTTATGAGAGACACGTTCTGAACAGAGCCTACCATATGACGATGAAGCAGTGATCATAACTGTAGCAAGTTGATTCAACAACTATTATCTTTGGCCACGCCAACGTATACTTCCATTCCTCTGGGTTAATGGTGCTATGTTTTACACTGACAATATCGTTATTATAAGGAGGCTTCAGGGTCTCAGCCGTGATATCATAGTGAAAGACCTAGTTAGATGGCTGTTGGTTGTACTACTCTATCTGTGATATCATCGATCTTGTTGGTTTGATTGATTGATTGATTGATTTAGGAACCGACATCACAGCATTCGGGGCATTCCCATAAGCGCTCCGTCCCCATCCTCAGCAGCCAGCGAAGAGTTCCGATCTTGTTGATGTGGTCATCCATCCATGATATCATGGATCCATTGATTGATATTCCCAGGGGTTTCGCATTTTAACCTATTCTATTGTTTGATAGCATCCATGCTGCCAGATAACCGGGGCACTGAGTTGAGTTGAGTCATGATCCGACATCACAGCACGCCGGACATTCCAATGCCTGCTCCGTCCTCATTTGCAACAGCCAACGAAGAGTCCTAATACTTATGGCACCAGTAGCAGTCTGATTATGTGTCCGCCTGGCCTTTCATTACTAGATGTTGTGGTATCATATGCCAGACTCTCCTGCCCCAACACTGTCTCCCAGTGTACTCAAATATGCCTACTTCTCTGATTGTGGCCTCTGCCTCAGCAATTGACGATTGTTCTCTGATCAGCCCGTGGCCCTTAACTGTGTCCAGGGCTTCATGCAAGGGGTGTTCCATGTCTGTAGCCACTCGGAGATATGATTTAGTTCGCAGCACTTTGAGCCTGTCTGTAATTGTGGGTAAGGCTAGGATGTATCCCATGCACACTACCGGCGTGTCCCATGTACATCCCAGAATCGCCCGCATAGCTTCATTCTGTACGCACTCAAGTGTTACCATCTGACAACTTGACACTGTGAGTTACCATCTGACAACTTGACACTGTGAGTTACCATCTGACAACTTGACACTGTGAGTTACCATCTGACAACTTGACACTGTGAGTTACCATCTGACAACTTGACACTGTGAGTTACCATCTGACAACTTGACACTGTGAGTTACCATCTGACAACTTGACACTGTGAGTTACCATCTGACAACTTGACACTGTGAGTTACCATCTGACAACTTGACACTGTGAGTTACCATCTGACAACTTGACACTGTGAGTTACCATCTGACAACTTGACACTGTGAGTTACCATCTGACAACTTGACACTGTGAGTTATCCCAATCCATACTCAGTTACCGAGAGAATTAGATGTTCACAGAGTTTGCTCCATGTCCATTGCTGCCGCAGTCTTCCGCGCACCGTCCCTTCCATTGCTGCCGCAGTCTTCCGCGCACCGTCCCTTCCATTGCTGCCGCGGTCTTCGCGCACCGTTCCTTCCCAGATTTCGAGACAACTGCTTCCACGTGATCCTCGAAAGACAGGCTTATGAAGGAGGTGATTCCTAGGTACCCCAGTTTCCTCTCTCTGTTAACAATTCTGCCATTTATTACAAGACTTGGGAAGTCAGCCTTAACAATCCTATTGTCCAGAGAGTACCATAACACAGACGCATTATCTGGGTTAATGACACGACCCATCTCTGTACACCAGTCGATCACATACTGTCTCCCCTGTAACTCTTGCGATATTTGCATTCTCTCTCTCTCTCTCTCTCTCTCTCTCTCTCTCTCTCTCTCTCTCTCTCTCTCTACTCTGCCTATACACGAGGACATCATCTGCACATGCTAGTACAATCCCTGATGCATCAATGCTTGCAATCTTACTTGTGTATGCATTGAATAGCACAGGCGTTATTGCAGATCCGTGTGGTAATCTAGGGATAAGAAAGCACACCTCCGAGGTCCATGAACCTAGGACCTAGGTGAAGTGCAGCCCTATGAGAGTGCAGGGTAGCTGCTATCCAATTCACCAACCCAGGGACTAACACCCATCTCCATAAGAGAGTGCCTCAAGAGATCAAATCCAACTCTATTATATGCATCCTCAAGATCCAGTGCCGCTGCCATTGTTTCCTGTCTATTCAGGAATCCCTCATAAAAATCAAAAGCAAATGTCGCTGCGTTTGACAATGTTTCATTCTTTGGCCGGTAACTCCCCAGTTCTCTTGGGAGTATCTTTTCCATGAATGTCTGCAGCTTTAAGCAGGGATAGCTAACTGGATGAGCAAGAGCACTGCCAACAAGTGGCGGACTGACTAGGGTACCAGCTGGCCCGATGGCAAGTGGATGCCTGATGACGTGGCTCCTCTTTAGCATTAGATACTAGGTTAAAAATAGTAATAACTCTTTCGTAGCTTTGTCTCCTGGCTACCAATACTCTTAGACTCAGCCCATCTCTGCTGGCAACTGTGCTAGTACCTTGTCTTTTCCAGTTGTTTCCATTTCTTCCAGTTTTTGCGTTTACTTCACTGTCACTTTGAATTACTGTTGTCGTTCTTGGGGGTGGGTGTTCACTTGTGCAGTTTTGTTTCCCAATATTTGTTCAGAAACACTTCCATCCAAACGTTGGATTTTGTGTACGTGTCTTGTTTGTCCGGCCCCTGGTCACATTTAAGGTTTCTTTGACGTTATTTAATTAAGTTCGTTTCACAGTTAATACAAGATCAGCTTTTCCGCGGCCTGTCTTCATCTTTCCATCCTCGGTGGTGCCGACGTGAGCCCACTCCTGCCCGCTAGAGAGATGGATGTATCGGGCGCGTGTACACAGACGTGGCATATCTCTATAGACACCGGCCTGACAGCACAGGCCACGCCTTTGTCAGGTTACACTGCATTATGAGGCACGGCGGGATGCTGGTGGGGCTAGACAACCGCGCAAACCTCACGCCAGCAGACCTATTGATGCTGGAACCAGTTTTAGAAAACATCAATAACATAATCAATAATCGTAATGTATCCTGTTCAGGGTTTGATGCGTGCAAGCAATTCATGCTTCTTCTTGTTTGTCTTTTACTATCTACTGCAATTTGTGATTTGCTATGTATTCCTATTTGCGTGTTACTATCTCCTTGTGTGTTTTAACTATTTATTAAAGATTATCATCCAAGCAATTGTATCTTCCTTAATTTTTGTTTATGTTGAAAGACAAAAACTTTGAACTTGAGAGGTGAACGAAAGGTATAAGTGTGTCAAACTAGATCGCTCGGAGTTGTCGTGAGACAACAGCGCATTAGCAAATGTTCACATTGACTGATCTCTTTATAAAACCCTAACATTTATTTGCCACACAGACCGAGGGCCGCTATTTTCCTAAGGCAGGCCAGTAGACGAACTGAAGTCCGCACTTCCTGAAGCACAATAATTGTTACAGACGAGGGAATGATGCAAGTAGAGTAGGCTAGAACAGGCATCATGCATGCAATCATGACATAAACAAATATTTCAATAGTTAATACAGGACAAAGATAGCTGGGTTGCCAAAGTAAGAAGGAAATATATCAGTCATCATCATGTGCCCTGCTAGCTGGCGGTCATGCACATCCACAGATCTTGGTCTCTGGTGTTCTAGATCAATTCTACTGATAATATTTCACAGCGCCACCGTCCCAGTCCATCCAGCATCATTTATCTCGGCCTGTCCAGCCTCTTCTACTTCTGATCTGTCCAGTCATTTCAGAGTTTTCCAATAGCTCTCTTCCCATGACATGACGCAAAAACGCTGCTGGTCGCCTTTGTACATATGTACATCACGACATGACGCAAGAACGCCGCAGGTCGCCTTTGTACATATGTACATCACGACATGACGCAAAAACGCCGCTGTCGCATTTGTACATATGTACATCACGACATGACGCAAAAACGCCGCTGTCGCATTTGTACATATGTACATCATGACATGACGCAAGAACGCCGCAGGTCGCCTTTTTATATGTGTACACAATACTGTACGTTCATTAGCCTCCACCAGGCAATCCTTGTTAGTTACTCAGTCAGTCCAAAGTATTCGCAACATTCGCAACCACATCCCCGTTGCCCCCAAACTCTTCCTAATGTGTTCGCTGACATGTTTCAGTGTCATACATACAGCAGAACGGGTTCTATAGAACATTTCAGTTCTCTCTTTAATACATTCAGTGCCAGTGACATATTGTAATCAGTTTAGTAGGGGCAAACAATAGACCAGGAGCCGGCTGCCGTGGTGATTATGTTCATGCTATAGGAAAGATGTGATTAAAACTTCAGACTATACAGAAGACCTCACAGGGCGTTTAGTTAGAATAAGCATTACTTAACACAGAGAAAACAATTAGGGGCAAGTACACAATCATTGTCCCTATACACAACCATTGTCCCTATACACAACCATTGCCCCTATACACAACCATTGCCCCTACACAAAACCATTGTCCCTATCCCTATACACAATCATTGTCCCCATGCACAACCATTGTCCCTATACACAATTATTGTCCCCATACACAATCATTGTCCCTATACACAACCATTGTCCCTATACACAACCATTGCCCCTATACACAACCATTGCCCCTACACAAAACCATTGTCCCTATACACAATCATTGTCCCCATACACAACCATTGTCCCTATACACAATTATTGTCACCATACACAACCATTGTCCCTATACACAACCATTGTCCCTATACACAATTATTGTCCCTATACACAACCATTGTCCCTATACACAACCATTGTCCCTATACACAATTATTGTCCCTATACACAACCATTGTCCCTATACACAATTATTGTCCCTATACACAACCATTGTCCCTACACAAAACCATTGTCCCTATACACAACCATTGTCCCCATACACAACCATTGTCCCTATACACAAATATTGTCCCTATACACAACCATTGTCCCTATACACAATTATTGTCCCTATACACAACCATTGTCCCTATACACAATTATTGTCCCTATACACAACCATTGTCCCTATACACAATCATTGTCCCCATACACAACCATTGTCCCTATACACAATTATTGTCCCCATACACAACCATTGTCCCTATATACAACCATTGTCCCCATACACAACCATTGTCCCTATACACAATTATTGTCCCCATACACAACCATTGTCCCTATACACAACCATTGTCCCTATACACAACCATTACCCCTATACACAACCATTGCCCCTACACAAAACCATTGTCCCTATACACAATCATTGTCCCCATACACAACCATTGTCCCTATACACAATTATTGTCCCCATACACAATCATTGTCCCTATACACAACCATTGTCCCTATACACAACCATTGCCCCTATACACAACCATTGCCCCTACACAAAACCATTGTCCCTATACACAATCATTGTCCCCATACACAACCATTGTCCCTATACACAATTATTGTCCCTATACACAACCATTGTCCCTATACACAATCATTGTCCCCATACACAACCATTGTCCCTATACACAACCATTGTCCCTATACACAATTATTGTCCCTATACACAACCATTGTCCCTATACACAATTATTGTCCCTATACACAACCATTGTCCCTATACACAATTATTGTCCCTATACACAACCATTGTCCCTACACAAAACCATTGTCCCTATACACAACCATTGTCCCCATACACTACCATTGTCCTTATACACAATTATTGTCCCTATACACAACCATTGTCCCTATACACAATTATTGTCCCTATACCAACCATTGTCCCTATACACAATTATTGTCCCTATACACAACCATTGTCCCTATACACAATCATTGTCCCCATACACAACCATTGTCCCTATACACAATTATTGTCCCCATACACAACCATTGTCCCTATACACAACCATTGTCCCCATACACAACCATTGTCCCTATACACAATTATTGTCCCCATACACAACCATTGTCCCTATACACAACCATTGTCCCTATACACAACCATTGCCCCTATACACAACCATTGCCCCTACACAAAACCATTGTCCCTATACACAATCATTGTCCCCATACACAACCATTGTCCCTATACACAATTATTGTCCCCATACACAATCATTGTCCCTATACACAACCATTGTCCCTATACACAACCATTGCCCCTATACACAACCATTGCCCCTACACAAAACCATTGTCCCTATACACAATCATTGTCCCCATACACAACCATTGTCCCTATACACAATTATTGTCCCCATACACAACCATTGTCCCTATACACAACCATTGTCCCTATACACAATTATTGTCCCTATACACAACCATTGTCCCTATACACAATCATTGTCCCCATACACAACCATTGTCCCTATACACAACCATTGTCCCTATACACAATTATTGTCCCTATACACAACCATTGTCCCTATACACAATTATTGTCCCTATACACAACCATTGTCCCTATACACAATTATTGTCCCTATACACAACCATTGCCCCTACACAAAACCATTGTCCCTATACACAACCATTGTCCCCATACACAACCATTGTCCTTATACACAATTATTGTCCCTATACACAACCATTGTCCCTATACACAATTATTGTCCCTATACACAACCATTGTCCCTATACACAATTATTGTCCCTATACACAACCATTGTCCCTATACACAATCATTGTCCCCATACACAGCCATTGTCACTATACACAATTATTGTCCCCATACACAACCATTGTCCCTATACACAATTATTGTCCCTATACACAACCATTGTCCCTATACACAACCATTGTCCCCATACACAATCATTGTCCCTATACACAACCACCACCTCTATCACATGTAGCAATGTATGTCACATCACATGTAGCAATGTATTTGACATCACATGTAGCAATGTATATGACATCACATGTAGCAATGTATTTGACATCACATGTAGCAATGTATATGACATCACATGTAGCAATGTATTTGACATCACATGTAGCAATGTATTTGACATCACGTGTAGCAATGTATTTGACATCACGTGTAGCAATGTATTTGACATCACATGTAGCAATGTATGTCACATCGCGTGTAGCAATGTATTTGACATCACATGTAGCATTGTAATATAAACTTGGAAACATTAGGACATAGCAGAAAAAAGAAACCATTATCACTGAGGTTTAACAAAGAACCTTAAATATAAACCTTAATTATAGCCAAACAATCATTCTATTATTTTGAGTAATATTTTTGAATGATAATCTATGTATATTGTAATGAGAAACAATGTAAATAAGATGGCAAACTCATGAAATATTGTACAAATAGAAAACAACTGAGATTACATAATGTAAGAGTATCATTCATGCCCAACCCTGTACTAAACAATGTAACAGGTGTAGCTTTCTAAACAATGTAACAGTTGTACCATGCTAAACAATATAACAGTTGTTCCATACTAAACAATATAACAGCTGTACCATAGTAATCAATGTAACAATTGTACCATATTAAACAATGTGACAGTTATATCATATTGAATAATGTAACAGTTGTACCATATTGAACAATGTAACAGTTGTACCATATTGAACAATGTAACAGTTGTGCCATACTAAACAATGTAACAGTTGTACCATAGTAATCAATGTAACAATTGTACCATATTAAACAATGTAACAGTTGTACCATATTGAACAATGTAACAGTTGTGCCATACTAAACAATGTAACAGTTGTACCACAGTAATCAATGTAACAATTGTACCATACTAAACAATGTAACAGCTGTACCATAGTGAACAATGTAACAATTGTACCATACTAAACAATGTAACAGTTGTACCATATTGAACAATGTAACAGTTGTACCATATTAAACAATGTAACAGTTGTGCCATACTAAACAATGTAACAGTTGTACCATAGTAATCAATGTAACAATTGTACCATACTAAACAATGTAACAGTTGTACCATATTGAACAATGTAACAGTTGTGCCATATTGAACAAAGTAACAATTGTACCATATTGAACAATGTAACAGTTGTGCCATATTGAACAATGTAACAGTTGTGCCATAGTGAACAATGTAACAATTGTACCATATTAAACAATGTAACAGTTGTACCATATTGAACAATGTAACAGTTGTGCCATAGTGAACAATGTAACAATTGTACCATATTAAACAATGTAACAGTTGTACCATAGTAATCAATGTAATAATTGTACCATATTAAACAATGAGACAGTTATATCATATTGAACAATGTAACAGTTGTACCATATTGAACAATGTAACAGTTGTACCATATTGAACAATGTAACAGTTGTGTCATATTGAACAATGTAACAGTTGTACCATATTGAACAATGTAACAGTTGTGCCATATTGAACAATGTAACAGTTGTACCATACTAAACAATGTAACAGTTGTGCCATACTAAACAATGTAACAGTTGTACCATAGTAAACAATGTAACAGTTGTGCCATACTAAACAATGTAACAGTTGTACCATAGTAAACAATGTAACAGTTGTGCCATACTAAACAATGTAACAGTTGTGCCATACTAAACAATGTAACAGTTGTACCATACTAAACAATGTAACTGTTGTACCATATTGAACAATGTAACAGTTGTGCCATATTGAACAATGTAACAGTTGTACCATACTAAACAATGTAACAGTTGTGCCATACTAAACAATGTAACAGTTGTACCATATTGAACAATGTAAAAGTTGTACCATATTGAACAATGTAACAGTTGTGCCATATTAAACAATGTAACAGTTGTACCATACTAAACAATGTAACAGTTGTGCCATGCTAAACAATTTAACAGTTGTGCCACATTGAACAATGTAACAGTTGTACCGTATTGAACAATGTAACAGTTGTGCCATACTAAACAATGTAACAGTTGTGCCATATTAAACAATGTAACAGTTGTACCATACTAAACAATGTAACAGTTGTGCCATACTAAACAATGTAACAGTTGTACCATAGTAATCAATGTAACAATTGTACCATATTAAACAATGTAACAGTTGTGCCATACTAAACAATGTAACAGTTGTAACATATTGAACAATGTAACAGTTATGCCATACTAAATGTAACAGTTGTGCCATACTAAACAATGTAACAGTTGTGCCATACTAAACAATGTAACAGTTGTACCATACTAAACAATGTAACAGTTGTACCATATTGAACAATGTAACAGTTGTGCCATATTGAACAATGTAACAGTTGTGCCATACTAAACAATGTAAC
This sequence comes from Cepaea hortensis, assembly GCA_963921405.1. Classification (NCBI taxonomy): domain Eukaryota; kingdom Metazoa; phylum Mollusca; class Gastropoda; order Stylommatophora; family Helicidae; genus Cepaea; species Cepaea hortensis. Next base: position 71,993,130 of record OY992882.1, read on the forward strand.
AGTTGTACCATAGTAATCAATGTAACAATTGTACCATATTAAACAATGTAACAGTTGTACCATGTTGAACAATGTAACAGTTGTGCCATATTGAACAATGTAACAGTTGTGCCATACTAAACAATGCAACAGTTGTACCATATTGAACAATGTAACAGTTGTGCCATACTAAACAATGTAACAGTTGTGCCATACTAAACAATGTAACAGTTGTACCATAGTAATCAATGTAACAATTGTACCATATTAAACAATGAGACAGTTATATCATATTGAATAATGTAACAGTTGTACCATATTAAACAATGTAACAGTTGTACCATATTGAACAAGGTAACAGTTTTACCATATTGAACAATGTAACAGTTGTGCCATACTAAACAATGTAACAATTGTACATATTGAACACTGTAACAGTTGTACCATAGTAATCAATGTAACAGTTGTACCAAATTAAACAATGCGACAGTTGTACCATGTTGAACAACGTACTCGTAACAGTTGTATCATAGTAAACACGCGTGCCCAGCAACACGAAAGACACTGACACAAGTGCACTGCCACACGAAAGAGACTGACATATGTGACCAGCCACACGAAAGACACTGACAGACGCACACAGCCACAATGAAATGTGTGGGCGGTTAGATGCATGTTTTCAGAAACCAAGCAAGTTGTTGACCACGCACTTGACTAATATTGTTGTCTTGTAACCAGCGTGTTGTCACTAGCTCAAATATACGACGTCAGACAGACAGACAGACAGACAGACAGACAGACAGACAGACAGACAGACAGACAGACAGACAGACAGACAGACAGACAGAAAGACAGAGCATGGAAATGCAAATAAATGAGTCCGGAGAACCAGTGCAATTCTGTAAATGATAGAAGAGCGAATGCCATGAAAGTCAGCGAGTGTACTCTGCACTGACCACTAACTAGCTGTGAGCACTCACTTGCCATGGTGAAGTCGTAGGTCTCCGGGATGTGAATCAGCAACAGGTAGTCCCCGTCCTTGTAGATGTGATCACAGTACCCTGTGAACAACGTGACAATAACAATTACAATATGGGAAATGGGTTGTAACAACGTACGCGAAGCAGATACGATTTTAAATACGACAATAAACTACATTTATCCTGCTCCATTGTTAAGTGTTTGAATAGTAAATATATCTTCTTTATCTTCTGCTGTCTTTCATTCTCCCACTGAAGCATAGGCCTTAAAGAAGTCAATCCGAGCCGGCTACAGACTTGCTCGTGATGGGTTACAATAGAATGTGCAGCTAAAGTTGTCTGTGGGATGAGGTAGCGAGTCTCGTGCCAATCTTCTTTAGTCGTTTCTTACAACACACATACTAGGTTATAGTGTTGCTATCCCTTGCTTCCCCCATTGGCCATGGTAACACGAGAACTAATAGAACCAGGTGAAATATCTGAGTGATATCAGGAATATGTTTGAGCTTAGGTTAGCAACATCAACCTAAGCGAGCCAGCCATCTGTCACGAAATATAATTCAGGATACGATTAACTTATGGCATTGATCCAGACAACCAGATATAACACAGATCATGTTGTTATCATGGTCTGCTGCAGGTTGCAAGCTCTTCTTCAATGTTTCTGTCTGCCTGGTTTCTGCTCTCTGTCTGCCTGATTCCTGCTCTCTGTCAGCCAGTTCCTGATTCTTGTCTGTGTATTCGTGGCCTTCTACTCTACATTTCTTATCATATGTTAAGAAATGTAAACCACGCTGTAAATAACTAGTGACCTCGTGATGCTTCACACCGTTTGCATCTGAAAGACAGCTAATCCTGTATGCACATGAATAAGTTGGTACCTTTTGCTGTCGTGTTTTCGAATTTGGAAAATAAACATGTCTTTGCTGTAGTGCTCATACTGCATCCAGCTGCACCGGGTAATCGGGATTACGGTGTGCTATGAAATCGAATTTGTCGCCATTTGTATTGTATGCTACAGTTTCTGATCTCTTCTACATTATGCTATGCATTTCGATATCTGTCGTCGTTAATGTGGCAATTAAATCACAGACTGGTTTATATCAGAAATGTATCTACAGCTTAGGTCATACACTTTAAATGGAGCTCTACTCTGCTTAAACCTAGCCAGACAACTAATATGGTCATATTTACCGCTCATTGAATTTAATCTCAGAGTTTATACTTTTGCTTACGAAACGTGTTAATATACCATTTCATGAGAGATCAAAGATAGACAAGGAAATCGAGTTGATGGTTATAAAATACACAGTCAACGTTACGCATGTGACACAGTGTTAATAGCTGAAAACGCAAAAGATGGGCAACAGCTGGTAGACATGTACTAGCCAGGGCAAACACGGGAGTCTCCTATGTTGGATCAATGTTATGTTATGTTATATTGTTGAAGTTGTCAGCAAACAGAATGTAGTGAAGTTAATATATTCACTTGTTCATACACTTTGCTGAGTCGGGCCGATTGGAACTCGATAACTGATTTCGTCACTGTCACACTCCAGCCGCCTTAACATGACATTCATGACACACTGGGCAGCAACATGTATGAGCCAGGGATGGATCGACACGTATGAAGACACAGGACATTCACGACGCACCGGGCAGCAACATATATGAGCCAGAGGTGGACCGACTCGCATGAAGACACAGGACATTCATTACACACTTGGACAGCAACATATATGAGCCAGAGGTGGACAGACTCGTATGTAGACACAGGACATTTATGAAACACCGGACAGCAACATGTATGAGCCAGGGATGGACCTACTCTCATGTAGACACAGGACATTCATGACACACTGAAGCAACATGTATCAGAGGCAGGGGTGGACCGACTAGTATGTAGACACAGAACATTCATGACACACTGGGCAGCAACTTGTTTGAGAGGCAGGAGTGGACCGACTCGCATGTAGACACAGGATATTCATGACACACTGGGCAGCAACTTCTTTGAGAGGCAGGGGTGGACCGACTCGCATGTAGACACAGGACATTCATGACACACTGGGCAGCAACTTCTTTGAGAGGCAGGGGTGGACCGACTCGCATGTAGACACAGGACATTCATGACACACTGGGCAGCAACTTGTTTGAGAGGCAGGGGTGGACCGACTCGCATGTAGACACAGGACATTCAAGACACACTGGGCAGCAACTTGTTTGAGAGGCAGGAGTGGACCGACTCGCATATAGAGACACAGGACATTCATGACACACTGGGCAGCAACATGTATCAGAGGTAGGGGTGGACCGACTAGTATGTAGACACAGGATATTCATGACACACTGGGCAGCAACTTGTTTGAGAGGCAGGGGTGGACCGACTCTCATGTAGACACAGGACATTCATGACACACTGGAGCAGCATGTATGAACCAGGGTGGACCGACTCGCATGTAGACAAGACACGGGACATTCATGACACACTGGGCAGCAACATGTATGAAACCGGGGCTTCCGGTCCCGAACATGGCGGAGAGGCATTTAACCCGGTAAGGCCTCTGGAGTGTTTACGCTTGTGGATACAGTTTGCATTCACATTTTCCTCATGTTGGACTGGTAGTGCATGGTTCCGTCGCCCAGCGACTGAGTGAGTTCGTGGCGCGACACTGTGAGCTGTGAATTTCGTGTTCAATGGTTCTACACATGTTTGCGGTTATTTGTAGCGTGAACTGCATGTTCGGAACTATGGCGGCCAGATTTGCTGAATTGACTGGTTTGCTTAGTAGTTATCTAGGTCCTAATGAACTCGCAAATGGGGTTTGCAACCCCCGATAAATCATTCTTTACGGGGTTATCCCGCCATCTTGTTTCGTCATAAAAGCGGACCTCATTTTTGAAATTCTGGCGGTTATTTTATCAACTGGTTGTCCGGCGGCGGCGGGGCGGGTTCGAGTCCCATAAAATACATGTCTCGAGAAGGTAGGTGTTTATTATTAGTCATGGATCCGAGATGGAAACATCCTTTTACGGCTTTGATTGCGGGACCAACGGGGTGTGGAAAATCCGTCTTTGTGCAAAAGTTTCTGGCTCATCTATCAGACATGATCGACCCGATTCCAGAGGAGATTATATGGTGCTACGGAGAATGGCAATCAATGTATGAGACTATGAAGGGTATTCAATTTAACGAAGGTTTGCCGGATATGGACCAGTGGACATGTGATAGACGTCGTCTAGTGGCAATAGATGACCTAATGTCCAAGACAGATGAGAGAGTGACTAAACTATTTACTAAAGGTAGTCATCATCGCAACCTCAGTGTTGTGTATATAGTCCAGAATCTCTTTGGAAAGAATAAAGAGCAAAGAACCATCAGCTTGAATTCACATTACCTAGTGGTATTTAAGAACTCCGCTGACGAGTCTCAGATTACCAAGCTGGCCAAGCAGATGTATCCAGGCCGAGTGTCATATGTCCAAGAGAGTTTTAAGGACGCGATAGCGGCTCCACACGGTTATTTGCTTTTTGATCTTCGACAGGAAACACCGGATCAGCTCCGCTTACGAAGTCATATTTTTCCAGATCAGCGTCAAGTCGTCTACGTGCCTAAATAATATGTCCCACCGAATAAAACGTCATGGGGCCATGCTGCGATTTCTGGGCGAGGCGAAGCCAGCTGACGCGAAAGCCGTAATTAAATCGGCTTCCCCGGACCTCGTCCAATCAATATGCGAGTGCTGTCACAATGTGTTAAAAGGTAATGTTCCACTGACACCGGTTCAGAAGAGACTATTGCGGTGGCACAAGAACAGTCTGAGAGCGCTCACGCGTAAGAAGCTATCTATCAAGAAGAGGAAACAAATCTTACAGCAAGGTGGTTTCATAGGTGCTTTATTAGGTCCTATTCTAAACGTATTGAAAGGAATCGTGGGCTTATAATGAAGAAAATGATCTTGATCGACCCTCGTATACTGGAAAAACCCTACGTACCACCCGACACATTAACAGATAACTTGCGCGATTTGGATCATAAAATGCAACAAGTACTGGAGAACGAAGATCTACCACCACGGGGAAAAGCCTACGTGTATCAACAGACTTTGCAGCGGTATCTAAATCGACTTGAGCAGTACAGACATAAGCCATTAGGAACAGTGGATATCAAGGAAAAAAAACCCGAAGTCAGCAATTTACCGGCTTCAGTAGCCGAGACACCTCTTCAACCGACGCTGGCTAAAAGTCATCCAACATCTATTCATCCAACACCGGCTAAAATTCAAGTAGGCGAGTCCAAACAGCCGAGACAACGCCATAAAAATGGCCTCGCAAATAAGAAAATATTACTACGACCCTCAGAAACCCGGAGCCTACGGAGGAGCCACCGCTTTAAAACAGAATACTAAATTGAAGAATATAGAGATTTCGATGTCTCTGTCCAATCTGCCATATTTTGTGATCATACTTCCAAGATATTTGAATTCTTTAACTTATTTCAGAGTTGTGCTATTTATCTGTATACTTAGTGGGCCCGGCGATCTGCTAACTTGCATATCTTCATTTTTGACTGTATTTATACTCATATTGTATGTGCTGCATGTTGAACTCAGATTATTAATATGATTTTGTAGTCTGCCCTCATCGTTGTAAAACAAGCACTGATCGTCTGCAAATAAAAATTCATTTATTTCCTGTAGATCAGTTGTTTCATCTGGAGTGAAGAGATCTAAATTTTCTGAGTCTGTTCTGTCAAGGCTTGCTTCTGTGGATATTCTGTCCATGTAGATATTAAAAAACAGAGGAGAGAGCACACATCCTTGTCTCACTCCATTTTCGCAATGACCGTTATAAAAGACGAGCAACGTTCCAGACTCACCGATAGTAACCTAGCTGCGCTTATAACTTTGGGCACGACAGATTTCTGTCCAGACATTGATAAACTGGCATCTGAACTTCAGTAACTGGTTATGAAGAACAGTTACAATTGTAAATTAATTACATTAATAGCGATTTTCGAAACTGATTAAAAATTTATTGTTAAATGAACTTTTGATTTTAAACCACAAAATGACCGCAGTGTAGTACTGACACTGATTGCCTTTAAAGCTTTAGAATTTTATTGACGAAAATTAAGAAAGATAAGAATTATATTGCACGACGTTTATAATTTTGTAACGCTGTGGCCCGCTTAACTACCGAAAATAGTAGATATGGCCCTCTGCTTGAAAAGCTTGGGAATCACTGGGGTAGACTGTAATGAACATGTAGTGCCCTATGTATATAAATATAGACCCACAGATGGTGTTGAACGATGATGATGATGATGATGATGATGATGATGATGATGATGATGATGATGATGATGATGATGATGATGATGATGATGATGACGACGATGATGATGATAATGATCATGACGATGAAAAGTAAGTGCAATAAAAACATGAGAAGACATATGAAAACCCCTACTCCCCCAAGAACGCTGAACGAAGATGATTGAGAAAAAACGCATGTTGTACGAATACAAGACAGAATATAACCGTGGCATGTAATTCACTGAAATTGTCACAGATTAGCAACGGAGCGGAGAGTAACAAACATGAGTCTGTGGAGAAATAACACACACCTTTAGACATGACCCTTGTGGAACACACTGGTTACACCTTCTTGCACTGAATCAGTCCAAACGTCTAAGGCCTTCTACCAGCGTTTGGAGATTCCGTTGTCTCTTTGTTATGCTCTACTTCATTCTATGTACTCATACTGTAACTAACTAACATACTGTACCAGCTACTGTACACTTTTGCTGACTTGCAGTCTTCATCGTTCCGACTGAGACCACAACAAGTGCCAGTTGCAGTCTAGAGGGAGTCGTTGAATAATGTATCAGAGAAATATCGACATCCTCACTTGTAATGTAGATAAGCATGTCAGACTGTCAACTTTCTCACATGAGTACGCCAAATCGCATTTGATATGCATGCATTGTATGTTTCTGAGAGATAAATATTCCATAAATATTAACGAGAGAACCGACAAACAATTGTGAACTGGCTAGCCCTTAATGGGTGGCTCACAGAGGGGCCATAGATGAATGTCATGCTTTTTGTGATGGAGACAACGGCTTAAGCATCAATTCATCTTTATTCTATACAACAAATTTCAGCTAAATAGTTTGCGTTTTCAACATTTCGGTGCGCCTCTTAATGTCTACACAATTTATCTGAAAGTTACGCGTGTTTAGAAGTCACGTTTGTGAAGATAATCCAGCCTTTCTTCGTTCATTCCAGATATTTCCAGGACAACATGGAGGAGCTTGGGACTGGACTGACAGGACGTACAACACACAGGACGTACAACACACTGGACGTACAACACACATGACGTACAGCTCACAGGACGTATAACACACAGGACGTACAACACACATGACGTACAACACACTTGACGTACAACACACAGGACGTACAACACACATGACGTACAACACACAGGACGTACAACATACAAGACGGGCTATATAGGACATACAACACACAGGACGTACAACATACAAGACGGGCTATATAGGACATACAACACACAGGACGTACAAGACACAAGACGGGCTATATAGGACATACAACACACAGGACGTACAATACGCAGGACCTTCAGCAGACAGGGCGTACAACACACAGGACGTACAACACACAGGATATACAACACACCGGACGAACAACACACAGGACGGGCAACACACAGGAAGGACAAAGAAGACGGACTACGCTCAGGACGAACAGCACACAGGACATACAACACATAAGAAGGCTACACATAGGGCAGACAACACACAAGACAGGATAGGATTATGAGACACTAACAGGTGTATGTATTCGTGGTGAGTCAAAACCGACATCGCAGCACTCTGGACTTCCCTGTACACGTTCCGACCTCATCTTCAAAAAGCCAGTCCCAATCCTAATGGTACCAGCAGAAGTCGGATTATGTGTCCGTCTGGCCTTTTCTTAGAGCAGACCAGATGCTCTGGTAATTCCGTGCGACACCATTCCCTACATGCCAAGATGATTTATGAGTCGAGCTCTTGCAGAAACGGATGACACGAATAACGATGGAATTAATCATGGAGATAGAATTAATCATGGAGATTGAATATAATCTTAGTTTCATGATATCAGAACCACACAGCATACACTTATTCATGACACAGCCACACGCTCATCAATCAAGTCGAATGAAGTTCAGCTTATTCTCCCAATTGACAGAAAGCTGCACGCACAAAACCGTTTACAGGCGGCTGCATCATAGATGTACATACTCTTGTCACCATAATGCTGGATGTTTAATATAATCCACATATTAGTTCACATTGTTTGGTCTCGAGAATGGCACTGCTTAGTTACGCGAAGTATCACATTGTTTGGTCATACGAAAACACACTGAAGTCAACGAATTGCCCTGTTTAGTCACTCGAATAGCAGTGTGTGCATATATATATATATATATATATATATATATATATATATATATATATATATATATATATATATATATATATTGAGAGACAGGCAGGCAGACAGACAGACAGACAGACAGGCAGGCAGGCAGGCAGATTCAATTCAATTCAATTCAACTTTATTTTAAAAGGGTCACAAATTGGGCACGCAGGCCTATCTTACATTCGGCCCTTCCAATCACTCATCTTTCGTTCATCAATAGTGCATTATACATTCACATAGGAAGAAAAAACAAACATTGTCAAATGAATGTTGTAACCATACCCACCCACACACACATCCCCCACCCACACACCACACACATATCCCCAACCCACACACTCCTCCTCATCCACCCTTACATCCCCAATCCACCAAAACACATCTCCCACCCACACACCCCGACATCCACACATATTTCACTCCAACCATCCAAACATCCCCATCCACCCACACATATCCCCCACCCATACACACAACCCCACACCCATTCCCACACCCTCTACTTACACCCCCCCCCCCCCCACACATCCACCCACCAACACCCACTAATCTCACTACTCACCAACACCCACGCACCCCACCCATCCAAACGCATACCCCCCATCCAGACACCCACACCTACACATACCCCACACACACATAAAGACTGACAGACAGGCAAACTAGCGGGCAGGCGGGCGGACTGGCGGGCGGACGGACGACCGACCGACCGACCGACCCACCGACCGACCGACCCACCGACCCACCGACCCACCCACCGACCCACCCACCGACCCACCGACCGACCGAGAATTAAAGAACAATTGAAACGTACCATTTGTATAATCCAGTAACAGAATGTGAAATGTAAATATAACTATTTTCAAGTTTACATATTTGGAATCTTTATTCATTTTCCTGTGAATCCATGCTGGTCATTAATTTCTTCATGTGATTGTTGTGAAATCTATTGCATTCTGTGCATGCAAGGTCCATCCATCATGTGCTATGCCGATAAGCGTGGGTGGTCATGTTTTGCCATCTCACTCGATCACCAGAGTCGTGGATCAGCTCCGTGTTTCTGTCTCGCCCATGCCATGTGGTCAACCATCCAGGTATTTAATTCTTGGTCTTCCCTTTGGTCACCTCCCTTCGATCTTGCCAGTTGTCACCAAGTTCTCCAATTAATTTCTTCTCATAACATGTCCACAACATTTTGACTTTCTACGTCTATTGTCTCTAATCGGTTTATGATCTTCATTTGTTTTTTGAAGGACTTGTTCATTGGTTTTTCTGTCTGTTCATTTTATTCTTTGAATTGTCCTCAGAAACCACATTTCCACAGCCATCAGATGTTTTTCAGCTTGACTGCTCATTGTCTACGCTTCACATCCAAATAAAAGTACAGGTTCTATGTAGCACTGCAACACTCTTATTCTCCTTTCAATTGATATCTTTTTATTGGTCAGTATGTTTTTCATCTTGCAAAAGACCTTCGCCATGGCAATTTCTGTTCTAATCTCTTCAAGGCATCTCCCATTATGACTGTTCCGAGATAGCTGTACCGATTCACTTGTTTAAGAATATGCCCATTTACTTGTATATTACATTGTGGTATTTCTTCCTTCCTAGTGACGACCTAATCTGTGTCTTCTTACAATTCAATTCTAACCCTAGTTGTTCACTGTGTGCAACAACCGCAATTACTAAATTTTGCAGGTCCTGTTCATTGTCTGCAGTATCATCTGCATATCTAACGTTATTGATGTATCGTCCCCCAATGTTGATTCCTTCCATATCTTCTATATTTCTGAAAATATGTTCACTGTACAGGGAAAACAGATCTGGAGACATTACACATCCCTGTCTCACACCTTTCTTAATAGGCTGATATTCACCTACTTCATTATCAATTTTTATGGCAGCTTGTTGTTTTCAATATATGTTTTTTACAGGTCTAAGGTCTTTTCCATCAATTTGTAGATCTTCAAGCATCCTTATCATGTCGACATGTCTCACTTTATCGAAAGTCTTTGTGTAGTCAATAAAACAAAGGTGTAGATCTTTGTTTACTTCTATAGATCGTTCAATTACTGTTCTCAGTATATACACAGCATTTACTGTACCTTGCCTTCTAAAAACCAACATTGTTCCTCTCCTATTTCAGGTTGTATTTTCTTCCTAACTCTTTGAATGATAATTCTTAGCAAAATCTTCCTTATGTGACTCATTATACTAATTGTTCGATGTTGATCACATTCCAAGGCTCCTTTTTTCTTTGGGATTGCAATACATACAAAAGTATATAATTTATGAGGTATATCTCCAGTATCATATATTGTATTCAGGAGTCTGAAGGGAGTCTCTGTGGCGATGTGGTCAAGCCGTTTGACTCGTGCTCCGAAGGTTGTGGGTTCGATTCCGGGCCGCGCCCTTCGGTTTACGAGTTAAATGTTTCGGAGACTCCTGTGGGTCGTCGCTAAGAGCTACGGAGTTCGTACTTTGTGCGACGCTTTTCGCGCTGCGGAAAGAGACCGAGCCATATGGGATAAAACCCGGTGCGATGAAGCCGACCCTGTCGACTTTTAAGCGACTTTCTTTTAGTCTAATAACTGTATTTATTCCGTACTCTTCTAAAGCATTAATCATTTCTGTTGTGATGCTGTCAGAACCGGGGGTCTTGCCAGATTTAATATGATTAAGAGCATTCTGAACCTCCATCTTCAAAATTGATGGTCCTTCATTATTATTTTGAATATCATACTGTTCTTCTCTGTAATCATCATAAAGGTATTTCACATAATCTGACCATACATGTAAAATCTGGTCTTTTTCTATTATGATTTTTCCACCTTTTGTCTTTAGGCAGCTTGCTGTTGTACGTGTTCTTTGATTAGTAAGCTCCTGAATTCTTTTGTGAATTAGGTTGGTATTTTTACTGTTGTGTTATTTGTCAATTTCTATGCATTTTTTCTCGAGCCATGCTTCTTTCGCCACCTTACATAATGTTCTGACTTTTCGTGAATTTCTTTATATTTGGCAGGATTATTTTTGTTCTATCTTCTTGTTTCCATTAGTTGTAAAATTTCTTCAGACATCCATGTCTGAATACCCACTTTCTTTAATTCTGGAATAGTTTTTTTCTGCAGCTAAACTGATTGAATTCTTCAACATTTCCCATTGATCATCCACATCTTGAAATAGGATCTCTAGATCAGGCAATATATCATATTTGTTCTTTACTTCTATGTTAAAATCATCTTGTATTTTTTTTGTCAGGTTTTAATTTGCACAAATCATATTTAGTGTTTCCGGTTGTATACTTGACTTTCTTTATTTTACCTTCAGTGTCCTGTAATTAATCTGTGATCACTGTAACAGTCTGCATTGGGAACTGATTTTACGACTGTTAGCGCATTTCGAAACCTTCTGCTAATCAGGATGTAATCTATCTGGTTTTTAATCCTGCTGTCTGGACTCAGGCAAGGTAGAAAAGCAAAAATACAACCAATACATACATTCACTTACACTATTCTCAGTATTTGATATGTCCACCGTTTAAAAAAGTCGCTTAAAAGTCGACAGGGTCGACTTCATTGCACCGGGTTTTTATCCCATATGGCTCGGTCTCTTTCCGCAGCACGGAAAGCGTCGCATAAAGCACGAACTCCGTAGCTTTTAGCGACGACCCACAGGAGTCTCCGAAACATTTAACTCGTAAACCGAAGGACGCGGCCGGAATCGAACCCACAACCTTCGGAGCACGAGTCAAACGGCTTGACCACTTCGCCACAGAGACTCCCTAGATGTCCACCGTTTGTTTGCAAACAAGCTCAGCAGCCGCTCCGCGTGGAACGCACAATTGTCTGAAGTAAATCCCGGGGAATCAAGTCCCATTCACCTGTAAGAGCAGCTTCCAGCTGTTGCAGATTAGCTGCAGAACCTTGCTTGTAGTCTCTGAGTCCAAGCTCATCACACAGATGTTCTATAGGGACATGTCTGGTGATAGGGCAGGCCAATCAATCGTCACAATGTTCTGATGCTGTGGATATTGCTGCGTAATGCATGCGGTGTGAGAACGTGCGTTATCCTGCTGGAGAAGCTACAAGTCTGGATAAATTGTGGATGCAGAAGCAGCCAATGCATCTAGAACCTCATTTCGATATGTCAAAGCATTAACTTTTCCACGGAAGATGTGAAGAGGCAAGCGATGGTGACAACAGAATCCTCCCCAAATGTAAATACTGCCACCTCCAAATCGGTTGTGCTAATGAACACAGCAATCTGCATAGTGCCCCCTACACCGTCGCCAAATCCACATACTGTACGTCCATCAGCAATGGGTATGTTAAATCTGCTCTCGGCTGTGAATAGGACCAGGGAAGTGCCGTGCAGTGATACACAGAGGCGGCCGCATTAGCGGCGCCGTCAGGGGGGCGGCATAAGCAACGACATGAAAACACGATTTGAACCATTCAATAATTAATAATCTTTACGCAATGCTTTAAGGGGCGGCATTTCGATGGCTTGCATCATACTGAGAAAATCTACAGCACGGCCCTGAGTAGAACAGCATTCCACTGCCGTCTAGTCCATCTGATATGTTGCTCTGCCCATTGCAGGCGCTGCTGACGATGTCTGCGAGTCAAGTTTGTTCCACTATGAGGTCGTATTACGTAAGGCCAGTATCTCTGAGTTGCCCACATCTACCCTCTATTGCTGTTGCTGTTTGACTTGCCGGGAGAAAACGATTTCTTAGGTGACTCAGCGCAATATGACGATCTTGCTCAGGGGTAGTAACTCGTGGTTGGCCACTCCTAAGTCTATCCCGGACACTGCCAGTGGTTGTGTGTGTGTGTGTGTGTGTGTGTGTGTGTGTGTGTGTGTGTGTGTGCGTGCGTGTGTGTGTGTGTGTGTGTGTGTGTGTGTGAGAAATTTTGCCACAAACCATTCCAATTAGCAAGAAACTTGTTCAGACAGCTACAATCCGGAAACCTCTGCGTCGAAAAAGAGGAGCATTTGGTACACACGTACTCGGATGCACAGCGCCATGTTCCAATCGGAGAAATAGAAGGGCTGGTATCGCCACAAGAACTTACAATAAGTTTCAATGCCAAGTCACCGAGGTGGGACGAGGTCGTGGCTGTTGTGAAGAAGGCCAAAGGTAAGTCGGCACCGCATCCTAGTGGTGTCTCCTACACAGTGTACAAACGATCTGAAAAGGCTCCACCAGATACTGAGATCTGCGAGGAGCCACCAACGAATAAGTCCGGAGTGGAGCAAGGCCAATGGAATCTACATACTCAATGAACAGACCTCAACAAACATTACCCAGTTTATGCCAGTCTCTCTTCTGAACGTCGAGGGCAAAATATTCTTCTATCATGGCTAGCAGAATCACGACATACCTAATAGCGAACAGGTATATCGACAAGGCGGTTCAAAAAGGGTACACACCTTGAGTCTCCGGGTGTGTGGAACATGCTACCATGATCTGGGATGCTATCCAGAGAGCGAAGAGCGAAAAATCAAACCTTCACGTGTTATGGTTGGACCTGGCTAACGCCTACGGGTCAGTGACCCATCAGATGCTGTGGCAGGCCATTAGGTTGTACCACGTGCCCGAAGAAATCACATCGATGCTTAAGAAACATTTCTCCGGGTTTACTCTCCGTTTTTCTACCTCGGCGTTCACGACCAGATGGATTGACGTCCAAGTGGGTATAGCGATGGGATGTGCGATTTCGCCGATACTATTTGTCATGGCCATGCAGGTCGTTCTGGGTGCGGTATCCGGCTACGCTCAAGGACCGAGACTCAAGGAGGAATGTAGGATGTCGCCACTCAAGGCCTTCATGGACGACACGACTATCCTGACACCAGACAAGAGTCATGCACACTGCATGCGCCAAAGGTTTGATCAACTGGTCGACTGTTGCAGGATGAGCTTCACACCCAAGAAGTCAAGAAGCCTGTCGATCGTGAAGGGCAAAGTGGCGGTAACTGCATTCAAGGTGGCTAACCAGGCGATCCCCACTGTAATGGAGCAACCCGTCAAGACTCTCCGCCGAGTGTACGGTTCCTCGCCGACATACAAGGACACGAGACAACAAAAAAATGGTCTGCCGGCCATCGATAAGAGCAAACTCATTGGGACATTCCAGATCTGATGCCTCCAGTTCATAGGGATCCCGAAGCTGATGTGGCCCCTACTCATTTATGACGTGTGCTGGAGCACGATAGAGGCGTTAGAGATAAATGTCAGCTACGCCACAATAACTGGCAGGGAGTGTCACCATGTCTGACGAACGTAGCGTTTCTATCCAAACAAGTCCAAACTCTTGCTCCCGTTCAAGTCTGTTGTTGAGGAATACAAAGTTGAAAAAGCCAGGCTCACGGTGATGCTCAGCGAGTCCCAAGATGAAACAGTGAGCGGCTCCCAGTCGGCGTCCAGTACGGGAAGGAAATGGAAGGTTGACGAAGCAGTCGAATTGGCGCAAAGTTCGCTTCAGCAGTGTTTCCCAACCTTTTTTGTGCCATGCCCCACTTAAGCCTTTCTAAAATTCATATTGCCCCCCTCCCCCGCCCCATGCCCCCCCCCCCTCAACATATACATTATTTTTAATATTCAAAAATTGAAATGTTCACTAAAGAAACTTGAATGATAGGTTTTAGGAAGAAATCACTAGGTAATTATTGAGCAAACACAGTAAGTAAATTTTCAAAACATATAATGGAGAACTGAAATTCAAGTACAAAATAATTTTAATGAAAGATTTTTCTATATTATTTTAATTATTAGTAATTATTTATTATTTAAATTTAGTGAGATCCTTGCGCTTGATGCTTGCTGCAAAGAGATCTTATGTCAGATTCCAATTTAGTTAACTTCAGTCTCAAGTCTCCCCGTTTTGTTATATTCAGCCGATTTCTTCCATTTTCGAATTGCCCCCCTTAACAGTGAAATTGCCCCCCTGTGGGGCGTGCGCCCCACGTTGGGAAACACTGAGCTAAAGGAAGTGATAGGACACACCCAGTCCAACAGACAAGGTTTTGGCTATCAAAGCGACACGCAATGGTGGTCAAAGGCGTCGGCCAGACAACGCTGAGACATGATGGTCCAGGAGATTCGTGAAGGCGAAGACGAGAAGCGAGTGCGGAAAGCGGTGCAGCAGCTGCAGCAAGGGCAGTGGGTGTCATGGGAGTGAACTCAGCAGAAGTCCATCTCGTGGAACGACATTTAGCGCTTGCCGCCGTTGAGAATAAGCTTCCTTGTCAGATCACTTTACGATCTCCTGCTGTCAGCTGTTAACCTGGTCAGCTGGGGTATATCCGACGACCCAACATGTTCCCTGTGTAGCAATAAGCAGACCAAGAGGGCTCAGACTGTAGAACACGAATTGTCTTCGTGCAGGGCGGCCCTTGGCCAAGACCGATACTCGTGGCGCCACAACACGGTTCTATAGCACTGGCAGCCATAGTGGATGTAGCAAGACTCCGAGCAAACATGGGGACTATTGTCAAAGCCAGGTGGATTCGCTTGGTAAAGGCTGGACAACAGCTGAACAGCAGAGTGTACTGCCCTGACAGCCTACCTTCCATCATCGGGGGCGCTGAAGACCGGGAACTGACAGTATACCTGCAGAGCCGTGGCAAATTAGTTAGTTAGTTGTATATCCTTTACAGGACGTCGCAGTCAACATCAGCATTGTTTGCTGTTTTGATCTCTGGCAAGTTTACGTTCAGTAGTTTGCCACTGCTTTCTGAACGACCAGCACCCATACCATATCGTAAAAAACCAACACAAATCGGTCTGCTGCCAAATCGCCAGCAGCTGTATTTTGAACGCGGGTATGCGGGATTACGAACTGCGCCTGTAACCTCTTCGCTGTGGCAAATACCCAGCGGACATCCTAAAGTTTCAGCTGCGACCAGACATTGTAATGTGCTCTCCGTCGACTCAACAACAGTTAGTACTAATCAAGCTAACTGTTCCGTTTGAGTCAAGAGACGAGGATCAGCACACCTATAAGATGGAGAAATACAGGAACATGGTCGCAAGCCTGAGACAAGAAGCATATACCGTCAGGCTATTCACCACTGAGATAGGCGCCAGAGGCCTTGTTACTAACTCTGCATACAATGTGATGAAACAAACAGGTGTAAAAGAACCCGGACACTTAAAAGACTGGGCAAGGCAGCGGAGAACGTCTCGAGCTGGCTATGGAGCAAGCGCAATACGGGGTGGGACAAGGACAGACAGTAAATGGTTCAACTTTGACTGTAATGTTAGTCACTGTCTCTCAAGAAGAACATCCTCAGTAACACAAAAACATCTCCAGAAGATCATCACCTCACAATGAGACAGAAACAGCCACGGTCTCGTGCCGACCCGGGAGCCATCCCACCAGGGAAGAACAGGGCACCCAAGCTGGGTGTAGAGATCACCCGAATCTGAAATGTCAGCCAAGTCGAGCCTCAGTAGCCAGGCATGGGCAACTACGGCTTGGGGTGAATAGTGCGTCTTGCTAGGACCACGCCCAGCAGCCATAGCGGGGGTCCAGGGCAAGACCCAAGCCAAAATGAACCCAGAGGAAGAGCTGGCTTCCGCTGGGACGCGCGTGAGGCTGTGAATGGGGCACGAAGAAGGCAGCAATGACGTCCACTGTCAGTGTCATAGCTAGCCACCATTACAGAGGCGAAGACTGCGGTCAACTGCCGGGGGAAGAAGTTGGCTTCCCCGCGGCCAGTTACGGTTCAGTGTCAACGTTGGTGTGCACCCGGTGCTCAATGGTCATCCTCCGATGGTGGGATGACCTCTGGGCAGTAATACATAGCGAAGTCGACAAGGGAAAGTCTCGATAAATACGCAAGACAGGAGAAAGACGTCTGGGAGTCATGACCCTGGCGGGTACGCCCCCTGAGAGTGTCAAGAAAGCAAAGGGCTCGAAACATTCAACAATGGGGGACATCTTCTGATTATCAGAAGCCTCCTGTCGTGCTTGCTCCCTGGCGGAGGTTTTACTACTGATAAAATAACAGTCTGGGATAGAAGGGATTCACATCAATAGAGAACAATGAAGTGTCTATCATGGAATGAACTATTGCGGTTGCTGCACTTGTTGGTAGCATGCCAAGGATTTTTACAGAGCTCCGTGGCCCCAGCTTGTGTTAGGTGCAAAATTAAGTGGTGTTTAGGGTTTGAATGTCCAGTAGACTTACGAAACATAAGGGGATGTGTGGATGAATACATTTGGAGAGGCTCTAGAAAATTGACATAGGTTACAAGGGGGTGGCAGCCGAAAAGATCTGAGAACCACCGTTGCTAGTTGCCGGCAAGTTGTGTGTGTGTGTGTGTGTGTGTGTGTGTGTGTGTGTGTGTGTGTGTGTGTGTGTGCGAGTGTGCGTGCGTGCGTGCTTGGGTGGTGTACAATAACAACAAACTCTACTGCCATAACAGTTGAAGCCATTACTGGAAATACTCTCAAACCGACTTCCTACTAGTCAACTACAGCTTTTGTGGCTGCAAACTATGCCATTAGCAAGATAATACATGCACAGGTGTTGATGTTCACCCATACAAGTAGAGGAAAGAAGTAGAGATTAGAGGACACACTAGACTTTACTTCTATGAGTGCTCCTGATTACCTGTGACTTTACATCTTATGTTATTTCAACGGCCGCGTTAGTTCCCCTACAATTGATATATGTGTGTTGAGTTGAGTTGAGTTAAGTTGAGTCAAGCACCGACATCATTACCGGCGGGGCATTCCCATAAGCGCCCAGTCATCATCTTCAACAGCCAGCGAAAAGTTCCAATACTAATGGTGCCCGTTACAATCTGATAATATGTCCGTCTAGCTTTACCTCTTAGTGACAACTGTCTTCCACATCCTCTGACCACTCCCAGTGCCTCATTCTATCCACACCACGATAGCCTACCTGTTCTGCTGCATTGTTCACGCACTCACAGCGGGCCTTCACCACATCTGCCTTATCATGCATCAGATCACCCCCTCAATGATGCAGCACAGGCCAATCTGTCTGCTTGTTCATTCTCAACCACACCAGAGTGTCCTGGAGAAAAGATCCCTGAAAAGCTCACAACCCGCGAAACCTGAATTGATGCATACCATTCAGCACGAAGCTGCCAGTCTTCACCTTTGCCAGCATGCTTTGTGGATGTCACAGTCAAGACAAGTGTATAAATTTTGTTCTCCAACCAGCGGAAAGCTTCAGTAACCACTTCCACCTCCATTCTCAGGCATGATGTTGTGGCGTCATATGCCAAGCTCTCCTTTAACAAACATTGGCGATTTAACAAACATTCCCCCCCCCCCCGAAAAACCGAAAAATTCTCCCCTTGGAGGGAATTCCCCACCGGTTGAGAACCACTGTATTAGAACAAGTCTAGACGTCTACATAAAACGTGATTAGCTGGTCTACTTACGTTATAAGATGATTTTCAGAAGGGCGAGAAGTACAGAACTATAAAGTATGGCGGGAAAAACAATATCATGTAATCGGTTCTTGTATTAAAGCGATCTTTAAATAATCTTAATTACTCTCCTCCCCCCCCCCATGGAAACCCTAACACCCTCCCCCCCCCCCCCCCACTCCCTACCGGTTTAGAACCACTGGTATAGATAATCACATCGTCAGGACGCGAGTAGTCCTGAATTGCTGAATTTCGACTTCCGTACCACCTGCTGGTCACTCCCTACATAACACTACACAAGTCTGAATTTCTATTCGGCACTCCTTGCCTCAGCCAGTCTTCTCAAGTGGGCACATTTTCCTTATAGTATCTTCTGCCTAAGCCATCCATGATCTTCCTCTTAACAGCATGTAGCCCTTGACTGCACCCATGGAATCATGCAGGACGTTTTCCTTGTCCGCAGCCATCTGTGTGTATTACGTATATAACGACACTTTACAAACCAGCCATGTCTCGTTTTTAAATGTCTGTATACTGGACACGGCATTACGGTCTGGTGTGTTTGTTATTTAAACTATACTCAATAGTATCTGGTTTATCTTCCAATCCCTACTTCTTGGTTTATCTTCCAATCTCTACTGCTGTCCTCTACTTCAACGAGTGCCAATCAATATATGTAAATGTGTGTTTCCTGCTATTTCAGTGGCCTCAGGGGTTCCCCAACAAATGATATTTCTGTGTATTACATTACCCAAGGATATAACCTTCCATTGAATCCGCTCAAGTGTCAATCAATCAATCAATAAGGTGCCGTCTCCACAATGAAGGTTGACTGCAATGGATTTCCAACACTGTCTGTCTCTCGCCCTGACTGTACATTCTGTCAGACGGATGTTCGTCCATCTCTTGATTTTATCTTCCCACTTGTATCGTTGGCTACCTCTTGCTCGCTTGTCCTTAACCTTGCCCTCCAGTATGCTGTTTAAGAGTAGCATGTCTTTCAACGTGGTTGAAATATTTCACTTGCCTCCACTTTATTTGTCATCAACGCTCTCTTCATTCCCAGTTTTTCAAGAACCTCTGGATTTGATTGTTTTTGTTTCCATGAAATACGACACATTCGTCTGTATATCCACATCTCCAGGGCTTCTATGCAACTTTCTAGTTGCATGTTCAATGTCTAGGCTTCCGCGCAAAGAGTAGCATTGAATATACGATCAAGTGTGGACAAAGGCTATTTGTTCATGTGAAATTTGATATAAATCCACCGCATCCGACACAATTTATTCAAGTGCGGCATTGATACACACACCGACACTTAATGCATCGTGTCTCCGTGCATAGCTTCCTGAACAATACTCATTTTCCCTGCTCTATTATTTTAGGGGTATCCATTGGGTTGACAAAATTCTAGAAGACCTGGACTTTGCCGACGACATAGTGCTTTTGAGTTCAACACATCCGGATGCCCAAGAGAAAATAAACCATCTCCAAAATGTTTCAGGACAAATTGGTCTCCAAATTAACACCACAAAAACAAAAACTATTGATCTTACCAACAGTTCAGACGACACCAAATTAAGCAACCATGTTCTTGAAAAAGTCAACAGCTTCACATACCTAGGAAGCAAAATGACATCTACAGGGGACTCAAAACCAGAAATATTATCTAGAATCTCACTGGCATCTGGTGCCTTCAATAAAATGTTAAACATCTGGAAGTCAAAGTCACTCAGCCAACATACGAAACTTAAAATCTTCAACTCTTATGTGATTCCAGTGCTAACGTATGGATGTGAGAGTTGGAAATCAACAGTAGCTTTAGATAAAAAAAAATTAGACAATTTTGAGAACAAATGTCTTAGAAGAATTCTAAACATCCACTGGACAGATTTCAAAACCAATGCGCAAATAAGACAAGAGACTAAGCAAGATATTGTATCCAATTTTATATGAAAACGCCGTTGGAACTACATCAGCCATGTACTCAGAATGGACAAGACAAGACTCCCCTACCAAGCCCTCATATGGTCACCAGTAGGGAAAAGAAAACGGGGAAGACCAAGAGAGACCTTGCGTAGAACCATCATCAGAGAAGGCTCATTCAACGGCCAAGTGAACATCCAAGATCTACAACAGGTGGCAGCGAACCGCCAGACATGGAGAGCCATGACTTCTGCACTATGCGCCGCCTTAGGCTCAAGAGGAAAGACTAACTAACTAACTAACTAATTATTTTAGGATAATGCAAACAGGCAATAAGATCATTCACACTATTTTTTTTTCGTTGTATACATCGGTATTTTGCCTAAATTACCAGTCGTCGAGAAGCAAATTATGGTGAACACAAAAACGGAAACATAAATTTCCAGAAAGGCGAAACAAAATACCACTACGGCAAGTAGTTCTCATATTTATTGCCTCATAAAAATTAACGCTACTCTGGCCAGGTCAAACAGCCGGCACTTCTCATACATAAATGTTGCACATGGTCGTACAGCATCTCCGGCTGTAGAAAATAGCCTTGCCTTTGTTTTGTTTAGTTACAGCGTTTTAATGGGATAATGTGATTAAGAACGTGTAGATTTGGACAAGAAATAACCCCACTTGAAACACCATATTTTACTTTGAAAATGCAGTCAATTTAATAACAAATGGACAGCAAGTAAACCTTACATGAATAAATTAATGCACTGGACGTTGGGGCGGTCAAGCATTCATCAGAAAACTAAAGCAAAAACACAATCGGATACTAAAATATAACGGAAAGCACAAAAAGGTTAAAACGATAGAGATAAAGAAAGGTAGCCTCGGTGGTGCAGTAGCTAGCACGCTTACCTGTCTACCTGGTGGTCTTGTATTCGAATCCTGATGCAGGTGGATGATTTTTTAAAAAATTGACTTGAACTTTCAGGTCGTCACTCCAGCGAAATATTGATCACATCACCATACAAATATGGAGCCAGCACCATATACCCAACAAGCACCAAGATGTTTAAAACGGCTCTACAATGCGTGTGTGTGTTCTCAGCTAAATAAAAGGGCTCTACAATGCGTGTGTGTGTTCTCAGCTAAATAAAAGGGCTCTACAATGCGTGTGTGTGTGTTCTCAGCTAAATAAAAGGGCTCTACAATGCGTGTGTGTGTTCTCAGCTACATAAAAGGGCTCTACAATGCGTGTGTGTGTTCTCAGCTACATAAAAGGGCTCTACAATGCGTGTGTGTGTTCTCAGCTAAATAAAAGGGCTCTACAATGCGTGTGTGTGTTCTCAGCTACATAAAAGGGCTCTACAATGCGTGTGTGTGTTCTCAGCTACATAAAAGGGTCCCTCAATGCGTGTGTGTGTTCTCAGCTACATAAAAGGGGTCTACAATGCGTGTGTGTGTTCTCAGCTACATAAAAGGGCTCTACAATGCGTGTGTGTGTGTTCTCAGCTACATAAAAGGGCTCTACAATGCGTGTGTGTGTTCTCAGCTACATAAAAGGGCTCTACAATGCGTGTGTGTGTTCTCAGCTACATAAAAGGGCTCTACAATGCGTGTGTGTGTTCTCAGCTACATAAAAGTGCTCTACAATGCGTGTGTGTGTTCTCAGCTACATAAAAGGGCTCTACAATGCGTGTGTGTGTTCTCATCTACATAAAAGGGCTCTACAATGCGTGTGTGTGTTCTCAGCTACATAAAAGGGCTCTACAATGCGTGTGTGTGTTCTCAGCTACATAAAAGGGCTCTACAATGCGTGTGTGTGTTCTCAGCTACATAAAAGGGCTCTACAATGCGTGTGTGTGTTCTCAGCTACATAAAAGGGCTCTACAATGCGTGTGTGTGTTCTCAGCTACATAAAAGGGCTCTACAATGCGTGTGTGTGTTCTCAGCTACATAAAAGGGCTCTACAATGCGTGTGTGTGTTCTCAGCTAAATAAAAGGGCTCTACAATGCGTGTGTGTGTTCTCAGCTACATAAAAGGGCTCTACAATGCGTGTGTGTGTTCTCAGCTACATAAAAGGGTCCCTCAATGCGTGTGTGTGTTCTCAGCTACATAAAAGGGGTCTACAATGCGTGTGTGTGTTCTCAGCTACATAAAAGGGCTCTACAATGCGTGTGTGTGTGTTCTCAGCTACATAAAAGGGCTCTACAATGCGTGTGTGTGTTCTCAGCTACATAAAAGGGCTCTACAATGCGTGTGTGTGTTCTCAGCTACATAAAAGGGCTCTACAATGCGTGTGTGTGTTCTCAGCTACATAAAAGTGCTCTACAATGCGTGTGTGTGTTCTCAGCTACATAAAAGGGCTCTATAATGCGTGTGTGTGTTCTCATCTACATAAAAGGGCTCTACAATGCGTGTGTGTGTTCTCAGCTACATAAAAGGGCTCTACAATGCGTGTGTGTGTTCTCAGCTACATAAAAGGGCTCTACAATGCGTGTGTGTGTTCTCAGCTACATAAAAGGGCTCTACAATGCGTGTGTGTGTTCTCAGCTACATAAAAGGGCTCTACAATGCGTGTGTGTGTTCTCAGCTACATAAAAGGGCTCTACAATGCGTGTGTGTGTTCTCAGCTACATAAAAGGGTCCCTCAATGCGTGTGTGTGTTCTCAGCTACATAAAAGGGTCCCTCAATGCGTGTGTTTGTTCTCAGCTACATAAAAGGGCTCTACAATGCGTGTGTGTGTTCTCAGCTACATAAAAGGGTCCCTCAATGCGTGTGTGTGTTCTCAGCTACATAAAAGGGCTCTACAATGCGTGTGTGTGTTCTCAGCTACATAAAAGGGCTCTACAATGCGTGTGTGTGTTCTCAGCTACATAAAAGGGCTCTACAATGCGTGTGTGTGTTCTCAGCTACATAAAAGGGCTCTACAATGCGTGTGTGTGTTCTCAGCTACATAAAAGGGTCCCTCAATGCGTGTGTGTGTTCTCAGCTACATAAAAGGGTCCCTCAATGCGTGTGTGTGTTCTCAGCTAAATAAAAGGGTCCCTCAATGCGTGTGTGTGTTCTCAGCTAAATAAAAGGGACCCTCAATGCGTGTGTGTGTTCTCAGCTAAATAAAAGGGTCCCTCAATGCGTGTGTGTGTTCTCAGCTAAATAAAAGGGCCCCTCAATGCGTGTGTGTGTTCTCAGCTACATAAAAGGGTCCCTCAATGCGTGTGTGTGTTCTCAGCTAAATAAAAGAGTCCCTCAATGCGTGTGTGTGTTCTCAGCTACATAAAAGGGTCCCTCAATGCGTGTGTGTGTTCTCAGCTACATAAAAGGGTGCCTCAATGCGTGTGTGTGTTCTCAGCTACATAAAAGGGTGCCTCAATGCGTGTGTGTGTTCTCAGCTACATAAAAGGGCTCTACAATGCGTGTGTGTGTTCTCAGCTACATAAAAGGGCTCTACAATGCGTGTGTGTGTTCTCAGCTAAATAAAAGGGTCCCTCAATGCGTGTGTGTGTTCTCAGCTAAATAAAAGGGTCCCTCAATGCGTGTGTGTGTTCTCAGCTACATAAAAGGGTCCCTCAATGCGTGTGTGTGTTCTCAGCTAAATAAAAGGGTCCCTCAATGCGTGTGTGTGTTCTCAGCTACATAAAAGGGTGCCTCAATGCGTGTGTGTGTTCTCAGCTACATAAAAGGGTGCCTCAATTCGTGTGTGTGTTCTCAGCTACATAAAAGGGTGCCTCAATGCGTGTGTGTGTTCTCAGCTACATAAAAGGGCTCTACAATGCGTGTGTGTGTTCTCAGCTACATAAAAGGGCTCTACAATGCGTGTGTGTGTTCTCAGCTACATAAAAGGGCTCTACAATGCGTGTGTGTGTTCTCAGCTACATAAAAGGGTCCCTCAATGCGTGTGTGTGTGTTCTCAGCTACATAAAAGGGCTCTACAATGCGTGTGTGTGTTCTCAGCTACATAAAAGGGCTCTACAATGCGTGTGTGTGTTCTCAGCTAAATAAAAGGGTCCCACAATGCGTGTGTGTTTTCTCTGCTAAATAAAAGGATCATTCAATGCTTGTGTGTTTTCAAAGCTAAATAAAGACATGACAGAAAGGGATGATAACAGAGAGACAGGGCGGGAGAACGATGAACAAAACAATGAACATGATAATCAAATGACTACTGGGGTACCAGGACCGTTTGAGACAAGCACCAGCTTCCTGTAAAATAAGACCAGTATCGAGAGTATCGTAGCGTTATTTTGATGTCAGTCATCAGTCTCGCTAAACTTGCAGCCATGATACTAGCGTCAGATATCCCGTGCTGAATGGTGCTGTTGAAACCTAAGGGAACACGTTACTTGGCGTTGCTGTTGGTGTCAAGGAGATGTTGCCTATATCGATCTGTCAAACGTCGACTAGCGTGGCCATTGTAATTATAACTGAGACGTCTGGAGATGCTGGTCTTCGCAAGATCATGATCACAAAGCACGGTGGGTGTTGTGGTAGTCAACATTCATCAACAAATATAAACAGACGCCTTTCTTCTTTGTACTCCCTGCCACTTTTATCTAGCTCCAAACAATTTTGATTTTATTTTCAAGCCACCACCTTCAAAACCCATTCCTACCCTTAGTTGATTCTTCAATGTCGTCTTACATGCGCACACTGCCTCCCTTGTCCGTGCATTCTTCTATGCGCACACTGCCTCCCTTGTCTGTGCATTCTTCTATGCGCACACTGCCTCCCTCCCCTTGTCCGTGCATTATCCCAAGTGCACACTGGCTCCCCCACCTTGTCCATGCCTTCTTCCAAGTGCACACTGCCTCCCTCCCCTTGTCCGTGAATTCTTCCATGCGCACACTGCCCCCCCCCCCCCTTTCCACCTTTTCCGTGCATTTGTAGACCCACTCTGTTATTTCTTATAGTATCCGTGTAAAACTGACATCTGCTACTGTATTGTTCCCTTTCTTTAAGAAGGTGAACGGCCAATAATTGCCAGCAGAAAGCAAAACATGTTTTCAACGAGACTATCAGTGTACGCGAAGTTTAACAACGTCAAACAAAAACTGAAGAGAATAGCGCATTTTGAATTAGCAACAAATTTTTTGGTTTAGTGTGATATACACAGAATCATCGGAAGATGAAGTTCATGGTGATAATCATTGGTTGAATGTGATTGTGTATTTTTTTTTAAAAAGTGAACTGCAACAATCAATGTTTCAACCACTAGTTCCGAAATGTAAAATAGAGGCATTAACACTGGACGGACGACCGTCCATTGTTTGGGGTCGATATTTCAAGATCAAATATCTGTCTTTAGTTTAAAACACACACACACACACACACACACACACACACCCACCCACCCACCCACACACACACACACACACACACACACATTAAAATCCCGTTGTATACTTTAATTACTCTGATCAGTATTATCGTTTCCATTTGTTCTGGTTATATTTTGAAATACTCTCCTCATAACCACGTTTGAATAACGAAGACACAAACAATAGATTACACGATTTAATGTCTGGCATATTTCATTGCATCTTGTCGGGTACATACTGCAGAAATCACAACATGAAATAAAGCAATAAGATACATCCTTCAAGCTGAAACACATCGTAATTTGAAATGGCTGCCTCGGTAATTTTAAGCTATCATGTCTTTTTCTTTGCATAAAGCTAGCTTTTGTAAATGAATGGCAAGTACAACTATCCATGTGCATGAAGGTGCCAGTCTGCAGAACAGATATGCGGTTGAATAACAGTGTGTTCGAACATATGCCCATTTGGATCGACAGAATAATAAACAAAGACTCTGGTAACCTGACAAAGTCAAAATTCCGGAAATTTTCAACGTCATCGATTCTGCGGCAATTTGGAAACCGGTCACATGATTGATAGGTCAGTGTGTTTCGTATGGTCTTTAACACAAAATGTTCGTGTGTTAAAGCTGGTCTAGGTAATTGCTTTTCATTTACAAAAGCCAACACTCTGCAAACAAAAAGTTTAAGATTATCGTTGTAGACAATTCAAATTATTGTATGAATATATGTGTTGTATATTTCAGCTTGAAGAATGTATCTTATTGTTTTAGTTTATGTTGTGTGGTTTCTGCAGTATGTAGTTGACGAGATGCAGCGAAAAAAACCAGACAATAAATCGTGCAATCGATTGTTTATGTCTTATTTATTCAAATACGCCACGGGAAAACACTGTTTTGAATTACTACGTTTCTTCTTCTTCTCCCCCGTACACCTTCAGACGTCACGTCGACGTGAAGAAAAAAAGCAAGAGTCAATTAGAGCTTGTTGACATCTGTATGAAGTTTGTTACCAAATGGAACGTGTTTAGGCCACAAAATTCTTTCTATTCTGCATATACTGGGTTCTCCTGCAACAGCCATTCAGCTGTAAGTTTATCAGTCCCACGGTTACATTCCTCTGTATCGTCCATCCCAAGTTTATTAAATGTGTGGCCTGTTGTGCCTTTCTCGGAGTCTTGAGAGTGTTTCTTTACTTGTTCTTTTCTGTGGTGTTACAAATATGCATCGTCTTTCCAGTGGCACGAATTCTCTTATTTCCATTTGGTTCTTGAAATACTTCTTATCAATCTCTTGGCCGCATCATAGGCTAGGTCTGTGTCAGGCTGAGGTAGCCTTCCACCATCCTATGCCAATCTATCGACCTTTTTATTTCCAGATATCTTGCAGTTTGAGGTGATCCGTTATATTACAGCTGCAGCCCTTTGGGATTTCTAACAAAGTTCATGGAGTGATATTCTAGGGTTTGATAGTTCTGCACTGTGTGCACTGTGTAAACTTCGATTAACCGTCACCGTTGGGACCAATGCTTTGAAAGATAACCGAATAGACGGATAACAGAAATATCTTAATTCAAATGATGTACAGTAACGTGATTTCACTGCGGGCTTGGGACGAAAATGAACATAAAATCCGTTAAAAGTGAATAATTCATACATATCATATTTAATTTGACAAAACGATCAATATAAACTTAAATATAATAGTAGTAATGCACAGAAATGAATTGTAATACTATAAATCTACGTTACTTAAAAATAATCTGTCATCTCCTTCTGTGCCTTTAGGCTCAAGCTTTCTTCGCGGGGTTGTTCCGTATCTTACGTAGAAGTAGGATCTGTGTTGCTTTTTCCTCCGCTTGCATTTCAAACCAGTCGATGCACTTTGATAATACTGTTTCTGCATCTGAGTGGCTAGTTGTAAGTTTTGTTCAAGAACTGATCCTTCATCGTCATCAATGGCTTGAATAAACCATTGAAATATCGCATTATCCAGCTTGTCAAATTTTGACGGTTTCATGGTTTTACGAGTCTAAACATCTCCTTCGGTGCTTTGCATTTTTGATACATGTTGTTCAATCTTTTCATCATCGCGTTTTATATCACTGACTGCTGTTCTTCCAACACCTTTAATCAGAGCAATACTAGTGGCAGTTTCATCTTTCTTGAAACGTTTGATAATTGCAATTGTCTGGTTAAAACCTAGCACTACACGTTTCCGCTTTTCATCCATTCTAAAACAATTTTACAGAGCAAGAAAATCAAAGAGATTAGGCCTTTCTTTGTTTTAGGCCTACATATAAGCGGCGAAGTCGAAACACAGCTTAACAATACAGAACAGTAGCACTATCGTAACGTTATTTAATGGTGGATACAGAAATTCAAGACCAATACAGAGAGGTTGTGAAAAAATAGATACAATGCAATAGCTAAAATACAGAATATAAACTGACAATGGGAAATGTTAAGGTATTTCATTCAACAAACGAGCAAAGAAATATTACCGAAGAGAAGGCTAACAAGCTAAGAAACAAAGGATGACAGAAGACATCTTAAAGCTGATGGCAAAAACAAAAAAACAAACAAACAAAAAACGAGTAAAAATGATAAACAAGAATATGACGAGATAAATAAAGAAAGAAGAAATAATGGTGTGAAGGCAAAAGAAAGTTGGTTAAACGAGCAGTGCAAGCAAATTGGATTAAATTCTATTAAAGATACAAAAATATGCACAGACAATTCAGTGACGTCACATTAAGAAACATCAGAATAAATACAGGGTATTTAAAATTAAAATTTAAAAAAAAAACAGTAAAGATATTATTGGGGGAAGATGCTATAATGAAGAGGTGGAATGAGTATATAAGAGAATTATATTATGGAGAAAGGGCAGAATTAACAGAAAAAAGTAACTTAGAAAGTCCACCTATTCTAAAAGAAGAAGTCGCTGACACGATCAAACATATGAAGAAAGGAACAACAGCTGGGCCAGATGGAATCACAATAGAACAACTAGAAGTAATGGGAGAATTTAGAGTATATATATTAACAAAAATGTTGAATGATATTTACAGCAGTAGATATCTACCAAGCGTTATGCTGAAATCTGTATTTATAGCTATACCAAAAAGACCAGGAGCAATGGAATGAGATTTTCGTACTATTAACATCATAAACCATGTCACTAGGCTTCCACTTAAAACTATAATGAGAAGAAAAGTAAAGAAAATAAAAATGGAAATTGGTGAAGACCAGTATAGATTTGTGGAAGGAAAGGCTATAATCAATGCAATATATATATATATATATATATATATATATATATATATATATATATATATATATATATATATGTCAATATAAACACAGAAAGACATATATGTATGCTTCATAGATTATACTAAGGCATTTGATAAAGTAAAACATGATAAACTGATTAAAATGTTGAAAGATATCAACATTGATGGGAAAGATCTCAGAATATTAAAGAATATTTACTGGAATCAAGTAGCAGCAATTAAAATGGGAAATAAAGAGGGTAGTTCATCATCATCATCTTCCACTTCTGCCGTCAAGCGTTTTTGGGAGGAATAATTTGCGCTCCAGCGCCTGATGAGCGGCACTAGATAGTGTCATTCCGTGTGATCGTACAATGTCTTTGACGTCGTCAATCCATTTTCTTCTTGGGCGTCCTCTTGGTCTCGTCGCAGATGATCTTTGATGTAGGGCCAGTGCTGGTAGTTGATGGTGTTGCATTCTAACGACATGGTCAAACACAAGGAGTAGGACAGGGATACCTGGGACTGTCATTGAACCGTGACCACCCACTACCCTGTTATCAACCCCTACCTCGGTCCCCATGACCCACAGACTTCCATGGCTATATATAAAAGAGGATAAAGATTACATTCGTGGTAGCATTACAGCCTCCGATTCTGTGATTAGTAACAATATTTTTTTTCCTTCATATTTTCATTTTATCTTCATTGCTCTCATTTTTCCCCCCATTTTTTTTTTTTATTCTTCTCGTCCTGTCCTTACGCCTTAATGTAGTCACCGGAGGATCTTCTCCTGTACTATATGTTGTGTTTCGAGCATGTAGTTGTTTGCTGATGAAGGCTAGTCGCCACAACGTATTGTATGTATGTATCGTAATTCTGTTCTGTAAAGCTGTATTACTTTGTGTTATTTTATATAGTTTACATTTTAGCTGAACAATATCAAGCCGTTTATGTTTCCGGCTGTCCAAGTTCGACTGCACGGTTTTATCTGCTGTCTTTGCATTTAATATTTACATTTGTAGATCCAGAAAAAGGATCCATCTGTCGTGTGATGTTTCCACAGCTTCCATGAGAGATCTCTGTAGCCGCTAGAAAGCTAGAAATTCCGCTTGCTTGTATGCAGACAGAAGAATCAAACTGTCACAATAAAACCAAATGCCCTGAGTGATTGAATAGGTAAGAATGAAATGAAGATCCCACATACCAGTTCAGATTGCAAAAATAAAATAACAACGTGATATGGAAGGAACTCATTTAGCAAACTGAAAGCTCTATGGCGAGTTGGGAAATCACGGTCAAGTAAACATAACATGACGTGTAAGCCTCTGAGTTGAAACATCGATTCACGACGAATTACTTTACATAAAGGGAGACACAGACAAAAAGATTTAACATGTAAGTTAGTGAATTCAAACGTGTCCCATGAGGACATTAATTTACATAAAGGAAGACAGACAAACGAATATCACATGTAAGTTAGTGGATTGAAACAATACCCCATGAGGACATTTATTTACATGAAGGAAGACAGACAAAAGAATATCAAATGTACGTTAGTGGATCGAAACATTATCCCATGAGGACATTCATTTACATAGATTGATTGATTGATTGATTGATTGATTGATTGATTGATTGATTGATTGATTGATTTAGGAACCGACATCACAGCATTCGCGGCATTCCCATAATCCCTCCGTCCCCATCCTCAGAAGCCAGCGAAGAGTTCCAAACCCAATAATACCAGTAGCAATCAAAATTTACATAAAGGAAGACAGACAAAATAATATCACATGTGCGTTAGTGGATCGAAACATTACCCCATAAGGACATTCATTTACATAAAGGAAGACAGACAAAATAATACCACATGTAAGTTAGTGGGTTGAGACATTTCTACGCCGAAGTTAATTTACACAAAAGGGTGAAGGGTTAGAGGTGGGCATATAAAAATGGTATTACGTGAACGTTGCTGGATTGGAAGATTACTCGACGACAAAATTAATATACAGAGAAGTGAAAATGCCTTCGAAGAAAGCATCTCGCGAAGAAAATTGTAACTCGCATAAGAAGTAGACAATTCTCTGGACACGTCCCTGGACCGGTTCGACTGGAAGACATCGCGACAAGGCCGTGCTAGGCAAGGATACGGGAAGGAGATATCCAAGAAGAGAAGAGAAGACCTACAGGTAAGATGCTAGACAGTTTGACATCACAGTATGGAGACCCAAGTGTATCAGAAACTACTGGCAGTACGCAAGTTGTGGACAAACATGGTGACCATCGCCCGCCGGCATAAAGTGTCAGAAGAAATAGGGTAGCTAAAACATGTAAACAGCATAAACCTATCAGATATATTAGGGAGGTTCATTTGAAACCCGTTCCAATGGCTTTATTACAAAAGCATGAAAAAAGCATTAACAGGTGTGGTAGAATTAAACAAAGCATTCATTTTGAATGAATTGTGCACCATGGGTTGGTCAGAAGAAGTCGCCGTATGCATTCAGGCAAGCATCCCATTGCTTAGGTAGGCGGCGAATGCCGTCCGCAAAAAATGATTGTGTTTGCTCACTGAACCAAGTGTTTACCGCGTTCATTACATCTGCATCTGTGTGAAATCGTTGCCCCTTGAGAGCTTTTTTTTAGAGATCCGAACAAATATGAAAATCAGGTGGTGACAAATCAGGACTCTAGGCTGGATGTTGCAGAATTTCCCACTTCTTCCTTGCTAATGCTTCCTGCACAATCTTTGCGACATGCGGACGAGCATTATCGTGCAACAAAATCACACCGCGAGAAAGCATGCCGGGTCGTTTATGTTTGATGGCTTTTTGCAGCTTATATAGTGTTTACAAATAGTGGGTAGAGTTGATGTTGACACCAGGTTCTTTAAAGTCGGCCAACAATAGCCCTTCATAGTAAAAAAAAATGCGCTCAGCATAACCTTACCAGCGGAAACCTGTAACTTGAATTTTTTGGCTTTTCGTGATCCAGCATGCTTCCATTGCATGCTCTCTCATTTGCTGCTCGGCTCAAAGTGGTGACACCATGATTCATCGTCTGCCACTATGCGGAAGAGAAATCCATCACCCTCCAATCTGTAACGCAGCAAGTGGTTCAAACACCATCCCATGCGTTCCTCTTTTTGGTGGTCGGTCAACATCCGTGGTACCCACTGTGAGCATTCATTCCGATATTGCAGTTTCTTACGAACGACCTTTTTAATTGTTCCAACTGACACATCAAATTCTTTCGCCTACGAACGAATGATTCGACAACGGTTAATCTGTACTGCTGCATCAATTTTGGCGATGTTTTTTTTTTTTTATGTTGCAACAATATGCGCTTGACCAGGCCGTTCAAGATCTGTCGTGAACTGACGTCCTTTCCGAAACATTCGTGCCCAATTTGTCACTGTTGTCTTCGACACACATTTGTTACCGTGCGTTACCTGCATTCTTCGATGAATATCCACTGGTCGACATCCTTCAAATGAAAGAAACTGAATCACAGCTCTTTGAGCTTCTTTGGACGGATTTTGGATCAACCCGGCCATTTTCTCAACGGTTAGAAACAGAACCTATGCATCATGGGACGATAAGCACGTGCTCTTTTATTCATTGGTCAGTACTTATCACATGACTATAACATGATCATGTTCAACGTATGCAATTACGCGCGGTGCGACACGATTTCAAATGAACCCCCCTTATACCGCGAAGGAGTGAGAGAGAGAGAGAGAGAGAGAGAGAGAGAGAGAGAGAGAGAGAGAGAGGAGAGAGAGGGGGGAGGGAAGGAGATTGAGAGAGATTTAAGAATGTGTGTGAGAGAGATTAACAGAGAGGGATATAGATAGTGAGTGTGCGAGTGAGAGAGAGAGAGAGAGAGAGAGAGAGAGAGAGAGATAGAGAGAGAGAGTGCGAGTGAGAGATAGAGAGAGAGAAAGAGAGAGAGAGAGTGGGAGAGAAAGATATATATATATATATATGTATATATATATATATATATATATATATATATATATATATATATATATATATATATATATATATATATATATATATATTTGGGTTAGGAATGCGCAAGTTACTTTATACAGCCAAATGTAATTAGCATGTAATCTAGAGAACGTAAACCCATAACAATAACATCTAGAAAGAAAGAAAACTTAATCGACACTGGGGATAAGGCCTTATAACGATCAGGTGTAAAGCAAATGTCAAGGCCCCTTGTACATGTCTAAGGCACATGTGGCATACTTGTAGAGACCAAACGTCACTCAGTGGCTGTTGTGGCACATGTGTCATACTTGTAGAGACCAAACGTCACTCAGTGGCTTATGTGGCACATGTGGTATACTTGTAGAGACCAAACGTCACTTAGTGGCTGATGTGGTCGGTGTAACGCCGGCCGCCTTTACTTCTCAAGATATTTCCTGGAACCAAATCCATGTTGGGTCGACCCTGGAGCCCAGATACATTTCTTTTCAAAATTAGCAAGCGCCCTGGTGCGTATCGAACCCAAAACCCCTGGTGCGGCAGGGTTGCGCCTGCCACTAGGGTAGCGCGACTCCCAGTCACTCAAGTGCGCGGAACAACAACGATGCTGACAGCACAGTCCACCGGCTTACTTGCCTAATGGCCCGGGTTACATAGTCAGGAGACGAGGCAGGCGGTGCAGTTCGGCGATCATCCCAGTGCGGTGAAACAAGTACCACGTCTGCGGGATCAACCCGCCATAGTGGGAAAAAGTACCATAGTCGAGATGCCAACCACTATGGTAAGATAGAGTACTACGCCCGCGATGTCAACCACTATGGTGAGATAGTGGCCACGGCAGAGATGTCAACCCTCTATGGTGAGATAGAGTAACACGGTGGTGAGACAGAGTAACACGGCCGCGAGACCAGCCCATCCTGATGTTATACAGTACCGCGGCCGCGAGGTCAGCCCA
This sequence comes from Cepaea hortensis, assembly GCA_963921405.1. Taxonomy (NCBI): domain Eukaryota; kingdom Metazoa; phylum Mollusca; class Gastropoda; order Stylommatophora; family Helicidae; genus Cepaea; species Cepaea hortensis. The sequence goes on from OY992882.1 coordinate 72,027,482, forward strand.
GTGGCGTCACTGGGGTTGGTGTCACCCAGTGCGGTAAGCTCTTGGTGTCACCCCTCTAGACTTTCACCATGGTCTTCTTCCGAGTGTTCCTGTACCATATATAATCGCATATAGTAATGTTTGTAAAATAAGTCAAAAAGTTAATAAGGACATAAGAAAGAAAACAAATTGAACAATATAACTTCAATACTTCAGGTAAAACATAAATAAAGAACTTCGACAAACTCGGACAAAGTTAAATTTTTGTTATTTTGCTATGTCTGCTTTGTCAAATTTGCAATTTTTTTTATTTTGGTGTCACCCCTTGATGGTGTCACCCGGTGCGGCCCGCACCCCCCTAGTGACGCCCCTGGGTCAGCCAATCTTGATGATAAAATGCCAGGCCGCGAGTTCAACCAATATTGATGATAAAGTGCCACGACGGGAGATCAACCTATCTTCGTGATACAATGTCGTACCGCGAGGTCAACCAATCTTAATGATAAAACACCACGACGAGAAATCATTCTAACTTCATGATAAAATGTCAAGCCGCGAGTTCAACCAATCTTGATGATAAAGTGGCACGACGGGAGATCAACCTATCATCATGATAAAATGTCAGGCGCGAGGTCAACCAATCTTGATGATAAAGTGCCGCAACGGGAGATCAACCTATCATCATTATAAAATGTCAGGTGCGAGGTCAACCAATCTTTATGATAAAGTGCCGCAACGGGAGATCAACCTATCATCATGATAAAATGTCAGGTGCGAGGTCAACCAATCTTGATGATAAAATGCCAGGCTGTGTGATCAAGCAAGACACATGCAGTGAGTGCTAGAGTTGTCCTTGAAGTAAATGATGAAGAGCTGTGCCAGTCTGGTGTAGCTGACTCACCCACCAAGACACTGAGATCCAGAGTGTGAACCTGACTAGTCGCGGTATTTGTGTCTGTTTCAGAAGCATGATCGGAAGAGCGACTACAGCAATAGTGTTGTTGTTTGTCCATCAAGAATGATGATGACCATTCATTTCATCCAGTGGGGTTGAAGGTTTGGAGCCGTGGGTTCTAAGATGGCTGATAAGGCCTATTTTGTCTCGAAATGTTCTTTGACAATGTGGACAAAGAATACTTGACGTTTCTGGATGAGGATTTCCTGCAGTGGTTTTTCTGTCCTGCCTTTTCTTCACAGCTCTTGCAGTCCTGGTTGCCTCATATATGACTGCACCCTTGCGTAATGATGCACGCCACGAATTTCGGTCTTTGGCTGCAGTCTCCCAGGTGTCATGATGAATTCCAAAAGCATTCAGTGAAATTTTCAGAGTGTCTTTAAAGCGTTTCCTCTGGCCACCTTGGGAGCGTTTACCACAACGCAGTTCGCTGTAAAAAAATTCGTTTAGGGAGCCTGTGATCTGGCATGCGAGTCAAATGACCAGCCCAGCGAATCTGATTCTTCATCAGTAGTACAGCAATAGTAATAAACGACAAACATTCATTTACTGGTATCTGTGCAGAATGGAAGGACTAAACTGGTGTGACAGAATCAGATTTTGTTGTTTCCTTCGCTTTCACCTCAAGAATAGTTCACACACGTACTACTACTTCTATTGCACTTGACTGAATTTTGCGTGTGGATTGGCTTTCCCTGGTATCTGTGTCACTCGTCATCAGAGAACCCACTCCAAATTCTGAGATACCGGTAATTTACGTCTCCAAGTCAAGGACGAGTTCCCAAGTCAGGGATGAGTCCCCAAGTCAAGAACGAGAAGTCAACATGTTAGATCAACTAATCGGTGGCTGGGATTGAATCCGCTACCTCGGCAACAGCACGCCGGAAGCATTTGACCATACTGACCTCACAGAATCAGTAATACGGAGCTTATGACCAGAACTAAACTCATTTCAGCACATTAAGATCCGATCGAACCACGCGTGCGGTGTTCTCTAATGGCCCTATGGTAATTTTCTGCCGAAACAAGAGCCTCAAGGTCCACCCTGTGCACAGTCGCCTTCCCACAGATACTTCATCTGTGGGCACATTTAAATCCCACCGTAAGAATTATCTGACATGCCCACACGTTTTTCAGACACCGGCGATTACATTCCCCCTAGCCACCAACTCCTTGATAGATTCTTTTACTTGCATATCCCACAATCTTATATATGTGATCATCTGCAAACGATGTGACATGAAATATATTGGTCAAATTGGCAGACGCCTTGCCGACCGCTTTAGGGAACACCTCAGAGATATTAATCAGAATGCTGACAAACCTGTCCCCAAACATTTTAATTCTTCTAACCACAATGGAGTCGACGATGTATGTGTCACTACATTGAAACATTGCTTCACCAACAGCCCCATTAGGCTCAAAATTGAAAGCCAATGAATAAACTCTCTGGGATGCTTACATCCAGCAGGTATCAATACCGTTGTGGACGTTAATGTATAACTATGCCATCTTCCCTCTATATATTCATATCTAACTGTTAACACTCCTCTATATATTAATATCGAACTGTTTACATTGTTTATAACTATGCTTTCCTCCCTCTATATATTCATACCTAATTGTCTACACACCTCTATATATTCATATCGGACTGTTCACACATCCTATCTGGCTCTCTGGCAGCCTAGCTATATGTAAACTTTGTAGCAAAAAGAGCGCCTTTGTAAAACGGTTCAAACCACCATTTCTGCTCCCACATGGGAACCAGTAGTTGTTGTGTTATCTTATTTTGTGTTTCTTTTTTCGTTTTGTATCTATTTGTGTTGTCCTGTCCTTGACAAAGATTCTTAGAATCGAAACGTCGGTCGTCCTTTGTGTCCTATAGTAACTTTTTTTTAAATGTTATTATTTCATTTTATATATTTATTGATTGTTTCTGATTTTGGATACGTCACACTTTGTTTCCACCTGTGTATGATGGGGTTCTTTGAAGGTATGCACATTGTGTCTGTGTTGTGTATGTCTCTTCTTTTTGCAGGAGCTAAATATACCTAATTGTTTGCAATCCATATTATTATATCCTGCTGCAGCCGTTGATTTTCTTTTGTTCCATCTGATGGTATACTTGCCCCTAGGTAAGAATTTTCCCTTCCATTTCCATTTCACATTTTGGTGTCACTTTTTTTCTTTGATATCACCATTGCTACTGTTTTATTCATATTCAAGGAGTGTCCTTTCATTGAACTCTCAGTTACTACAATGTCCAACAATTGTTGTAGATCTTTTTTCTTTTTTTTTTTCTTTCTTTTTTGCATTTTCTGCCATCAATACTGTGCCATCTGCATAGCGTAGATCGTTTGTATTATACCATCCGATTAGTATTCCTGACTTCTCTAGAAGAGATCGGTGACAAAACACATCCACGGTCGTTCATAAATGCCCTCTCTAACATTTAATACAAAACACACCCACGGTAGTTAATAAATGCCCTCTCTAACATTGAATGCCGGTCTCCCTGGCCAAGGCATTAAACGACTTTCTCCGTAATCCCGTTTATCCACATAGCGTAACGCAGCGAGCGAGAATTGGAAGCGGTTCTCCCCGCGTTGATAACTTAAGGGATAAGTGAGCCGGCCGCTTGGAAAGCAATGGCAAACTACTGAGCATAATGGTGCCTAGTACATCAACAGCAGCTGAAAAATGCTGATGTTGACTGCAACATCCTGTAAGGGATATTTTTAAAAAAAACATTGAATACGGCCAAATCATTTTAGTTTCCCGGACATGATACGGTTTGTGAACCGGTGCTGTGACGAAGGTATTTCTTAATGTAAACTTACCAAACTGGGGTCTGTTGCGACATCTTGTAATCGATATGCAACTAACTTTAGGTAGAATGAAAAGACAATTAGAGTAACGCAACATTTACTTGTGTGAGTGGAGAGAGAGTTAATCAGTCTTCAGAAATCCCTGTGCGGTGGACAGGTCATAAAACGTGGAAGCATGGAACATTTTGCTTATTGGCAATCATAGATTTAACAAAGAAACAGCATTTCGTACACTATATTCGAGGTACAATTATCGATTGCTGAAATCTGAAATTACGGTAGGGATAACATAGTCCACATTTGAACAATATCAGTGAGTATATCAGCCGACGTATTGTTCGTTTATTCACATCATGTGATGTATAATTCTGCAGTATGCGCCTGAAGAGATTCAGCGAATATGCCAGGCAATAAATCGTGCAAATGTATTATTTGCAATTTCTGTGCGTAAATTCAATCAGGGAATACATTGTTTGGAATGTGACTGTAACTTGCTGGCTGGTGCTGCGCCATGGGTCCCGAATACTGTGTCATCTCCGCAGTATATGGCCAGCCTGCGTCTAATGTCTCGTGAACATCCCCATTGTTGTTGGTGTAGCCTTCGTATTCCAAGTGACATTCTCAATTTCTTCATTGATGGTTGTGATCTTTGGTTGGTATGCAGGTTTGTTTGTAGATATGTTGTTTTTTTTTTGCTTAAATTCAGAGGAAAAAAGATAGCGATTTTCAACCTGTCTGTTGAGAATACCAGTTCTTTTAAAGATGTAGCGCTATTTGATAAAAGAAATGTGACATCTGCATATCCAAATTTTTATTGGATTTCCACCAAAACCGAATTGATCAAAATTGTCTCCGGTCTCTTCATTTCTGACGTTTATCGTTTCATGTTCTGCATATATGTTGCAGAGTACCTACTACAAAAAAAAAAAAAAAACAACAACAACATTATTTCCAAAATTAGACTGACCATTTCAATTACTTTCAGAAAGAAAAACACAAAAAAAAGGGTGGGGGGGGGGATGTTTGATATTTGACATTTTCATCAGGGTTGCACTGGTTGAGTACATTCTGTTAGGGTTTTGAGAGTGTGTTACTAACCTGATCACCCATCTAAGTTATCCAGCCTGACGTCACACCCTCAGTGTCTGATATTGCTTACTTTACCTTGGGTAGTTCCCTATACTTTGCTAAACCACGCGATAAGTACCTTAGGCACCTACAGCCTGATTTCATGAAGAATGAATAGCTTGTTTCGGAGTAGAATGTTTCGGAGACTCCTGTGGGTCGTCGCTAAAAGCTACGGAGTTCGTGCTTTGTGCGACGCTTTCCGCGCTGCGGAAAGAGACCGAGCCATATGGGATAAAACCCGGTGCGATGAAGTCGACTTTTAAGCGACTTTTAGAATGAATAGCTTGGGCACGTGAGCCTTTGGATAGGCTGGAACTGAAGCGTACACCGTAGACCTAATGAGGCTTCAACGCATGTAACCACTGAACTGGTCTGAACTGTTTATAGTTAGTCTGGCTAGTCAATTATACAGAAGTCGGCTGCAAACATCAGAAGTATAACACGTCACTGAGTACCTCAGGTACACATTCATTTATGATGTTATCTCGTTCCTTTTCTACCCGCGATACATCAACATCATAAACCTGAAGTACGCTATACGTTTCATACAGCATCCCACGGCACGGGTGGATCATTTATTCAATTATAACCAGTATTTCCTCTTCCAGCCGCAGGGTGTAGAAGTAATTTACAATAATGCTTGATGTGTACACAGTCACACACAGACACGTGCGCGCGTGCGCCAACTTGAAATGCCGAGCTGGGCCGTCTAATTCAGTTTGTGACGGCCGTGGTCGTCTGACGCCTGCTGTAATATAGCGAATTTACATTTAGTAGATGTCACAAGTGCAGCACAGCTATCAGCGCTAAAGTGATAACAGTTTTAAATATAAAGTAGTTGAATGCAGTATATGTTCTCAACAAAAGTACCCGCAATGAGCACCCAAAAATCAGTCACTGTGAAAGATAACTTAGTAATGGCCAAGACTATAATGGTTACAATTACGTAACTATATTGTCATAGCTGTGTGGTAATGACATAGCCATCAAAACAGGACACCCAACATATAAAGCTTCACTTGGTCAGTTGACACTTTACAACAAGTAATAAACATTACCACTACAACAGATAAGGAAAAAGTACAAGCAAACTCTAATGGAAGTTTAGGCCTAACAGGGGACAACACAAAGACGAACAAATATGCATCAGGCAGTAATCATGACACACACGTGAGGATAACTCCATTAGCTAACCCGAAAAGATCAGAATTACTGGGTTAATGCAGCGTTTGATAAATTGTGTCAATCAATATACGTCATCTTCGTGATTAACTCTAATAGCATTACCAGCATCGTTCTGCAAGGTCCTCTGGGTGATCGTGTATTACCTTGACCCACCTGCGAAACAAAGACTAAGTACCCCTGTAACCTATCAAGCGTGCCGTATGAGGCGACTAAGAAAGTTTAGCAGCTGCAGGCGATCGCTATTTGAAAAGATTACTTGTGATTTTGCCAATCAAATGACCTTGCAATCACATTTAGAGACCTCACGAACATGTTCAAAATGTTTTATGCTTGATAAGGCAGATGTGATGAAGGACCTCTGGGAGCATGTGAATAATGCAGAAGAACAGATAGACTATAATGGTCTAGAGAGAATGTGGCAGCAAGGGGGTGGTCAGAGGATCTGGTCGACAGTCGTCCCTCAGAGGTAAAGCAAGACGGACATATAATCAGATTGTAACGGGCACCATTAGTATTCATCATCATCATCATCATCATCTATTGGAGCTATAAAACACTGGCTGCTGAAGATGAGGAGTGAGCGCTTCTGGGATGCCCCGGATGCATTGATGTCGGTTCTCGACTCATTTCAACTCAGCTCAACTCAACTCAACTTATTCGAAATGAGTGTCACAAAATGAAACCGTGTGTTTATCCGGTTGATTATTATAGAGGATTTTCGGATTAAGCGGACGATCGACCAGCGACATCTATTTGTACTAACAGAGTAAACACAGTTGTACAGGTTACATCGTGTCAGCCCATAAACACATTTGGTGGTGAGGGAGAAGGATATGGAATGGTTCCGTTTGTCATCTATACTGCCGGACATCAGACGGAAATGGCTGCTGGGATTGTCACCACGGAACAGAAGAGTGACAAGTTTGTCAACATTTGAATGCAGATGGAAGCCGTGAGATCACAGGGGCAGATGTAAAACGGAAGTACCTAGTACGGAAAACAGTGCATCTGTCAATTCTTGGTTTCCGGAACATCAAGATGATTGGCAGCTTGGTATCGAAACTCTTTGTTGGGAGTTTACAGAAACTAGCTGGCTTGTTTTGAGAATCTAGGCAATTACTGACAACTTTGACAGGATTTAAGCCAGGAAAATAGTTCTTGACAGGGGATGATTTGCCACTGTGCCACCTGTGTGGGGGAGTAAAGGATAACGTCACGTGGACAACTTTGGTAGTTTGCCATATAAACTCGAGTTGAGATCAACTAGGGTGGACTTTAATAATGCTCTAGACAGAGTGCAGGGCACTGCAGTGCCAGTGGAAATAATATCTACCGTGTGTTAATTAGTGACTTAATTTTACACGTGCCTATATGGCAGATGTAGATATGATTTATAGGACTGCAGGAGTGCCATTTAAGGTTCCCTACCAGATCCAAGGAAACTCAACAAGTTTTTGGGAAAAAATCAAAATCCAAAAGGGAAGAACACCAGTTCAAGAGTCACTAGAGTTGCATACAGAACGTAACTTACGCTAGAAGGAAATTGATTCATCAAAGAGAGTGATGCATACTGATGCACCACACAGCATTAGACAGTAGTAACGAACCGAGAACCGGCTAAGAGTACCTAGTGTTAGTACAGCAACAATTAACATTAGAAATTAGCACTTATGGACTGAATGGTTCGATGTGCAACGAGGATGATCTGTCGACTAACTAACTAACTAACTAACTGCGTACACACTACAAAAGACTTGTGCAGTTTGTTAAGGAACGTTAGGAACGGACATTGTGTAGAGGGCAACCGGTCCATGATTAACTGTTAATACCACCGGTGTCTATTTCGGATGTTCATGAAATTGGATTACCAGAGGTCTACAGAGGCAAAGCAGTATCCGGCAAGATGGTTTCGGCAACGGGTGAGAAGTACATGTTCTGACGTAACGTGCTGTGGTCTATCTTTGCTGGGATCAGCTGACTGGGTTGCTGTCTGATAGTCAGAGTCTACACACTTTATAGAACACGTCACACATTTTCTTCGCATACACGTCTCATACACGTTACACTTTTATTTTAATAAATTAATCTTTATTAATTTCTAGAAGCAAGAGTTGTTGAGTATGTTGCGTCGGGGAAGTATGAGAAGGGGGCATAGTACGACAGTGTGAGAGTGATAGGAAAAGGTGTCCATAGGCTGATGGAGTGTGTTGGACGGAAGCGGGTGGATTCTCCAGAATATTGAGGGGGAAAAAAATAATATTATAATGTGGGTGTCGGATCTCCTCACTCCAGGGACGACACTTTAAAGGAGGACACGACATTATTGGGGGCTCGTAAACGTGATATTTGGACAGTGGGATCTCTCGTAAACGGGATCTTTGGACAGCGGGATCTATCGTAAACGGGATCTTTGGACAGCGGGATCTATCGTAAACGTGATCTTTGGACAGCGGGATCTCCCGTAAACGGAATCCTTGGACAGAGAGATCTCCTGCAAGCAGGAACCTTTGACAGTGGGATCTTCTGACAACGGGGTCTTTTGACACGGGATCCTTAGTTATAAGAGGGAGATATCATTTTGGAGAATCCAGCTAGAGTGAATGTGGATAGGGGTTAGGACAAATATCTTACCTGTTCACACTTCACACGTCTGCATAGGTCTGTGGTCCTGATTCTACTCTTGTCACTGAGTGAATGTACTGTGTGTGGTAATATCTAGATTTATAGTACTTGTTCATATATCTGTATAGTAATTTGCAGTTATATTGTACTAGACCTGCTAGCTTACCTCTCTGTATAATGGCCACCCCTAAACTTAGCACGTTAGAATTAAAGGCAAGGGGGGAAGAAATGGGTTTGGCTGGGTCTTCTCTAACGGATTACATACAGGAAGTGGAGAGAGAGTATCGACAAGCGGAACGGGAAGAGCGAAAGGCCGAGTTGGAATTGAGAAGGGAAGCTGAGCAAGCAGCTAGGAAATTTGAAGCTGAGCAAGCAGCTAGGAAATTAGAAGCTGAACAGGAAGCACAGAAAAGGGAGCACGAGTACCGGATGAGGGAACTCGAGTTGAAGAGTCAATCTAATGGAGAAACTGAGGGAGCAGTTGGAGGTTCCTCCATCCCAGGATCAACACCAGTAGGTGGACATGGGTACCATGCTATGAAGTTTCCTTTAGCGGTCTACGAGGAGGACAAAGAGAAGATTGACCAATACCTTCAACGCTTCGAGGCTATGTCAGTTGCTATGGGTCTGGAGCGTAACAAATGGAATCTTAAGCTATCCCAGGGATTACGCGGGACGGGATACGAGGTTTATACTCGCCTGCCACCAGGACATGAGAACAATTATGATGAGTTAAAGACGGCTCTGCTGAAACGATTCGAGGTTACGTCACATACCTACCGGAAAAAATTTCGAGCAGCGAAACGAGAACCGGGAGAGTTGTTTGCCGCCTACAGTTTGCGCCTTAAATCTTATCTCCATAAGTGGATGGATTTGGCTGGGTTCGCACATGACTATGAGAGTCTGGAAGAGCTCATGGTGGTCGACCAGCTGAAGAAGCAAATGTCTAAACCTCTCAGGACGTTCCTGGGAGAACAAGGAGCGGAACGTATTGACCTCGTGACTAAATTAGCAGAACAGTTCGTCGAGGTACATGGGGAGGCAGGGGAAAACCTTTCCACCAACACCAAAAGTCAAGAGAAACATGACAAGAAGAAAGCCAAAAACTCAGGAACCAAAAAGTGGGAACCTTATGTGCAAAAATCAGAGGATAGTTCAGAGAAGAAGAAGGAGGGAAGCAAGAGCACTTCAAGCTCTACACCTAAACGACCGTGGTCGGAGAAGTGGTGTTCAATTTGTAAGTCACCCTCTCACAATACGAGGGACTGCAAATCGAAGGCTAAGAACCCTCACTTTGCAGCATGTCAAGTGACTTCCAAGGAGGTTGTCACGGAAAAGGCCAAGGTCAACAAGGAAGCTCGCCACCAGGAGAGCTCATTCAAGTCCGACAATAGAAAATCTAGGACAGGGAAATGGTGCAACCAATGTCAGTCAAACACGCACAATGCTATTGACTGCAGAGGAGAGTCAGGAGACACTCAATTCGTCGTGTGCCCCGGGAAACCTAAGGTGGAGCCCACCGAACAGGTCGAGGCCGAGGAAGAGACTCCAGACCAGGAAAAACCACCTGTAGTGGAATTGGTAGAGGTTAACGGTCGTCAAGTGGAGTGTTTATACGACACAGGACTGGACGGGGAGGCCGTGATTTCTGCGGATCTGGTACATCCAGAACAATTCACAGGTGAAACATTGGACATACAGCCTGCACAGAAGAGTGCTGTAACCATGAAGTTGCCCATTGCTAATGTGGAGATTCGGTCAAGGTACGTCACCGGCACCATCAAGGCCGCTGTATTGACCGATCCCATTTTTCCAGTCATCCTAGGTTGCCGGTATGTCTTTCTGGGAATGCCCAGGGAGCCAATCCATATGGGAGCAATGCAGACTCGCTCTCAGACGAGAACGGAAGAGGCAGAAGCAATTGTGGCTAACCCAATGCCGGGGGAGCTACGAACTGCCCAGAGTGAGGATGATACTTTACGTCCTTGCTACAAAAAGCTGCAGAAAAGTGCTGATCCACCAGGACGGGGGCAGTACTACATGAAGAATAGGATACTCTACAGGAGAGCAGGAAGGGGAGACAACCTATACGGTCAGTTGGTCGTCCCGAAAGCTCACAGGTCCCAGATTCTTCATATGGGGCATACCATCTCCTTTAGTGGACACATGGGTATTGCCGCCACCATGCAGCGGATTTCCTGCCATTACTATTGGCCGGGAATGACAGATGATGTGCGTCGGTATGTGAAGTCATGCCCTGAGTGCCAGAGGGTGGCACCGAAACACTGGACAGCACCGGAGGTGTTGGGTGAGATGCCCATCATGAACTCTCCTTTCGAGAGGGTAGCCATCGATATCGTGGGTCCACTTCCCAGGACTAGGAAGAGGAACATGTATATACTCACAATGGTGGATTGCTGTACAATGTGGGGTGAGGCTATACCGTTGACCACGATTGACTCGAAAAGAGTGGCGGACGCACTGATGGAGGCCTTTACCAGATTAGGCTTTCCGGATCAAATTCTGACGGACAATGGATCTCAGTTTTGTGGAAAACTCATGGAGGAGGTATTTAGGGTGTTTCACTCTAACCACATACATACCAGCCCTTACCACCCTCAAGCCAATGGACAAGTAGAGCGTTTCAACGGCACGTTGATGACAATGCTCAGGAAATTAGCGCAGGAAAAACCGGATAGGTGGGATGAATATATCCCAGCAGCACTCTTTGCCTATCGGGAAGTTCCTCATGGCTCAACAGGACTACCACCCGCTACGTTGCTGTTTGGTCGTCCAATCAAAGGACCGTTGGAAGCCATGTTGAGGAGTTGGACTGAAGAGGGGACGTCAGAAGAAGTGATCTCATCCTATCAATACGTGGAGGAACTGAAAGAAAAACTCCACAAGGGATGGACTCTGGCAAATCAAAACTTGAAAAAGGCCAGAAAAAGACATGCGGCTTACTACAACCGTAGGTCTAAAGAAAGATCTCTAGAGGTAGGAGATAAAGTCTTGTTGCTACTCCCAACGGGAAACAACAAACTGGAGATAGGTTGGCAAGGACCATTTCCCGTGGAAAGGGTAATATCCAGAACCAACTATCAAATCCGGATCCGGGGAAAGTCGAAGATTTTCCATATCAATCTCTTGCGGAAATACGAAGAGAGACCCGGAGACAAGGCAGCTCACCTCATGGCAATGGCAGTTGCAGTGGAGACAGAAGTGGGAACCAGCGAGGGCAGGGAATATCCCTTAGTACACCAGGAAACCTATAGGGATGTGCAAGTGAACCCTGATCTGACCTCCCAGGAGAGGGAAAGGATAACCCAGGTTCTCAAGTCTCATAAGGAGATATTGACTGATAAACCAGGACGAACGAGGTTGGTGGAGTTCGAGATGACTTTGACCACACAGGAGCCTGTTCGCCAAAAGGTTTACCCAGTGCCATTCTCTAAAGAAAAGGCCCTGGAGGAGGAAATACACAAATTGCTGGAGGATGATGTGATTGCACCATCCACATCCCCATACAATGCGGGGGTGGTTTTGTTACGCAAACCAAGTGGAGAACACAGGTTGTGTATAGATTACCGACTTCTGAACAGTCATACACAATTTCAGGTGGAACCTTTGCCGAATCCAACTCAGTTATTCGCTAGGCTCCATAAGGCTCGGTACTTTTCAAAGGTGGATCTGAGTCGGGGGTACTATCAGATACCAGTCAAACCGGAGATTCGACCACTGTTAGCTTTCAGTACACCCAGTGGACACTACGAATTCAAGGTCATGCCCTTTGGACTCAGCAATGCACCCAGTGTGTTTACACGCATGATGAGGACTTTACTAGATCCGTTACAGGATCCATCCATCATCTCATTCATGGATGATATTCTGATTTCCAGTGACAGCCTGGATGACCACTTACAATCCTTGGAGAGAGTGTTTAATAGGCTCAAGGAAGCAGGGCTTACCGCTCGTCCAACCAAGTGCATGATTGGTTACCAGACTCTGGAATTTCTAGGTCACACCATCACTCCGGGACACATTGTCCCAGAAGAGAAGAACCTGGAGAAAATCAGAAATGCACCAAGGCCAAAAACGAAGAAGGATGTGCGATCTTTTCTCTCGTTGTGTGGGTTCTACCACAAATTTATCCCACATTTCACGGAACTGGGAGCTCCGTTGACAGAAACCTTGAAAAAGGGATTACCGGATCAAATCATTTGGACACCAGAATGTGAGAATGCCTATAGTCAGTTAAAGGAGGCCTTGGTCAGCAAACCTGTATTACAGCTCCCTGACCTTTCCAAACAATTTGTGTTGAGAACGGATGCAAGTGCGATTGGAATTGGAGCCGCTTTGTTACAGGAAGGAAAAGACGATGCTTCGGTTTTGAAACCTGTGGCATACGCAAGTAAGAAACTTCTACAGGCGGAGAGGAATTATTCAACCGTCGAGAGAGAGTGCTTGTCCCTTGTATGGGCAGTGCAAAAATTTCAGCCATATTTGTATGGAGTTAAGTTTCGGGTCCAGTCGGATCATCAGCCCCTGATGTTCCTGGCTACTTCTCAGAAGCTCAACGCACGTTTGATGCGGTGGTCGTTGTTACTTCAACCGTATAATTTCACAGTAGAGTACATTCCTGGGAAGGAAAATGTTGGAGCGGATTTCTTGTCAAGACACCCAGCTCCTGAAGAAGAAGAATGAATCATCTGGATCAAACTCACGGTGGAGAAGAGTGAGATGGACTACTCTCTTAGGAGGGGGCCTATGTCACAAAATGAAACCGTGTGTTTATCCGGTTGATTATTATAGAGGATTTTCGGATTAAGCGGACGATCGACCAGCGACATCTATTTGTACTAACAGAGTAAACACAGTTGTACAGGTTACATCGTGTCAGCCCATAAACACATTTGGTGGTGAGGGAGAAGGATATGGAATGGTTCCGTTTGTCATCTATACTGCCGGACATCAGACGGAAATGGCTGCTGGGATTGTCACCACGGAACAGAAGAGTGACAAGTTTGTCAACATTTGAATGCAGATGGAAGCCGTGAGATCACAGGGGCAGATGTAAAACGGAAGTACCTAGTACGGAAAACAGTGCATCTGTCAATTCTTGGTTTCCGGAACATCAAGATGATTGGCAGCTTGGTATCGAAACTCTTTGTTGGGAGTTTACAGAAACTAGCTGGCTTGTTTTGAGAATCTAGGCAATTACTGACAACTTTGACAGGATTTAAGCCAGGAAAATAGTTCTTGACAGGGGATGATTTGCCACTGTGCCACCTGTGTGGGGGAGTAAAGGATAACGTCACGTGGACAACTTTGGTAGTTTGCCATATAAACTCGAGTTGAGATCAACTAGGGTGGACTTTAATAATGCTCTAGACAGAGTGCAGGGCACTGCAGTGCCAGTGGAAATAATATCTACCGTGTGTTAATTAGTGACTTAATTTTACACGTGCCTATATGGCAGATGTAGATATGATTTATAGGACTGCAGGAGTGCCATTTAAGGTTCCCTACCAGATCCAAGGAAACTCAACAAGTTTTTGGGAAAAAATCAAAATCCAAAAGGGAAGAACACCAGTTCAAGAGTCACTAGAGTTGCATACAGAACGTAACTTACGCTAGAAGGAAATTGATTCATCAAAGAGAGTGATGCATACTGATGCACCACACAGCATTAGACAGTAGTAACGAACCGAGAACCGGCTAAGAGTACCTAGTGTTAGTACAGCAACAATTAACATTAGAAATTAGCACTTATGGACTGAATGGTTCGATGTGCAACGAGGATGATCTGTCGACTAACTAACTAACTAACTAACTGCGTACACACTACAAAAGACTTGTGCAGTTTGTTAAGGAACGTTAGGAACGGACATTGTGTAGAGGGCAACCGGTCCATGATTAACTGTTAATACCACCGGTGTCTATTTCGGATGTTCATGAAATTGGATTACCAGAGGTCTACAGAGGCAAAGCAGTATCCGGCAAGATGGTTTCGGCAACGGGTGAGAAGTACATGTTCTGACGTAACGTGCTGTGGTCTATCTTTGCTGGGATCAGCTGACTGGGTTGCTGTCTGAGAGTCAGAGTCTACACACTTTATAGAACACGTCACACATTTTCTTCGCATACACGTCTCATACACGTTACACTTTTATTTTAATAAATTAATCTTTATTAATTTCTAGAAGCAAGAGTTGTTGAGTATGTTGCGTTGGGGAAGTATGAGAAGGGGGCATAGTACGACAGTGTGAGAGTGATAGGAAAAGGTGTCCATAGGCTGATGGAGTGTGTTGGACGGAAGCGGGTGGATTCTCCAGAATATTGAGGGGGAAAAAAATAATATTATAATGTGGGTGTCGGATCTCCTCACTCCAGGGACGACACTTTAAAGGAGGACACGACAATGAGTGTGCTGTTACCTAGCAGAATGGAAATGAGTGTGCTGTTATCTAGCGGGATGAAAATCAAGCCACCTACAACGATTTCGCTGAAAGTGTTACAGTCAACGATGAATGGCTGTATAGCTAGCTACCTGTTAGCTCTGTCGAAACCTGACAGAGACCGCACAAAAATATAGGGGTATCGGATCATCGAATGCACTACACTGGTAAACACATTACTGCCAAACAGTGTATTGCAAGCTTGAAAGACTGCAGTTCTTTCCACTTATCCTTGGACTTAGACCACCATATGAAGACACCTGGGGAAGACAGCGGGCTTTGTCCATGATATATATGTACGAGGGCTTTCACGCTGGCACTGAGACGTGTGTTACTGCAGTCGACACTGAAGATGTCTTCAATAGAGCAACACTTGAGTTTCTAACGGGACCTTCAGATTAGTCCATTCCCCAGGCTATTTACCAGTCACTTTTGTGCTCAGTAGTTTGCCATCTCTTTCTGAACGAGCAGTCAACGTTGAAGTTCAAATAACCCGTGCAGGGAACAATCCCACTACCCCGCCCACAGCGTACCGGAAGTTGAGAGCAAGAGTTCTTTTCCATTCGGACACGTTACACACACGCGCGCGCCAGCACACACACACACACACACACACACACACACATATATATATATATATATAGAGAGAGAGAGAGAGAGAGTGAGAGTGAGATAGAGAGAGAGAGAGAAAGAGAGAGAGAGAGAGAGAGAGAGAGAGAAAGAGAGAGAGAGAGAGAGAGAGAGAGAGAGAGAGAGAGAGAGAGAGAGAGAGTGGCTGCAGGTAGCAGTGATTGATGTGTATCTCCGTGGAGTGCAGACAGCGTCAGTACAACCCAACCCAAACAAACGTACATGGTCAAGGAATGAGATCACCGAAGAGTTGGACAAATGCCTTCGGTTACTCATATTGAAAGGGAGGTGGGGGGGGGGGGGGAACTTTAGCTGCAGTTTTCTGTGTCTTCTTGAGTTATGCTCGGCTAGCAAGCTCTAGATTAATATAATTTGTTTTGTAATATTTCACAGCTCTAGCTGCAAATCAATACTGGTCTGGGGTTAAAGGGCACGCAATGTCAGCTGGGTGAATTTGGCCCGGAGCCTCTATTTATTCGCAGCACCATTGATTTCTCCGAGCTACTCGGAGAGTGGGGCAGGGTGCGATAGCCATCAACCTTGACAAATGTTACGTACGCTGAGCTATACGTCTCAGCAAATCTCATTTAGAAAACTCATTTCATCATCATCATAAATGTTGTCGTTGTCCTCACCACAAGAGAAACCGTTGTCATTATTAGCAGTAGACTTCGGTGTGACCGCTTTCGTTCCGAAAGCAGTAGCAAACTACTGAGTGTAAGCTTACCTAGGAAATCACCCGGAGATTGATCGTAACGTCCAGCAAACGACATGCAACGTTTATTATCATTAAACCAACACCACAACCCCCATCGTCATCATTATCAGTAAAAGCATCACCACAACCCCCATCGTCATCATTATCAGTAAAAACATCACCACAACCCCCATCGTCACCATTATCACTAAAAACATCACCACAACCCCCATCGTCATCATTATCAGTAAAAACATCACTGCAACCCCCATCGTCATCATTATCAGTAAAAACATCACTGCAACCCCCATCGTCATCATTATCAGTAAAAGCATCACCACAACCCCCATCGTCACCATTATCACTAAAAACATCACCACAACCCCCATCGTCATCATTATCAGTAAAAACATCACTGCAACCCCCATCGTCATCATTATCAGTTAAAACATCACCACAACCCCTATCGTCATCATTATCAGTTAAACCATTACCAGAACCCCCATCGTCATCATTATCAGTAAAAACATCACCAGAATATCAGTAAAACCATCACCAGAACCCCATCGTCATCATTATCAGTAAAAACATCACCAGAATATCAGTAAAAAAATCACCAGAACCCCATCGTCATCATTATCAGTTAAACCATCACCAGAACCCCATCGTCATCACTATCAGGTAAACCATCACCACAACCTCCATCGTCATCATTATCAGTTGAACCATCACCACAACCCCCATCGTGATTATTATCAGTTAACACATCACCAGACCCCCCCCCCCCCATCGTCATCATTATCAGTTAAACCATCACCAGAACCCTCATCGTCATCATTATCAGTTAAACCATCACCAGAACCCCCATCTGCCTTAAGGCATGTCTTCCCAGATAAACCCAAAAAGGGAATCCAACGATTTAATGAAGCTCGTTAATTAAATTAACTGGAAACCAAAACTCTCACCTTGATTAAATCGACACGAACCAGCCGACGGCAATTTTAAGGCATTTATTAATGCGCTGCAGAATTACACAAGAGACTGTTCTAGAACATAACCTGCCCTTTATGGCAGGGACGGGTGGTTATTTATCTATCTAAGTATCAGCTCCCAATTCCACCATTGCGTTAGCTATGTCCTTCGTTCAAAACAGTGTAGTAAGTTTTCCCAAACTCGTCTAAGGTTTTTACTTGGCCCGGTCCTTTCATTGAATGAATCCTCGTCAACACATTATCCCTCTCCTTTCTTCGCTCATTTGCCGATCTTCTCAAAACATTGCGTCGTCCAGATCTTATTCCCTTCTACACGGAGCTCACAGAAACACCGCCGTCGTGTTGTCGCGGTCTCGAAGCGTCCCCGTTATTGTCCTCTGACGCTTTCCACGTTCCCCTTGGTTTCTCTTGTTGTCGTCCACTTTTGAGTGTCCGTATAGGAAAATCCTGTTTTCCTTTTTATATGTTTAGTGGCGCGTGCCGTCATATGGCATAATGCCCCCTCCCAGATTTAAAAAAATGATTAATCATTTTTTTCCCTCTATTAATATGTGTATGTATATATATATATATATATGTAATCATATGCTTACTACAACAAATATAACAACTATTGTAACAACAACTAAATAGCTCCTGGTTTTCCCCCTTTACCCACCATAAAAAAAAATAAAGTTATTTGACGGGCACGCCCACCTGTCCAAACCCCCGTTGGACGTCGTGTGGCTGATCATAGGAAATCAGACCAACTAATAAACATATTAGTCCCTATCTTGTCCTAATAGACAAGTGTGTCCTCACTCTAGGTAATACCATGAGTTTCGGACGAGGGTAATAATGGGGTTTCCAAGTAGACCATCTTCATTGCCGTTGATCGTTGTTGTTGTTCCTGTACAATACATATATTTCTTGTTTATCCAAAATATATATCCGTGGGTAGGGTAGACGTATATGCTTCATGCCTTGAGAAACTTTAGAGATCCCTTATCTTGTGGATATCTTGGGAACATCGACCGATTCTATATTCTTTCATAGATCTTCATGGACCGATGATTAGCAATATAAATCATTCTAATATACATTAATTAAGATAACAACATCATTAATGTAAGTAACCAATTAATATCACAAAATTAATTATCTATACTAACTAATTAGTAATTAACTATTTAATAAACTAATTATTTCAATCTAACAATTAACCACTGAACACCCATTACTGAAATTTACACAATCTTTTCATATAAATTAAATTATGCATGTTCAATTTCAGCTCCGTAACTGAAATATTAATGTGGATTAATGTTCTAAAATCACGAAATACTTGTTTATATCGAATCTGTCTTTGTGAATAACACTAAACAATCACAAGCAATACTTAATATCTTCAAAGTTTCGCACGCATGATCACTGCGATCCAAGTATCCATCAAGTGTGTAGGTATTACCTATGGTGGTCCGATTCATTTCATCAATTCACGATGACTCTGCCAATAATGGAAAATCAACACAATATGTATCTATTTGACTAAACTATATATTCGTATCAGTAATGAATTATCTAGTTGATAACTATCATAACATTGTTCTTTAAATAGGTGCTATCTGAATATATATTTATTAAATTTCCTAATAATTTATGAAAGAACAGAACATTAAAATAAATTAAATAACTTATAACAGAGATCTGTCCTTCTATTTAACTATAATCGACTAAGAATATCAGTAAGATTATTGTCCTTTCCCGGAATGTGACAGATATCAAACTCATAATCTTGTAAGATGTAAAGACCATCTATGAATTCTAGAGTTCTTAGGATGACCAGATTTGAATATCTGTAAAGGTTTGTTATCCGAAAGAACAAGAAATTTTCTACCAAGTAGATATCTCGAGAATTTCTCAATACTTTCAATTAAAGCCAAAGCCTCAAGTTCAGTAACAGCATAATTTCTTTGTGCCTCTGATAGCTTTTTACTGAAGTAGAGAATAGGATGTAGTTTTCCTTCATGTAATTGAAGTAATACAGCTGAAATAGCATGTAAACTAGCATCCGTTTGAATTACAAAATCTTTTGAAATATCAGGCAATTTCAGAATAGGATAGGTACTAAAGAGAGTTTTTATCTGTTGTAATAATTTATCATGATCCTCTGTCCACAATATCTTTGCCGGTTGACCTTTCTTCAAAAGTTCTGAAAATGTTGCTGTCATATCAGCAAAGTTAGGAATGAATTTCTGATATTAATTAATCAGACCTAATAGACTTCTTAACTCCTTCTTTGATGTTGGAGGTTTGATATTAAGAATTTTAGTAACCACCAATGGATCTGTTTTTCTAAATCCGTTAGAAATTCTATGACCAAGAAATTGTATTTCCGTAAAACCTATCTCAATTTTACTTGGTTTAGCTTTCAATCCATGTTCTTGTATTCTCTGAAATACCTGTTTGAGAATCTTGACATGTGTGTCAATATCTGAAGTATGCACACAGATGGCATCCATATAGGTCGCTACGTTAGTAATCCCATGAAGTAATCTTCTCATCATGCGCATAAATGTACTCGGCGCATTTTGTAAACCAAATGGAAGATATGCCCATTCATATAGACCTAATGGTGTGCTGAAAGCTGTGATGTGCATCGAATCTTCATCCATAGGAATTTGCCAATAACCATTGGTAAGATCAATTTTCGAAAAGAGTTTCGAGTTTGCCATGCTCTCAATCAGTTCATCAATGTTTGGCATCGGTTCTGCATCAAGTAATGTCAATGCATTTACTTTCCTATAATTAACACATAAACGTAGTGAACCGTCCTTTTTCTTTACAATTACCACTGGAGAACAGTAGTTTGAAATAGACTTTTTAATAATTCCAGTTTTATCTAGATCTGAAATTTCAGCTGTGACCTTCTCTAGATAGTGTATTGGAATAGGATATGGTTTCACTTTAACTGGGACATTCGATAGTAAAGTTATTTTATGCTTAATAAGCGAAGTTTGTCCCGGTTTGTCAGAAAAAATTGAACTATACTCTTTTATTGCTGCGATGAGTTTTTCTTTATCTTGTGCTGACAAATCTTGACATCGATTGTATCGATTGTATCGATATTGTATCGATTGCCCACCGCTGTCACTATTTACTGTCGGGGTTGGAATCTGTTGTTTTATAGCGTCTTCTTGTTGTTCATTTATAACCCAACAAGCTGCTGCTATTCTATGTGGAATCTGTTGCGTCACTTGTGATGTGTTATTGTCAAGTGGAATATATGGTTTCAACATATTTATGTGAACAATTTTATGTTTGCCATTTACATTAATACAATAATCCACATCACTAATTTTCTTAATCACTTTAAATGGACCTTGCTATGAAGTAACTAAACAATCACGAGGATCAGATAGTAATAACCAGACCTCTTCTTCTTCTTTCAAGACTATTGTCTTGGCGTTTCTATTATCGTACTGTCTGTACTTTTCTCCAGCTTTTTCCAGTGCAGATTTTGCAATCTGACAAGCTGTAATGATTTTGTCTCTCAATTGTGTCACCATTTCATATGCTTCCCTTTTCGGGTGATCATATGTTCTATTTGTAAGTAAGTCATTGTATAATAACAATGGACCACGTGGATTAGCTCCATATACTAATTCAAATGGAGAAAATCCTGCACTAGATTGTGGTACCTCACGGTACGCAAATAGTACAGCTGGTAGTAAAATATCCAAATCTTTGGGTCTCTCCGCTGCTACTTTTGCTAGAGTACGTTTAAGGACTCCATTATAATTTTCATTGACCCCGTTTGTCATCGGGTGCCAAGGAGAACTAATTACTTGTGGAATACCAAGTATGTTCATTGCTTCTTGGGCAGCTGTTGATATAAATTGACTACCTCTATCTGATAGTATGCAACTTGGAAATCCTATTCTACTGAAAATTATCAATAATGAATCTAGAATGGATCTACTCGTGATGTACTTAAGTGGAATAGCTTCCGGCCAACGAGTACAAAGATCAATCATAGTCAAGTCTATTACCTCGATCAGTAGTTGTGTTCAGTGGACCCACAATGTCCACTGCGATTTTTTGAAATGGTCGTGATGCCAAATCAGTTTTCTGAACATGTGCTTTGGGTTGTTTGCCTTTTTGTGTGGTCATCTGACACAATGTACAAGAACGTACATGTGTGGTAATGTCCTTATTATATCCAGGCCAATAGAATTGTGTTAACAACCTATTAGTGGTTTTGGCAATACATATATGACCAGCAAATGGTGAATCATGTGCCAAATTCAGTGCTTCTGTACGATATTTAGTTGGAAGTACTGTTTGAAAGTAAGGTGATGTACCCTTATCGTATCGTCTGGATAGAATATTATTATCCAAGAAAAATTTCCAATTACCACGTTTAGCCTGTTTAGATGGTTCATGTACAATTTTAAAACAAGATTGTAATGTCGGATCTTGTTTCTGATCGTTTGGTAAGTCAGTCGCTAGTCTGATGTTATTCTGTAAATTGTCGTTGTCTGTCAAAGAAGATTGATCTATTTGTCTTTTGTCTTGAGCTCTCGTGATTGCATTAGCTCTCGTATGGTCAATCTCCCATTGCTTTTCTTCATCATGAGTGTATTGATTTGCATTGGGTATACTCCCAATTAGCAATCCGGCACAATGATTTGGCAACACTGCTGCATTTATTGTGCCTTCGAAATATGGTGACTTAATTGTAATTATGGCGATCTTATATCTTTCTATTGTGCCACCAAATGTTCTGCAAGCAACTGTTTCACCTGTATAATCCGCTGTTTTTATCAGCTTCTGATCTACTCCAACAATTGAAGCTCCTGAATCGCGAATACATGTAGTAGGTTCACCATTTACCCATGCCTGATGAACTTACAGTTTGCCATTTTGAATGCTAACGGCATTAGCTTCATTAATTATTTCAACATATTCATCATTAGGATTGTCAGTTATAGTCTTGTCAGTCTTGTCATCATACTGTTGTATGATAGCTGCGTGTGTCTTTTCTAAATAATCAGAGTCACTACTAGAGTACACGTATGTGGTACTCGCTTCCTTCCAGGAATTTCTCATTGGACAAGACCTGCTTGTATGTCCGTACGCCCGACACGAGAAACATTTGATGCTCCTCTTGAATGAGTCATACTTACATCTTTTCTTTGCCGTGATGTCTCTTAAATAAGCTGTATAACCTGGGTGTTGGTCACACATTTCCAAATGTCCATGGGACAATTTGCAATATTGACATCTGGTGAGGTGTCCCTTCTTTGGTCTGTCTCCCTCTCTATTGGAATACTGGTATGGACTGTTTCTGTTCTTATTACTATAAAACTTTTTAAACTTACCATTACTTTTCTGAAATTTGGCGCTTGCTCCTATCGCCAGCTCAGGTTGAGCACAATTGGCGAATATGTCTCTATGTGCATTAAAATAAGACTCACCTTTAGTTTCCATCTCACTACGATTTTTACACTTATTCTCGATTAAGAATACAGACATAGGTTCTGGTATAGCAGATAGAAGTCTATCTCTAATTATTAAATCTCTAATTTTTTCATAATCAGAACCAATATCTGCGGCGTTACACCATTTATCGAAGCTCGAAGAAGCTTCAGATACAAAGTCAAGAAAAGTTTGGTTAGATTTAGGAGTGAGTGTTTTGAATTTAGTACGTAATCTTGATTCGTGCAAAGAAAAATGTGAAAGAACACGATCACGCATATATTTATAGTTGGTACGCAAGTCCTCAGGAATTAGTTCTATCACTTTTAACGGTTCCAAAGCGAGGTTATGATGAAATAGAATCGGTACGTCCTTCTCTGGCACCTTATAGAATCTTACGAGCACCTCGAAATTAGTAATCCAAGAACTTACCGAATCACCTTGTTGGAAGTTACGAAATAAACCTTGGTATTTCTTCACTGGATCATTCTGTTTTGCAAGACTCTTTTCTCGTTCGATCTCAGCTTCACGTTCCATCTCTAATGTCTTGACCTTTAAATTTCCCTCGACCCCCTTGTCCTTCCAGAGTGTCTCTGTTGCAAGCTTCTCTTTCTCAAATGCCAGTTGCTTTTCCCTAATATCTGCCTCTGCGGCTATTTGTTTTGCCTTCATCTCTGCTTCTGCGGCTATTTGCTTCTCTTTCAATTGCATCTCCATAATTAACTTCTCTTTTTCCGCTGCTATCTTCTCGCGTTCCAAAGTTAATTCTTTTTCTCTAGCTTCCATTCTCTCGCGTTCCAACGCTAGTTAATTTTGTTTGATAGCCATCTCCTTTTCCTTCATTTCCCTCTCAAGAGCCAGTCGTTCCTCCTTCTCACGTGCAGCCTGAAGTTGTTTAGCTTCCTTCTCTGCTGCCAGTCATTCCTGTCGTTCCTCCTTCTCACGTCGTTTCTCTTCTTTTTGTTGTTCGCTGAGCTCATGTTTTGCCCAATTCCTAAGTTCAGCACCAGTCAAACCCGTCTTCTCACCCAAGTCTATGAACTCTTGAAGTGTAGACATGTTGTCCGACCTGTATAATAAGCTATATAGCTGAAATAAAATAGCGAAGTAGGAAAAAGAAGACAAGAATATCGACAAAATTGAAGTAATGTTGTTCAAGGAACATAGTCGATAGTATCTTGTAGTATCAACGTCGACAAAATATCAACTATAATGAGAGAATAATGTAAAGTTGACGACTACCAAAGAATCTAGTATATATAATTATACTAAACGTAAACGTGACAAATATAAACCACAGGAAATCAATATGGAAAAATATGTTCAATATAAAGAATATATATATGACACAAGACAATTAATAATCACAAAAGACAATTGACGAGTGACGTGAAAACATATTTCCGTTTAGAAAATAATAATGAGACTCTCACGTAATTTAAACTTAAATCCGACTTCACATACTACTTACTTATCACAAAACAACAATTATGTGTCGACACTCGTGAGATCAATATAAAATATTTTTCGTACTGACCTGACGAATTCCAACACAAATCACTTTATAAAATAATCAAGTGACCTCGACTATTGTACAAAAACCCTTTTCCAACCTCCCACGGTTGTTAAATTATGATGAATTTTGTCATAGTTGATCAACAGCACCTCATTAATAGACGATCAATGTTACAACAATTAACAACGACAACTGATACTGGCCTTATAGAGTATGATGACTCATACGAACGTAGAATGTCAATTGAAACGCTCGAATTTCCAAAAAGTATGGACATGTTCGAAGATATCATAAGTTTTTGTTGTTGACTCGTAAGTGACAATTAATGAAGGATATCCCAGAGTGACGACGAATGAAGAATCGTTTAATGATTGTTGCTCCTTTCTATCTTAAAACGATAGTTTAATAAACTTACATCAACACCCTAGGCCAAGAGGCCTGTGACCGACCTTCATCGGTTGTGGTGTAAACGAAGAACCGTGAGTTATTACAGCCTCAATAAGATAGATCTTGACTGACTGGTTACGGTAGGTATCTGAATGTATGATCCCTGGAATGATTGGATACACGTGTGTCTGTATGCTCCAAACCCAAGTTAACTGTGTGTATACGTGCTATAATTTGTCCATGATGACGTGTGCTGATGAAGTGTATTCGTGTAGTCCGTCAGACATTCCGTTATAAAAACTCGTATTCTGTGTGCGTTGAGGTTTCAGGTGAAGTGTAATGTCCAATACAATGACGTGGTACTGTGAAAAGTACTGCTTCAATGTCCGTATACGACAGCAATGATGTCCCGGTGCGAATCGTTAATATTGGAACGCTGCTGACACATACTTGAATCCTTTGGTACAGCGGCGCATTGTGTAACATTAAAATCCATACGTGTCTCTATATATGTTTCTGATAATAGTATACGAGTCGTGAGTGTGTAAGTAATGAGTAAGTGTTCTTCGCTTTGCAATCGTATATGCTACTGTAATAAGCGTTTTATTGTAATTCAGAATCGTGACAGCACCGTGTTGCTGTGGTTTTTAACGCTTATCCATTGTACGTAACATTCAGTTGTCTCCTCAATAACATGTTGTAGCTATTAATGCTAGATCTTCTGTCATTACTTAATGATCGTTATACAGTTTTAACTTCCATAAACTGTTCTACCAACGTATTTTGCTGTGGCAAGCAGAGTGGAAAGGTCGTGTTGGATGACAAAGACTCCTCCTTTTGCAAGAGCGACACGATATGTCAACTATGTACTCCAACGTCGCGTAAACAAGACACAGAACATGTAGTTACCTCTCCAGTACTCTATTGTAGCTGGCTGTGTCCAAGTTTCTCAAAATTAGACAACACTTATGATCATTTTTAGTT
Organism: Cepaea hortensis; assembly: GCA_963921405.1. Classification (NCBI taxonomy): domain Eukaryota; kingdom Metazoa; phylum Mollusca; class Gastropoda; order Stylommatophora; family Helicidae; genus Cepaea; species Cepaea hortensis. The sequence continues at coordinate 72,053,306 of OY992882.1, forward strand.
TGCTATCAATGTCCAAAATACAGCATACATTCTTTCCTCCTAAAATTCATGTTGTGTTTGTTATATGTTTCTAATCGTGCGCACCAGTGTGTAGATAAGTTCATGCGTAAACATTGTTGTGTGTTTTAACAATAATAGTGGTGTTATTGCCTCTCTTTCTTATTCGGGCCGACACACGTGAATTCCTAAACTGTAGCAATAACGAAATGACTACGAATCATAATAGTATAATGTCACTTTACCTTCTGCCATTCGAGACTTCTTTTGTCATTCAAGCTGTTCTGACAATAACTGCCATCTTGACGTGTATCAAGCGTTCTTGTGCTCTGTGCTGCATCGTGCATAAAGAAAGATCCTGGTGTGCATTTTCTGTTATTTATTGAGCATTTTGGCGGGAATCTTTGCTTACAAATCTTCAAACAATGATTACTGGATCCAAGACCCCCACGTTGCCTTAAGGCATGTCTTCCCAGATAAACCCAAAAAGGGAATCCAACGCTTTAATGAAGCTCGTTAATTAAATTAACTGGAAACAAAAACTCTCACCTTGATTAAATCGACACGAACCAGCCGACGGCAATTTTAAGGCATTTATTAATGCGCTGCAGAATTACACAAGAGACTGTTCTAGAACATAACCTGCCCTTTATGACAGGGACGGGTGGTTATTTATCTATCTAAGAATCAGCTCCCAATTCCACCATTGCGTTAGCAATGTCCTTCGTTCAAAACAGTGTAGTAAGTTTTCCCAAACTCGTCTAAGGTTTTTCCTTGGCCCGGTCCTTTCATTGAATGAATCCTCGTCAACACATTATCCCTCTCCTTTCTTCGCTCATTTGCCGATCTTCTCAAAACATTGCGTCGTCCAGATCTTATTCCCTTCTACACGGAGCTCACAGAAACACCGCCGTCGTGTTGTCGCGGTCTCGAAGCGTCCCCGTTGTTGTCCTCTGACGCTTTCCACGTTCCCCTTGGTTTCTCTTGTTGTCGTCCACTTTTGTGTGTCCGTATAGGAAAATCCTGTTTTCCTTTTTATATGTTTAGTGGCGCGTGCCGTCATATGGCACCATCGTCATCATTATCAGTTAAAACATCACCACATCCACCATCGTCATCATTATCAGTTAAACCATCACCAGAATCCCCATCGTCATCATTATCAGTTAAACCATCACCACAACCTCCATCGACATCATTATCAGTTAAAATATCACCACAGCCACCACCGTCATCATTATCAGTTAAACCATCACCACAGCAACAACCGTTATCATTATCAGTTAAACCATCACCAGAACCCCCATCGTCATCATTATACGTTAAAATATTAACACATTCCCCATCGTCATCATTATCAGTTAAACCATCATCACAGCACCATCGTCAACATTATAGGTTAAAACATTACCACAACTCCCAACGTCATCATTATCAGTTAAACCATCGCCACAGCAACCACCGTCATCATTATCAGTTACACCCTCACACATCCCCCATCGCCATAATTATTAGTAAACCATCACCACATCCCCTATCTTCATCATTATCAGTTAAACCATCACACAACCCCCATCGTCAGCATTATCAGGTAAAACATTACCGCAGCCACCATCGTCATCATTATCAGTTAACGTGTTAACACATCCCCCATCGACATCATTATCAGTTAAAATATAACCACAGCCACCTACCATGCACCAGTTTAAGGCTCATGGCATGTTAAACTATAGTCACGTTGAAGTACGTGACAAGCGTTGATCTTGGGCCACGAAAGGGACGCCGAGTCGTCACCGAAGCGAATAAGCAAGATTCGAGAAGGTGACAGGGGAGTCATGCGGTAGTTGTCGTTGAGTGCGGTCACCACGTTATAAACGATCACAATGGCCTAATAGAGTGCAGCGTAATATTTTTGATTAAGAATGATAGATACGTTTATATGTGCTGTTAGAGTGCTAGGCATTTGTTGATTTGTAACTAGAAGGAACGAAACTAATTCTGAGTCATGTTACGTTTGTACATTTCGCGTTGGGATTCTTCGGATGATAGTGGAGAGAATGAACAATGAATATTAATAGGAAATCTGAGAGTCTCTTAATTTAAGGAAAGTCCGAAGTAGTCAAAGATGTGAGGATGTATAACCAAGTAAGAGAGTCCTTTTCTCGGTAAGGATGAAGAAGCCGAGAGAAATAACCACGGTGATCGATATATAATATTAAGTATAAATATCAAGCCCTAGACATCTTCTACCATTAAAGTTGCGCCGTGGCACCACCATCGTCATCATTATCAGTAAACCATCACCACAGCCACCATCGCCATCATCATCAGTTATAACATTATCTCACAGTTCATTATATACATCGCTAACGTCTTCATTATCTTCCAAAGATAATCAGTGTATTGCCAACTGTATCATCATTGCCTGGCATACTTCTCTGCATCTCGTCAGGAACATACTGCAGGAATCACACAACATGAACTAAAGCAAGCAGACACATCCTTCAAGCGGAGACATACAACACACATATTCACACAGTAATCTGGATTGTCTACCACGGTAATTTTAATCTGACTGTAGAGTCGTTTTGTTCGCACATAGTTGGTTAAAACATCATGGTGATCAGTTAATCATTATACCGCTAACGTCATTTTTCATTAGATAATCGTTGTATTGGTAACATTATCACCATTATCAGCGAATCGACGTTATCAGTAAATCACCCCATCGCTGACATCCTAATCAGAACCAGTAAATCATCCTATCGTTTACATCATTATCAGTCAGTCAGAATCATTATCATTAAATCATCATTGTTTCCTTCATCGCCAACATCATTAGTACATCGCCACCATTAGTATTAGTATATTATCATCATCATTATCAGTAAATCATCGTAATCGCTATCCTCGTCACACCATTGTGAGTAAATCATCATTATTATTATCAGTACTTCCTCTTCAACGTTTTCGTAATCACTGACATCAGCAAATTGTCACGATCATCATTTTTATTATCAGTAAATTAACAATACCATCTTAACCATCACTACATCATTATCATTGTCATAACATCATTGCCATTGCATTTTCATCATCGTTATCGTCACCTTCATTTTTAGCACATCGTCCTCGTCATCGTCATTGTGATATGCATTACATTTAAAAGTAATAGGTCTCTTTGTCATACCGTAAACTGTAATTGGTATTGATGCTGGTTGCACATTTTACACCAGCCGACACTCAATGCGTGATATGGGCTCCAATGTAAATTTCCCTCACGTCTTTCAGTACTCTGCCATTTGTGTATATTCGCCATTATGATTTTGTCTTTAGTTTTCAGGTGGTTGATGTGGGTGTTCTTTTGTTAGTGTGTGGTAATCATATTTTTTTCATCATCATCAAGTGCCGTGCCGGCTGGCGTAGGCGTTCATGGCTCTCCGCAGATCTCGGTCTTTGGTGTTCTGGATCAACTTTGCTGATGATATTCCTCCATGCCACCGCTTCAATCCGTCCAGCATCATTTCTCTTGGTCTGCCTCTGCCTCTCTTCTCCTCGATCCTTCCAGTTGTCACGATGTTCTCCAATGCCTCTCTTCTCATCAATTTTTTTTAAAATCATTAATATTTTTTAAATTTTGGTTCCTGAGTTGATGTGTTTTTTTTTTAAATTCCCTGCAACGTAAGGCATTTTACAGTCTTCTGTTGATGGGGATGTAATCACTATTTCTGATCACATTATCAGGACTCTTCCATTTCCACAATCTTCTTGGAAGTTGCTGATACCAGGTGTTTCCAACACTTATATCCTGCTCTCTTGCCCAGTCCACAAGCCGGCCTCCTCTCCATCACACTGTGATGGTGGTTGCCTGCAGTTCACAACAATTCAGTATTTGTGGACATTTTATTGGACAACAGGATATGTTTTTAAAGACATGGGCACGTGAAATTCCAAACACACAATGTAGTTTTGTCAGAGATTTAACAACACGTCAACTAAGCCTAAAGCTGGTACCAAGAAATTCCCTGGAAAGTAAAGGCGGCCGGTGTGATAATGATCCACCTAATCCTGGGGGGTGCAATGTCTGGGCATACACCAGCCACCCTGTACGCATCATGGTGTGACAAGTAGTCCTTTCCTTACTCACGTACTTAGTTATGTACTTTCTTATCTGACATATAAAACTTAAAACAACAGTTACCGGATCAAATACAAAAATATAACTTAGGATGAGAATTCTGATCAGGGTTGCCAGATTGGCTTTCTAACGCCAAATCTGATAAATCAGTTTTTTTTTTTTTTTTTTTTAAAAACAGGTTTGGCGTCAAAATATCAGATTGGCGTTTAGGCTTTTTTCTTGGCTTTTAAAAAATTTGTAATGGCATAACAATTAGCTATAAATGCCTCTTTTGGGAATTGTTTAAGTTAATTTGTATCTTGTTTTAATACTTTTAGCTAGAACAAATGCAAAACAATGAGCTTAGCTTATACTGCTTTTGGTTCATTCTCGAGAACAAATGTAACAACTATAGTAGTCCAGAAATGAATGCCGTCATTCACGATCAATTATTTTGAAAACTGTCTTTCATTATGAAATTTGTCCTGCCGTCTTATATTTACCCCCACCCAAGGAATATGTCTTTGATAGGTCCAAAAGCAACTTAAATCATGAAAAGCGGCGACATTTCTTTGATGTTTTGATGAGAAACTAGTGATTTCTCGCTAACAAACTTGTTTTACAGTAATGCCAATGCCCCCGTCAGTTCGTATGACAAACACAAGGCGTATCCAGATTCGTATGGGAGTGGGTGCATTGTCTGCTCCGCTAAGACGGAACATGATCACATGTTTTGCACGACGAATATTGCTGTGAATGTTTCTGTAGTGGGCTTTCTTCTTAACGGTCACGATGTTGGTCCTCTTTTCATTGAAGTTTATAGAATGATTCGTATGTTCGTGTGTTGTCCCCTCATTTGACAACGTGTTTCTTCTCACTTTTCTCGTTATGCCACAATATGTCAGTTCCCACCGCAATATTACTATTCGGTTGGTACTCGATGTGTCTAGAGCTTTTTGTTTTGTCAATGTCAGTTGTTTGTCACCGTTGAGGACTCACGGAAATGAAAATTCATCATTGTGGAATACAAACTGTTGCCATTAACAAGTTGTATTGTTTATGCCGATGCTGTAATGTTTAGGGCCTGGGATTCTTCTGAATATTTGTAGCAAAATATCCCAGTTGGTGTGCACGTGGATTAAGGTCTGCGATCTGATTCCAGTAGATTGATGACTGCTCTCGGTTGCATAAAATTCAATCCATCCTTTCTCCAATAATTCTCTTCCTCTTTCAACACATGGTCCTCACATTTTTCCAGTAACTTTTATCAATATTTAATAACGCGGGCTGGATTAGTATCTTAACGTCAGACAATTTGAATATAGTATTGTCAGCTGCCATCTGTCCTTTAATTTTAGCCCACACAAGTTCTATAGGGTTAAAATGAGAATGGTACGGCGGAAGTCTCAAGCACCCATGACGATGCTCTTCTATCAACTTGTCGATTTGATATTTCTTGCTTTTTGGCGTCTGTTTTACAAGGGACAACGATTCTAGCTAGAAATACGTTTCTGGAAATGGTATGTTTTCCATTGGGAGCCATATCTTTATTGCTACCTTTGTGCTCGATGCTGTAGGTATTGTCTTTCTTTATTGTTTTCTTGGGCAACAACATTGATATTATGCATTGTCCATAATTGGACACGACGGTCTATCCAGGGATGGAAGCACAGTATTCTCGAGCCAATCTCTAAATGCATTACCATTCATCTTATTATGATAATCCCTATTGTCTGTATGCTTTGATACGAACACGAACCCAGCATTCTGTTGTAAGCCATTATGCGTATTACCAGCATGGGCCATGACCAAAAGCTGTCCTATACTACTGGGCACATATCGCTTTATCTGTCCACCCACTGATTGCCATTCCATATAACTTGTGTGGTGCGCATTGATCCACATTTCATCCAAACACACTATGCCATAATTTTCTTTGCTCATTTCCCTTATTTCACGTAGGTATCTGCTTTTCATGGCACCTAAATGCGGTTGCTCGCAAAGAATATTTCTACCGCCCTTGTACTTTCAAATAGTGAGGATTATGTCCTTATAATTTTCCACAAAGTTGTTTTAGATAGCTCTATGTTATTGTTCTTTCTCAACCAAACCCTAAGTTTTCTTACAGTCACTGTTTCTTTGGCATCCTGCATTTTTATTATGCTGGATAATCCTGGATACAAAATCCAAATTTTTTATAATTTTAGGAGTCTCCGTGGCGAAGTGGTCAAGCCTTTTGACTCTGGCTCCAAAGGTTGTATGTTCAATTCCGGGTCGCATCGTTCGGTTCACGAGTTAAATTTTTCGGAGACTTCTGTGGGTCGTCGCTAGAGCTGCGGAGTTGGTGCTTTGTGCGATGCTTTCCGCGCTGCGGAAAGAGACCGAGTCATATGGGATAGAACCCGATGCAATGAAGTCGACCCTGTCGACTTTTAAGCGACTTTTTAAAGCATTTTTATAATAGCTCGCCTTATGACATCTTTGTCAAAGCTGTCTACAATAGCCTTTCTACCTACCGTTTGGTTATTGCGTGGTGGTTTAATTCCAGATTCTTGCACCCATCGACGAAATGACCGTTTACTCAAACCCAATGCATGCACTGTTCTTTTTTCGGAATTTGTAATAGTATAAAATAGTTTCCTGCGATCAGCTTCTTGACAAAAATATGTGTACAACTTTATAGCGATGCTTTGAAGTGTATACACAATTTCGCATTTAATCCCATTGAAAAATATTCACACATTTCAATGTTAGCGATAAGTGGTAAGGTTTATAAAAAACAACAACATATTAATCAGGTTTCATGAAATAACCCACATTTTGAGACACCTCTGAACAGTCCCAGTTTAAACAACGCGGGGTTCTTGGCATAAGGCCAATCCCGTGAAAAACGTAAAATATTCAACATTGAACGCTGACTGTCTGGCTACGCTGTAATACATTTAAAATTATGAACTTCATCTCTGACCCGTAAATTATATACCGCATATAAACAAACTTTGAAATCTGCTGTAAAATCTCCAGAATAAAAAATGTTTTGTTGGGTGGACGTAATGATAATGTTAAATGCTACATCTCATCATTTTCCTTCAGTTGGTTACTGAGATATGGAATTTTATATTGGGGCAGACAAAAGTAAACACACTATAACAAGTATTAAACACGAATGGTTTTCGTACTGTTTGTACTGTTTTATGAGCACTCGCGCACTGCGCAGCCACCTTACTGTTTGGTTAAGTTTTCAAATTCATTATACCTTCATGGCAAGTATTTCTTATTATTGAGCCCATTATCCTGCCAAAGTGGAAACCATCTTATGATACTAATCGGAAATATAATGATCAATGGGAAAAGACATTTGTGTTGCTCAAGAAATCCACTGATGGTTCTGAATAGGCATAGTGCAAATTGTGCCGGTGTAATATTGTTCCAGGACTTTCAAATCTCGCAAATCATGAAACAACAGAAAAGCATAAGTGGAGCGCGCCATCTTCTTCACAAAAAACACTTTCAGTGATGAAAATAAGTTTAAAAAAATTGATGACAAAGTAACATTAGCAGAGTTACAAATTGCTGTTAGCATGGCCTGCCATAGTGCCATACACACCATCGATCACTTAGGTGAAATAATGGTAGCCCATGGATGTGGCAGCACTCCTTGTCAGATAAAATTGTAACGAACGAAGAGCGTATCACTAATGAGAAATGTTATTTCACCATCTTTAAAATATGATCTAATTCTAGATCTGCAAAACAAGAAGTATACACTAATCATTGATGAGTCCACTGTTGTCTCGACCCAAAAGTATTTGTGCATTTTAGTTAGATACCTCAGCGATAAAAGAAATGAAATTACTACTAGTTTTCTAGGTTTGATTCCAGTTCAGGAAGGCTATATGAGAGAATATATTTAATTTTATTAGCTATAAAATTGCCCTTTTTGTATTTGGCTGAAGAAAATCACACTATTATTGAAGAGCAATACAGAACATTGCCTTTTATAAATTGGAAGGAAGAAGAACAATTTAAAGAAAATAGACTGCCCAAAGATACATAGCAGTTCTGGCAGGGAGTCATGAAACATCCCCAATTTAAAGAGCTTGCTTCTTTTGCTCTTACTTGCTTAATAACACCTATTATCAATGCTGCAGTGGAGAGGATGTTCTCTCTTTCATACGCAATTATTAGAATTAGAGCAGAACTATTATCTTCAAACAAGCTGCTGTAAGGAATTTGTTCCTTCATCCAAAATGTTCAATGATTTCAAAGCTGAAATTTTATATTCTAAGGAATCCTGTACTGAATTTCTCAACAGTGAAGAGGAATACTTATTTGAAGAAGAGGTTTTCATGTGAAGTAAATATATATTTTAATAGATATTTTTATTGGGTAATGTTCGGCTTTCTTTTTCTTTTCTTTTTTTTTTTTTTTTCTTTTTTTTTTTTTTATTTGGCTTTTTTTTTAAATTTCATGACTTGGCTTTTTTATCACAGTGATCTGGCAACCCTGATTCTGATATCAAACTATGATTACTTGCAGGGAAATTACATATAACTGGTTTACTTACATTGAAATGCGTTGTCCGAGTGCTCGCTTTCATCTACGGCAATAGCAACAATTCTGTGACTGCCAGCTTCCGCCATCTTTAGTTCACATATACAAGATGATGTTTGTTTTTCGGCAGTGACTGCGTAGTGATGACACTTTCAAGTGAGCGAATGGTGAATCCGAACACCCACAAGAGATAGACTATCTGCTCAATGACCTCGCACTTCCGGGAAGCTAGTATGCACCATGTTTCTGGTGTCAAGGATGAACAGAGTAGATCCCCTGGCCTAACAAAATGTCCGGGAGTGGAAGCAAGTCTTGCAAATGTATTTATCTGGAACATATTAAAAAGCAAAACTTTAATTGTTGCAGCTATAATGACACAGTTTTAGTAGAAGCATCAAAAAGCTGTCTGCACAGAATTTTACAGAGGCTGGTGGAGGAAGGCGAGAAGAAAGGATTATCATTAAACGTTGCGAAAACTAACTGAACAGTAGTTTCTATCATCACCATCGTGATCATCATAATGTAGCGTAGGCTTTGATGTATTTAGACAGATCTCGGTCCTTGGTTTTCTAGATCAGTTCTACTGCTGATATTCTTCCATGACACCGCATTATGCTGTTCAGCATCATTTCTCTCATTCTGCCGATATCTCTTCCACTGCTGATCTGTCCAGTCTTCATGATATCCCCCCCCCCCCCCCCGTCCTTCCGTTAGCCCTTCCATAGGTCCACAAATCCAATATAAAGTGGCGAATTCAGTTCGATGCGTTTTGTCATGCGCAATATTACTATCTGGTCAGTGCAGAATCTATTTGGTTGAAAATCTGCCTTAGTTGTTTGTCAATGGTATCTCGTAGTCTCTCCAGAATGATCGTGCTTATTATTTCTCCAAGAATTGCCAATAACAATACCTCTATAATTTTTCATATTCTTGGAAGTTCCCTTTCTTTGGCAGCTTTACCAGATATCCTTCTGGTATTTCTACCGTTTCCCAGATTCTTCTAAATAATTATGTAGTAATTCTGTCGGGGTGTTTACGTTACCTTTAACACCCTCAGCTGGGATGCCGTCTGTACTAGCAGTTTTCCAATCCTTTAGGGATGTCAGCTTTACTAATGTCTTATTTACATGGTTTCTCGCAGTTGATATTCATCTCCATTTCTGCAGGCTGGATATCTGAAGGGTCTTCTGGCACTTGTCTGTGCGAGAGTTCCTCAAAGTATTCAGCCCATCTGTTCAATTATTCTTTAATGTTAGCTAGAACTTACATGTATATTTGTGATTAGACTTTTGTTGTTTATATTTCCTTGCTATCTTCCTTGTGATACTATAAAGATCTCCGAGGTTTCCTTTATTGCTAAGTGATCTATATATTGTCTTTTATCCGCCCTTCTCGGCCTCTTATAATCTTTATTATCGTCAGTGTATTTTCGTGAGCCTTGGCTTTCGTAACTCTGGTTTCGCTATTATTTAAATCAGGTTTAAAAAAAAAAATATATTTTAAAGGTTTCCATGGTTATCCATGCTTTATGCTTAACTTGCCTTTTGCCGAGGACGTCTGTACATGATTCGCTCCGGATGTGTTTATCCTGCTGAGAGCAGTCTTCCGAACCCACTTGGTCTACTAACTGTTGCAGGGCCTAGTACTCATGGACTGTGACCAACATTTGCTCCTTAGTGTCTGGATTTCTGAGATATCCTTGTCACTTAGTGTCTGGATTTCTGAGATATCCTTGTCCTTAGTGTCATGAAATGCAGCCTTTACTTCCCAGAACAATTTTCGGTTCACTTTTGATGGGCCATGTAGAGGATCAACAGACGAACAAAACTGTTTTCTCTATATCCAAGGCTATACCGTCTTGACGTAAGCTTGCAAAGCCTGCAAGTAAACAAACCACCAGGAATGGCTTTCTATTTGGGAAGTTAATTTGACACCAGTACCGGTCACCCCCAGAGGTTATCAATCCAGCCAGACTGAAGGGCAGACTCAGGGGACTGAATGGTAATTAAAACCAACCAGGCATGACGCAAGCAAACCTGGTTTACCAACAGAGTTGTAAACTGGCAGCTGACCATGAGAACCTAATTGCTCCTTTGACATGACACCTGATAAGCACAGCTAGGAAACCGCCCAACCGCGATGGCTGACCTCCATCTGGTAGAGACTAGAGGTGCAAGGTGTGATATCACTGATATGACTCAGGGGGCTAATAATTGTCAGACTCACAGGTGTGAAGGCTAGTGTGCATGCAGAAAGAATTTGTATGACTGGACAGACTTGGAGATAATGTGTCTGCCCTGTAGGAATGTGTGAAACAGATCTGATAAAGCAATTAGAACAGTACTGAAGGAATGTTAATTGCTTTGGGATACTAGTTAAATAGGCTGTTAGCTCTGGTCATGTTAGAAATGAAAATATCTCTGAACAGGTAGGCACCAAGCTCGTTTTGTAGTCATATGTATGATTCTGATGTTGCTAGATTTCACTAGGAAAGTTATTTCTGAGTAACTATCTAAGTCTTGTAGATGTATGTACTGAGTTTCAGTCTATATCTGACATAGGTTATTTCAATAAATATCATTGTCTAAGTATACTTTTAGGTGCCTTGGTAGATGCTTGTCATTTCTTTGTACACTATCCTAGTTGCCTTTTGGTGTGTGCATTTGTTGTACAGAATATAGTCAACTGACTATTTCTTTCATTCTTACCACAGCAGTAACTATGTGGTGACTAAACCGGACAGATCAGCTATATGGCTGGTCTGTGTGGTCATTTCAATTAGACTTGTTGTATATCTCATTTTGCAGGTATACAATATTATTACTCATTAATAATGCCTTATGCTATTATGTTGAGTATCATTATATGTCTATCTTGAAGTAATATAATGT